>OY992886.1:45322133-45739633 GCA_963921405.1 Cepaea hortensis
GTTTCATGAAAGAACCCCCATTTGGAGACACCTCTGAATCTTCGCGCTGTTTGTTTCAAAACGGAAATCACGTGAAAATTTCAAAATCTGCCGGTACGTCTCTTGGTGAAGCTGTAATACTGTTAAAATCATGGACGTAATCTCTAAATCGTAATTAATATACCGCATATAAACTAACTTTGAAATCTGCTGTAAAATCTCCAGAACAAAAATTGTTTTGTTGGGTGGACATAATGATAAGGTTATATACTAAATCTCATCATTTTACCTCAGTTGGTTACTGAGATATTGAATTTTATATTGAGGCAACAAAAAAAAAACACACACTGTAGTAAACTGTACACTTGCATTCACTGGCACCTGCATAGAATAGTGGGACTTGAGTGGTGTGACAGAATCACCACTGTAGAGCTCGCGGAGAGAACTCAGCACATTCCAGTGAACCAAGAGGTGGGGGAAAGATGCGGGTGCTGTATACGACACACACTGAGAAAACCTGAGAATATTATAACAAGACAGGCCATAGTTAGGAAGCCACAAGGAGAACGAAATAACGGGAGACCTAAACACACGAAGAAGAGAATTACAGGCAGATATGAATAATTTGGGGAGAACATGTACGCAGCTCCATGGGACAGTTAAGGATATGAAGGCCAGTTGGTTGAGGACCTGTGTCCCAATAGGGGATATGTGGCGAAAGTTGAAGAATAAACAAGCCTCTGTAGCTGGCTTCCGTGGTATGATTAAACATCCGGAGAAGACGTTTGAGAGTCATGACCACAGCTAGCCAGCCCCCGTGAATGTAAGTAACCAGGAATAGGATCAAGAGGTCAAAACATTTCTGGAAAGGGGAGTGTCCGTCTGGCGATCAGAGGCATCCTGTTGTGAAACGGTGAAGTGTATACTACCTACTTTTTTGCTTACTTTTCGCTTTCTTGGCCACATCTCTCTCTCTCTCTCTCTCTCTCTCTCTCTCTCTCTCTCTCTCTCTCTCTCTCTCTCTCTCTCTCTCTCTCTCTCTCTCTGTGCATGCATGACTCTTTCGCGCGTATTATCTATCAATCGCTGCATGTCTGTATGTCTGTACGTTCGTCTGACTGCCTGTCTATCTGTCCGTCTGTCAAAATTAAAGAGGAGTTATAGGGCAGGCAAATTGTTATAATAGCCAGCAAACAAATTCTTATTCTTTTTTTTTTCTTCAGAAATTAAAGTGCATGTGTTCGTCACGTCTATCTGTAAGTCTGTCTGTCGGTTTGTCTGTCGGTCTGACTGTCTGTGGCGTCGGTCAAAATCAAAGATGGGTAACAGGGCGGACAGACTAATAGATGGGCCTACAATCTTAATCCTTGGGAAATTAAGTTCCTTGGTAACTTACGTCTGTTAGTGTGTCCATCCGTAGTCTGTCTGTCAATCCCGTCTGTCTGATTATCTGACTCTGCGTTCATCCGTCTGCGTTTGTTGTCTGTGATTGTATTTGTTTGACTGGCAATATGTCTGTTTGTTTGTCTGCCTGTCTCAGCAGATAAATCTCAGCTCCGCCTGGCGGCAGCTGATAACCTCCATCAGCCCATGCAGGAACTAATCTCTAGATCCGAAGACACAACGCTGCAATCTGACTCCTGGTGCACACCGCCGAGATAAGGACAACGGGAGCAGGTCAAAGCAAAAGCCCCAGATAATACCACGTATTACTTTATGTCGCTCCCCTCTTCCTGCTTCGTGTCTGAGAAAGATCGATGGCCAGAACCCCAAGCTGCAGCAGGACTATTAAATACCCTGAACAGCTTTTTATGTTGGCTGTCAAGTCCTGACTTGCTGTGTTTTGTTGGACAGCTAGTAACAATAACAACTGTCAATGAGGTCTATCTTTCTGAGACAGCGCTTACATTTGTAGAGTGAACTAAATAGATAATCTACATGCGCACTGTCGTTTATGAATATATCAGCCCCAACAGTAGTAGACCATATATTGAAACAGTTTCAATAAGATCAACAAATTGTAATAATAGTTTTACGCTTTTTTTTTAAATTTTAACAACTATTCGAGTAGTCCAACTTTCATCAGATAAGGCACAAAACGACAATGACAACTTATCACAAACACCAGGGGGGAAAAAGGCAGTCGTAATTGTGGTCCCGTTATCAGATGATTTAAAAACAAAACTGAACATATTGTAACAACTAGAAAGATTTATGAAGAGAGTGGGGGTGGGGGTGAACAGACAGACAGACAGACAGACAGACAGACAGACATGCAGACAGACAGACAAACAGACAGACAGACAGACAGACAGACAGACAGACAGACAGACAGACAGACAGAACTTGTGGCCAGCATGGCAGCAGCAGAACTACTGGCCAGAACTTATCAGGCAGAAAGCAAGATAATGATCCCGATGGAAAGAGTAAAAGAAGTAAAAACTCTGCCCAAATCCCTTCTGACAAACGTAATCTCAAGAACCCAAGTGGAGAGCATGTCAACAAAATGCACCATCATCATCATGTGTCATGCCGGCAAGCGTGGGTGGTCATGTCTCGCCATCTCACTGGATCACCAGAATCTTGGATCAGTTCAATGTTCTTGTCTCGACCATGCCACGTGGTCAGGCCATCCAGGTATTTACTTCTCTGTCTTCCCGTTGTTCTCTTCCTTTCGATCTTGCCAGTTGTCGTCAAGTTCTCTAATTGATGTCTTCTCATAACGTGACTAAAAATGTTGACTGTCTACGTCTAATTTCTCTAATCAGTTTACGATTTTCATTTGTTTCCTGTAGGACTTGGTCATTGGTTTTTCTGTCTGTCCATGGTAATCTTTGCATTTTTCTCATAAACCACATTTCCACGGCCATCAGATGTTTTTCAACCTGTTTGCTCATTGTCTATGCTTCACATCCATACAAAAGCACAGGTTCTACATAGCACCTCAACAAATTCACCATGCAGGAGGCAGAAAGTGGTCTTAACGACGTTACAGCCAAACAAGGCATCAGGAGCTGACAGCATTACAAACTAATTTCTGGTTTCTTCAGTGCTTTTAACTTGTGGAAAGAGGGTCCGTTGCTGAAAATTACACGAGGGCGAGTCAATAAGTAAGTCACACAGTTCTGTGGGATGGCAACAGGTGTCATTAGGTGACAGCAACATCGAACTTTATATTCCCTTTCATCAGGTGGCGCTAGGTGTCTCTTGCGCATGCACAGCGCACAAACAAAATGGCGACTGTACTTGCGGAGTGTACAACCAAAGAGCAACGATGTGTGTTTTTTGTGTGGGCAAAAGGACTGCCTGCAAAGGAAATTCATAAGGAAATGCTTCCTGTTTATGCTGACAAATGTTTGTCCCGTAAAGCGGTGTATGCTGGGTAGACAAATTTTCTCAAGGACGCTGTAAAATTGTTGATGAAATCTGATCTGGTTGCATCAGAAGCATCCGTGCAGCGGGTGAAGGAGATGATTAGAGGTGACAGGCGAGTAACAATAGACTCTGTAGCATCTGCAATAGGGTACTCACATTGTTCAGCATTCAGCATAATGCATGATCGATTAAAATTTAAGAAAGTGTGCTCAAGGTGGGTACCCAGACAATTGAAGCGGGAACATAAATTGAACCGATCTGGCCTGTCCTTACATCATCTCTGTCAGTACGAAGATGAAGGAGAAGACATGCTGAACAGGATTGTTACTGGGGGGCGAATCATGGGTGCATCACTGTCGCGAAAAATAAACTTGATAGTTTCGATCGATGACAAACAAGACCCGACATTCGTCTGCAACAACAGGCAACCCTTTGATGTTGTATAGACAGGAACAAAATAAGTCGCGTCAAAATGTCTAACCCCGGTCGGCATTTTGTTAACAAGTTGTTGTTCGAGAAATGTACACTAGCGCCATCCGTCTGCAAGGCGGGAGTTAGCATTTTGTCAAAGACCTACGTAAGAGATGTAAACTAAGAAAAGGATAAATATAGGAAAATAGAGGAAAGTAACATAGCGATCTGGGAAACCAGACAGAAGGGACACAAGCACGAGTAAAGAACTATAAATAGTTATATAACTGGACACTCGTGTCAACAAGGAGGTTAGCAAGTACATTTGAGCTGGGGTTACCCAAGAGACTGGGAAACCCACCTCACGAGAAGTTAGCACGCAACTTGGTTAACATAACCAGGTGACCAGCGTGCTAGTACTCCAAGCATGCAAAGCAGCAAAAGCACGCAGAGCCCAATACTCGTGGCTGAACACGCCACTGAGAAATTGGTCAGACAGGACTTGACGGCGTTAGGTTGCGGACTGCGTATTCGCTCTAAATACTTGTTGCTAAGAAGGACAGTATCAATAGATAGGACTTTAGCTTAGCTCCATCAGTTTATCATCATCAACATCATCTTTTCATTACTTCGTTATACCATACAATGTTTAATACCGATGTGGTTATCCGCTCGTGGAGCTTATGTATTATCAGCTCCAAATAAAATGTATCCTTTTGTACAACGGACGAGTTGTCATTTTCGTTTGGTACAAAAGAAGGGAATCCTTGTATGCCTGTCGCAATTGAGTTGTTGACACATTTGAAGTGTAGACAGAATGTCTGGACAGACAGCGGAGAGGATTCTGTGATGTGGGGAATTCTCTGGTTCACAGACGATAGAACTATTGTTGTACGAGACAAAGGATTTCCCCAGATGAAAGCAAACTTGACGGCGGATTGACTCCAGTTAGTCTAAAACAAGAGGAGAAAACCAGACTCTGGACTGATCAGCGTCTAGACAATTTGGTGACGTCACTCAAGCCCGATATAAAACCCGTTGCGGTAAACAAGTTGCGTTAGTAGACCCAGATTTCTGAAGTGTTAAGGATCGGTGCAGTTTCCGAGTTGTGTTCAATGAAAGAAACTATAGTGTCAAATTGTTGATATTTATCGGCGGACATAGATCCAGTCTGTGATTGCATAGTTTCAATCAGCAACCGGAATAGGCATATGGTATTCTATTAATCATATCTAACTTAGAGTATGATTAGGAATAGAGTACAGTACTGTGCTGTAATGTATTATGGGTGTGGTGATAGAATGTTCTATAAGTGCGGTGCTAGAAAGTATCATAGGAGCGTCGGCACTAGTATCCTATTGTGTGGCTTTAACTAGCTTGTGTGATATATCATTTTACTCAGGGAGTTGAGGACAATTTAGTGGGATAATAATTAGAGAGATTAAGGATGGTTGGGAGGGAGGAGGGGAATGTGAAATGGTAGGATCTTCCAGTAGGGCATCTGCTGGGTTTCTACCCGTTCCTTTATTCTTTCCTGGTGTTGCCATGTCTCAGACCATGTGATGAGCTATTTGGCCATATGACAGAGATCGGATCTCTGTTGTAGATCTGAGTGCTGCTATTGGCCTACACTCACCTAATTCCGGCCAGGATTGAGTTGCTCTCACCATAGTATTCTCTACTCAACAGGTTCCACGTAGGTGTGCTATGATATTCAACAGTGAAGCTAGAACACAGTTTAGAAGATGATGGCTCAGGATTTGAAGACAGAAGTTGCTGAGAGGCCTCTACATTGGGTTTATACCCAAGTTGGTCTGCGGGAATCTGGCTTCTGCTGAGCAGGACATGCTGATGATACTTATGTTTAGCAAGTGATAGTTGTATCACTGAACAGTCAGAACATTACACACACACACACACACACATATATATATATATATATATATATATATATATATATATATATATATATATATATATATATATATATATATATATATATACAACACTGATACCAGGAACATTCATATAAATTTATAGAAATACCTGGAACATTCAGATTGTGGTGTTAATATGGGGAATCTTTACAACCAGTGACACTAGATCAATTAAGATTTCCCAAGTAACAGTGACAATAGTGTTAGAATTCTCTGAGTAACAAACAGTTAATAACAGAAGAAATTCATAGTGTGAATTAGATTGAAGACTCTCATTAGACAGTGTTTGTCATGGATGTCCAAACATCTGGATGCCTCGAGAGATAGCGGAGAAACTCTTCACGTGACCAGAGAAGCATCACCTCGGTGAGGTTGTTTGTCTGGAATACATGGTGCTAGTGTGTTCTCAGCACAGTGATGAGAATGACTATACTCCTGAACACTGATCTGAGTCTATATACACCTTAGAATATACATCACACATTCTACACATTATACACACACACACACACACACATTTCTCCTACATATACTCTTTGCTTTAATAAATTTCTTGTTTTTATTTGTTGAAGCTAGAATTGTCAAGTATGTTATGTTGGGGAATAATGAGAGGGGGCATGATCCAAGGGTGAGTAAGAGTGAGAAGAAGGTGTCTTCAGATTTCAGGGAGTGTTGTGGACGGAGTCTGCTGGATATCTCCAGGATAGTGATATTGAATTAAAATAAATGTAGGTGTTGATTCCCCTCACTCCAGGGACGACACTAAAATAGTAAAGAAGAACAAATATCTACTACGACATTCTTTACTTACGACAATCACTACCAGCCTGAATCAAAGCGTGCTTCAATGCAATGGAAACATCCTTCTTCACCTTGTGTCCAAAAATTCAAGGTTACCCCATAAGCAGGGAAGGTTATGCTGACAGTGTTTTTGGGATTGTCAAAGAGTGCTTTAAACCAATTTCAAGAAGAAAGGTGACAATGTGAATTCTGAATCATACTGTGAAGTTCTATCGATGCTTCATGGTGCAATTCAAAGAAAACGTCCAGGACTGCCGACTAGAGGAGTGTTGCTTCTTCATGACAATGCCAGACCACATACAGCTTGATTAACTCAGGAGAAAATTAACCAACTAAGGCGGGAAGTTCTGGAACATCCACCTTATAGCCCCAACTTAGCACCTAGTGATTTTCACCTTTTTGGTCCACTGAATACCTTGGTGGGATAAATTTCACGAATAACGCCGAAGTTGAATGTGAAGTGAAAACGTGGTTTAGAAAACAGAGCACGCAGTTCTATGAAGCAGGTTTGGGAGGACTGATAAAACGATGTGATAAATGCATCAATGTTGGTGGAAATTATGTTGAGAAATAAAGGGATAATGTATGTACAAAAATAAACTGGTTTCAAGTTGTTATCGTATTTAGTTATTTTTCTACAGCCATTTGTGACTTACTTACTGACTTCTCCTTGTACAATCAGCAATTCTCCATATGTATTCATGGAACAGACTTCTTGTATCAAAATTAATATTGTAATTACCACCACCATGCTCTCCTTTTTCTTATGGTCATCATCGCAGTAGGACACAGACCTTCAACCTACTGACGCCAAGCCACACGTTCTTTCACTATCTCCGCAGTTGCCGCCATGTCCTCATATTTTTAATCTACCTCTAATTCTCTTCTCCATGTATGTTATGTTTCCATCTATTTCGTTGACCTTGTGGGTTATAGCCGGTCTCTCTGGCTGTGGGGTTACAACACTTTCTCTCTGTAATCCCGTTTATCACGCAGAGTCTCGCAGCGGAGCGAGAACTGAGGTGGTTCGACCCCCGCTCGTGACTTGCGGATACTGAGCCGGCCGCTCAGAAAGCAATGGCAAACTACTGAGCGTAATCTTGCCAAGAGATCAACAGACAGCTGAAAGATGCTGCTGTTGACAGCTAAGTCCTGTAAAAGGATACGCAAAACATTTTGTGGGTTATAGACAAAGGACTTTCTAATTATACCTGTATCACACTTTCTTAATGTGTGTCCTACCCACCGCCAGCATCTCTTCCTCCCCTCTTGATTCACTGGAATTTGTTTAATTCTCTTCATTAGTGCCACACTGGGGATTTTGTCATACCATTTTAGTCCCACTATTCTGTGCAGACATCAATTGATGAATGTTTGAAAAAAAAAAAGGGCATTCCTGTCACTTTCTTGTTCATATTTCAAATGTTTCTGTTTGTTTTCCCTGATTTTAAACAACCCCTACATTTCATGTATTATATATTGCCCTTATTAAGTTCACGATTTCCCATGGGATCCATAGAGACTCATCAATTTCCAAACGGATCCCCTACCAATGCTGTCAAAAGTCTTTTCATCTATATATATATATATATATATATATATATATATATATATATATATATATATATATATATATATATATATATATATATATATATATATAAATATAATGTCTGTCTGTCTGTATGTATGTTATTTATGCGTTCGCGAACGGTCCATCCGAGTGAGATGAAATTTTATACACGTGTTCTTCTCATTCCCGTGCTGCCAACTGGCATAGTTTGTTAGTTTACAAACAGTTATTTACGTAATAAAATTTAATTTTGTAATTACATTATAATTTATATATAGCGAGGGGACTTAACTTAAGAAAAGTTACATCAAGGGACATAACTTTTAATAGCATTGCTATATATGTAATTAAAATAATTGTTGCATATTTCTCAAATAGGTGGACCTTTTCTCTACAGTTATCTACGGGCAGTCATATGCATTATAATATACAATGATAAAATCTTTAAGGCATTTTCAAAGTTTTCATAAAAATAATGCACCTATTTAAATAGTGAAAATTCTCTAACTCATGTTTTTATTTTTCTTCAACAGCACATTAAATTTTTTTTTAAACATTCTCATATGTATGGTGCGTTACACCCACGCTGGGTATTTATGATGCCCATGTTAAACATTGCCTCAACGAGTTACTTTTCATGCGTTTTTATTTTTCATGCATGTTGTTCTTTTGTTGTCGAAGAATTGCTTCATAAGAGATGTTGAATGAAATAATGTATGAGAGGAAATAGAGAAGGGCAGAATGTAGGATAGGCCTGTGTGCCCAATTCTTAAACCTTTCTTCTTCTTCTTCTTCTTCTTCTTCTTCTTCTTCTTCTTCTTCTTTCTTTCTTTCACTTGAAATATGTCTATAACTGCAATGCTGTCTCTTGTATGAATTGAACTGTCTTTTTCAGTTCACACAGCGGTCCATAGAGTTTATCTTCCACTGTCATCTCTCTAGGCCAGAAGGTTTGCCTAGATATGTTATATTTTGGGCAGTCTTGGAGTATGTGCTCTGCTGTCTGCGACGCCAGTCCACATGTGCACATGGCTGTTTCACCAATCTTGAATTTTGTATACATGTGGTTGCGTAATCTATTGTGCTCTGTTCTGAGGCGCAGAATAATGACTTGTTCTGGTCTGTCCATAATGTGGTAGTCATCTTGAGCAGGTTTTGGTGGCTTTCTGACTGATTTGATCATTCTTTTCTTTTGGTGGTATGTAACGGGCACATCAGGCTGTTTCCCAAGTAACAGTGACAATAGTAGTGTTAGAAAACTGTTTCGGACACAGCAGATGTGTTTGTGTGCTCTCCTCATTTTTGGATTATTTTTTCTGTCTATCTTCATTAGAGCGCAATGGATTTTATATGATTGTGATCACAACAATGCCGTTCAACTAGTGAAATTGTGTTAAGGTTGCTAAATGTGCAGTGTTTGATATGAATGCTAATAATGTTGTATTCAATACTATGGATAAACTATTCACGAAACGGAGAAGCGTCAGTGATAGCTTGAACTAGCCAATCACAACACTGGAATTTCAACCGAGGGCGGGGGCTGCTAAAATGTGTACCTGCGGGCGAAAATACAATACTATGTAGCCATGCTTGAAGAGGGGGGAGCTTCTGTGCTGGAGGTAGCGGCAGAACGTGGGCGGTGTGGGTTCAGATTAAGATCTACCAGAACAAAGAACTACACACTAAACAAAGAGAAAGCAGTGAAAAACAAGTTAAAGAATTGCTTTGGCTCTCCATCACTGTCTGTCAAGCGTATGAACGACGGGAAATGCATTTCCATTACTTTCAATAATACTCTGCATTATGAGGCATTTCGAACATGCTTGATCAAACATTATCAGGGCGGCCATGTTGAGTACAGGGTGGACCGACACGGCGCTCAAGTCGAAATCAAAGTATCAGCTTCGTTACACACTTTGCATCTCTACAACTCTAAAAACAGTTTGCTTGCCCAGGGGGCAGTTGACGTCATGTCTGAGTGGCTCTCGACTCATTTCGTCGAAATTCAACAGACAGCACAGAAATTAATAGGTGACTCACTAAACACACCTGCCGATCTCAGCATGCCAGTGGCTGGCGAACCTACACAATCTGAAGCTGTAGCCATCACAGCATCAGGCCAGAATGACACCATAGTTCAACAAACCATGACTCAGCACAGCAACAAGACGAATGAAACTTCTAACCGACCAGTGTTGCTAGCCATTGAGTACCCGATGAGTATGTGTGTAGAAGACAGTATACAACCAAATGAAATAAATTTGAATCAAATAGAGGTTGCACCATCGGTACTAGATGATAACCCCGCTACTAACCAACACTCGTGCGTCTGTCAGCAGCATATTAAAAAATTAGAGTCAGACCTGAAAGTACTTTTTGATGCCGCCTCTGACAACACAAACAAGATCGCCACAATCATTCGTGACTATAACAACCTCAAGTAAGAGGTGACTCTCCTGAGAGAAGAAAATGATAAACTAAAACACACCGTTGAGACGTTACAACGCTCGCCCACTATTGACCTGGCAGCACACGTAGATAGTCTAGAAGTAACAGAACCAGTCGTAGACGCGTCAATTACTCAGCCAACCAAAACACATCAGGAAATAGAAAATGTTGCTCAACAGCACTCAACATATCCTATCGAAGTAAAGGTCAGCCATAGATTTGAAACATTACAAGAGCAACTATCAAACAACAGCCTGGACGACAGAACATTGCCGAGAGAATACGCCCACATTCAAGAAACATCTGATAATCTGCAAGAAGACAGACTACAGCTGGATTGTCACCAATGGCAGAAACAGCGTGCAAGACGTGTCAGAACCCAACATACACAGAAAATACCGGCTGACTGCACCCACGTGATAATTGGCGACTCTTTGATTGGGGGAATTTACAGCGACCGCATGTCCTTATCAGACACCGACAAAGCCGCAACAATTCAGCTTCCAGGTGCAGGAGTAGAAAGACTAACAAACAGTATACGTAAACTGGAGGTTAATACAGCGATTAAAAAGACATCGATTCATATAGGAATACAAGACACTATGAGAAACCAAAGTATAACAATTTCTCAGTTAAGAACACTACTTGACTTACTACATTACACTTTCCCAAATTCTACAGTTTTTTTCTCCTCCATCATACCACCAAGTTATGGCTCTCAACGTCGATTGGCCGACATAAACAATAACACCCTAGAGACATTTTGCAATCGGTATCGTGTACACTTAATCAACAACACACCCTTCTTCACATCACAGACAGGAGCACCAAGGAAACGATTGTATAGAGACCAAATACACACAACCACATTAGGAACTAGTCTTCTTGCAAAGAACATTAAATATCCTGAAAGGGCGCAAAACCTGACCAACACACAAATGCGAAAAACATTGATTTCTGAAGGACCTAGGCCAACCCAGGCCAGCCGAAGCTCCTCCATTTCACCAGGTAAACGTCTGCTGACATCTGACCCCCGACCTCCGGCCAGGCAAGAATCACACACGCTACCAAGGATAAACCAACCCATTCTTCCTACCCCCATCTTAGCACAGGAAGGAGATAACTACCACAATAGTTTTCCTGCCCTCCCCTGCAAGGAATCTGCGTTGCAAACATCGGCACACACACACGGCAGTAATACCACTTTGACACACCCCCCTCACGCCACAAATGGGCCACCTAGCAGACAGCAGGAAGTTCCGCATCATTGGGGTCCAGAACTTTACTCCATCAATGGGTCACATATTAGACAACAACAGGTTCCGCATCATTGGAATCCAGAACTGCTACACTTGATGCAATTTAGTCCGGCCGCACTGAATCAAGCTTTTATGATGTCTCTACAATACAGACCTGTAAGATAGGATATGTATTAAACACTGAGCCCTATACGCAATATACCAGAAAAGAGCTTCCTCCTTGAACTTTAATTGCTTACTGTTTATCGTTTTATCTCCCGTGTGGGATACCCAACTTTAAACAGGAACATTGACTTGTATAGTCATTTATTCATTCTTTCGGATAGCAGCTGGTTACATAGTCATAGCTTGCAAAGTAGTTCGAGCTAATTAATTGTTGTATGTTCATACGCTTTAATTCTTTTTGTTCTGTATTTGCACTATACTTGTTGGTCTCATTAGTTATATCGTTATAATATTGTCATTTACATATCGATTTCTATTACTGGTATTTTGTAAATTAATGTAATTGTGTATTTTTATGATCTTGTATTTTTACCTAACTTTGACTTATTTACACTTACTTCTTGGGTGAAATGTCTGAGAAGTGGCAACATTGGCTCAATAAATCAGGAATACGTTTTGGACATTTAAACATATGCAACTTATTCAACAAGCTGCCAGAGTTATCTTCTATTCTTAATAAAAATTTTCATGTATTCGGCCTTAGTGAAAGTAGACTAAATGAAAACATTTCAGATGATGACATCTCTATTAAAGGGTACAAAGTGTTTAGAAGAGATCCCTGTAGGAAACAAGAGACAGGCATAGTAGCCTATGTTTCTAATCTACTAAATGTTCACCATAGGCTAGACTTTGAAACTTGCGAAATAGAATGTATTTGGTTGGAGTTAAAACTTCGAAACCGCACTCCCCTGATAATTGGCTACCTCTATCGAAATCCCAGGGCTGGATACGTTTGGTACGAAAACTTCACTACCATGATGGATGTGGTTTTCGCTTCCGGGAAGGAAATTATACTACTCGGAGACTTTAACATTGACACCAACAAATCCCATATAATCTGGGGAAATATAATTGCATCATACAACTTCCAACAAATAGTAAAACAAGATACTAGAGTAACAAACTCATCTTCAACACTCATAGATCACATTTATGTAACTTGCTCGGACAACATCATAGAATGCACCGTGCCCAATTGTGCAATGAGCGATCACTACCCAATATGCTGCACGTGGTCTAAAAAAGGAATTAAAACTCCTAAACACAAACACATAACTGTAAAATATAGAAGCTACAAAAATTTCAACCAAAACGCATTTTTACAGGACTTGCTCAGTTCACCTCTAAACAATGTTTATCAACTTCCTGACCCGGATGATGCTCTGGAATCCTGGATGAAGATCTTTATTGATGTGTTTGATAGACATGTGCCAATCAAGGAAGTTCGAGTAAAACATCACGTCAAACCACCTTGGATCACCCAGGAAATTCTTGAAATTATGAGAGACAGAGGTAAGGCACATAAAAAGCGGGATCTCAGCACATACCGTACTCTTAGAAACAAAGTTCAATATACCATACGAAAAGAAAAGAAAAATTACTTTAAGAACTTAGTCATGGATAAAACAAATAGTAAGGACATATGGAAGGCAATTAACACCTTGACAAACAAGCATAACTACTCAAATTCATTACCATCAAATCCTATTTCATGCGACCAATTCAGTAACTTTTTTCAGAATGACATAGATCAGTTGAAGGCTACAATACCAAATTCTCCTTGCACCTTATCTTTACTGTCATCGTTTTGCCAAACTAGATGCCCCCGAGATATCCTTTCTGAAATACCACTAATGACAGTCACTGAAGTACTCACTTACCTCAGTAAACTAAAAAACACAAACTCATCTGGGTTAGATGGAATCAGCAGTCGGATTCTCCGCTGTGCTGCGCCAGTGATCTGTGTATCACTAACCTATGTATATAATCAGTGTATCACCAAAGGTCACTTTCCATCAGCTCTCAAAATCGCTAAAGTGTATCCTCTCCTTAAATCTGGTTCATTGGACAATGGTCTCCCGGACAATTATAGACCCATTTCTTTACTATCATCACTATCTAAACCACTAGAAAAACACATCCATAAGGTAACATTACAGTATTTAGATCGCAACAAGCTTATAGTTGACAGTCAATCAGGATTTCGACCAAAATATTCTTGCCATACGGCCCTAACAAACATGATAGAAAATTGGCACCATAATATAAATAACAACAATCTATGTGGAGCTGTGTTTATCGATTTCAGAAAAGCATTTGATATGATAGACCATGCCATTTTAATTAAAAAACTAGAGACAATGAAAATTGGCCCTAATGTTGTGATGCTAATAACATCTTTTCTGTCAAACAGAAAGCAAGTAGTATCATACAATAAATCTCTGTCCCAAATCACTACCTTCAATACTGGAGTACCGCAAGGCTCTATTCTTGGCCCTCTATTATTCGCCATATATATTAATGATCTACCTTTGCATCTTTCGTCGTCCTGCGATCTATTTGCAGACGACTGTACAGTGTATACAAACGCTGAAAGCAGTAATTTGCTGGAGTCGTCTTTGCAACAAGAATTAAATAATGTAGTTAGGTGGAGCTATGCGAACTGTATGCAAATTAACATCGGCAAAACAAAATCTATGTTATTAACAACCAGACAAAGACTTCAGACTCTAAATTCACACAGATCACTTCAACTTCACATTGATAACATGCCAGTAGAAAGTGTAATTGAGCACAAAACATTAGGTCTCATCATTGATAGAAACCTAACCTTTAATCCTCACATTCAAGCGCTCACTAAACAAACAGCGAAAAAAGTCTACCAACTCGCCAAAATTAAAAATTTCCTTGATGAGGACACAAGGAAAATATTCTATACGTCTCACATACAGACACATTTTGACTACTGCTCTACAATCTGGGACGGTTGTTCCAATTCAAGCACCAAGCGACTTTACTCACTCCAGAAACGGGCCATGAGATTCTTCTTCTTTTCGTTCATCCGGAGTGTTTTTTTTCAGATGTCATTGCGGTGTGTCTGTTATGCGCCCTTGGGCCGAAACCCGTAGGCCAACACATCGACTTTAGCGTGCTTTTTTGACCAGGTAGCATACCTGGGAGACTCTCACTTTTGTGGTGCCATCTACAACCATGCTGGCCAAGGTTGAACGGTCGAAGACAACGGTCATCCCTCAAAGGAAGGCAGGGACAGTCCATAGCATTTTCCGCCATCCAAGGTTGCTTCCATAGTTGCAGGGCCGACACATAAAGCCCTGGGTCTGGGCTCACCGAGGGAAATCGTCACGTCCTGCTCATGGCTGCTTTAAATCCTCACTTCAATATATTGGTCATTTCGTTTTCCCCGGGCCATTCCCGCACAAACCAGACATGTTCGCAGACGGCATCCACTCAGTGAGTTTTCGGACATGTGCTTGTCGTTGCGCCCATCAGAGCTGTTCCAGGCACGACAGACATTCGGAAACTACCTAGTCAGAGCTGTTCCGAACAAGAGCGGCATTCGGAAACTAGGTAGTCAGAGCTGTTCCTAGCACGAGAGACATTCGGGCGAGACATTTCACTCGGACGTAATTGCGTAGTGTCAATTTTTAGTTTGCCACCCGTAGGCCGACACTTCCGACTTCTGGCGGGCATTTTTTAGTGAGGTTAGCCTTCCTCTGGTTTCGAGACACGTTAGACTGTTGTAATGTCACCCACATCTCAGCTGGTCAAGATAGAACGATCAACGATATCGCGGACGGCCCTCAAGGGAAGGCAGGGGCAGACCATGGGCATCATCTCACTATCCGAGGAGGCTTCCATAATTGCAGAGCCGGCACATATTGCTCTGAGACTGGGCTCACCCAAGGAGTTTCCACGTCCTGCTCATGGCTGCTTTTGTTCCTCACTTCATGTGTTGAGCATCCCGCTTGCCACTGATCGCTCAAGCACACACCAGGAGCGGTCAGATTGCGGGCGACATCCACTCGGTAAGCTTTTGCTTGTGACTTCAACCCACGCAATAGGTACGCTCGCCGTGCGTTCCATTTTGCGTTGAGACGTTCTTCCACTTATATCTACTATATGAGTTAGATACAGAGTTTCCGTAACCATGCCCTTCGACTGGGGCACTTTTCTTTCTTTTTTGTACTCGCTCACGAGGTAGGCTACATGTGCTGCCGGCTCAGCACCTTACCTTCGTGCAGCAGTGAACGGGAAACAGTCTGGCCCTCTCATCCGGGAATCCCTCATATCCCCCAGCTGAGAGCCTTCGAATATGTATCAGACCTGAGCATGTAGCTTGCTCAGTATCACGTTTCTATTTTCCGGTAGACGGGTATCGGCCTGGCTCTCAGATCCGAGGGTTTGTGGCTTAGAGGCGTTCAGCCACAGCCCTCGACAGGGAGTCTTAAGAGTTTTGTCCGAACCAAGAAATTCTGCCTTCGTGCACCTGATTTAAATTTTGACTGCTATCCTCAGTCTATACCTGCAGAGCAGCAGGTTGTGTCTCTCTTAGTCTGGTCCCTATCCCATAAGCTGTCCGATATGTAATTTTTCACCCATCGGCAAGCAAATGGGGTCGATGGGACACGCAAGCTCCCCCACCACGTCAAGGTGGAGACACATCGGGGGAGGGCCATGAGATTAATTTATAGCAAACATTTAACTGACAATCCTAGCCTGCATAAACGCCTTCAGTTACTACCACTCCGCAAACGTCTGCTTTTCAATAAGGCCAAACTAATTCACAAAATCCTACATCGGAATGCCCCAAACTACCTTTGGCCATTGTTTGAATATAATGCTAGACACAGTAAACGATTAAATATATTACACCTTCCGAAGCCTAGGATAGACTTATACAAAACAAGCTTAACGTACTCTGCAGCTCAGCTTTGGAACAATCTTCCATATGAAATAAAAGACATCATCAATCCCTATACATATAATCGCAAATTATTTGAACACTATCTCAGTACGGATTATCTTCCCCCTTAATAATAGAAGTAATAATATAATAAAACCCTAGTATAACAGCCAGTCCCCTTTTGGTAGGCCAGTATATTCCACATAGCTAATATGTGCCACACCAGTTATTACTATTACTGAGTCGTGTAGTATTGATTTTTATTTGTTCCACATGCCTTTATAATGCATATCTTTAATATTGTTGCTTTTTTCAGTTAGCCTTGAATGATGTGTGAATGGTATAATGTATGAAAGAGAGTGATAAAAGGGCAGAATGTTAGACGGGCCTGCGTGCCCAATTCTTAACCCTTTCAAAATAAAGTTTTGTTGTTGTTGTTGTTGTTCTTCTTCTTCTTCTTTGGCTCCTTCCTTAGCCAATTGATCAGCTCTGTCGTTTCCGAGTACTCCACAGTGGGATGGTATCCACTGTATGGTGACCTTATACTGACTGCTAAGTTCAGAAAGTAGTGTCCTTAGTACTGGCAATTTCCCAGACAGGAGCGCCTCGAGTACTGATTTTGCATCTGTCAATAGCACCACAGGTTGTGTACCATTGCTGGTATTTAGTAATTTCTCTGTTGCTATCTTGATTGCCTCAATTTCAGCATCGTAGTTATGGTAGTACTTTCCTGTCGGTACTCTAGCTGTGTCCCTAGTATTATTTGGGTATTCTATGTACACTCCCGCTCCTCCATTTCGAACAGCATTTTGTGCTGACCCATCTGTGTAGACTCGGATCCAGAGGTCCTGTGGGTATTCTTCATCAAGGAAGCTGAGAGTGGCTGTTCTGCGCTGCACACTGTTCTGTTCTTCCTTGTCAAATATTCCTCTCACTTTTGTCTGGATTTGTAATGATAGTCCATGCTCATCTTTCCATGGAGTTCGCTCTGGAATAGTTGTTAGGGGGATACCAACTGTGGGCTGATCGGTGGTTTCTCTGCAGAGTCGTTTGGCCTGGTGGATAAAACTACTTCTTTTCAACCGCCCCATAGCTAGGTTTTCAAATCTGTTCATCATAGGGTGGCCTGGCATGCTGAGGAACTTTTCTGCTTGTATTAGCGTTTTCGTATCTCTGCGTTCACTCAGTGCTTGTGTCCTCCTCATCTTCTCCATTTCCACTATAGGGGTTGATCTCATCCCTCCTCTGGTGTCTCTAAGTGCTTGATTTTGCACTTTGTCCAGCTCTTGTAGTGTGGTTTTTTATGCCGAACACCACGCAGTTGACCCGTATTCCAGGTGTGGTCGTATGCTCTGTTGATAAACTTTGCTAAGTATTTTCCCACTGGCTCCCCGTGTGGTTCCACTTAGCTTTCTCAGGATGGCTATTTTCCTTCTGGCTTTTGCTACTGCTTTGTTGATGTGCTTTCTCCATGTCAGCCTGTCATCAAATGTTACTCCAAGGTATGTTGGTTCTTTATCTTCTCTTAGGGGTGTTCCATTTATCTGGATGGTCCCTGCCTTTTGTTTTGGAGAGAGGGTAAATAGGGTGGTGCTGCACTTGTCAGTGTTTATGCTGACACACCATCTATTTGCCCATGCAACAAATGTATCTACAGCTCTTTGTAGCAATCTGGTGGTCACTGATGCATGTTCATTTGTGCTCCATAGAACCAGGTCATCGGCGTACATTGCCGCTTTAATTCCATGTGGTAGATTAGCAACAAGATCATTGATGAAGATTAGAAAAAGTGTGCGGGACAAGACTCCGCCCTGGGGAACACCGTGACGCAGTAGTACTTTCTTGCTCTTTAGTCCGTCTATCTGTACTCGGGCTCTTCTGTTGTGCAAGTATGCTTTCACCCATTTGTACATTCTTCCATTGACTGTGCAGTTTCTCAGTTTATTCATCAGACCTTCTTTCCAGACTTTGTCAAAGGCTTTCTTCAAATATATCCATGCCACAAGCACCAGCTTCTTCTCTTGGAATGCATCCTCAATTTCTTGAGAGAGGTAGGTTGTCTGATCTTCCGTAGAGTAGCACTGCCTAAAGCCAGCCTGCTGTGGCACAAGGATGTTTTTACTTTCAATGTACCACTGCAGTCTGTGATTGATGATCCGCTCCAGTGTTTTGCAGAGACAGCTGGTGAGGCTAATTGGTCTGTAGCTAGAGGCAATGGAACTATCTTTCCCTGATTTTAGGAGGGGTATCATGATTGCTTCTCTCTAGGCTTGTGGAACACTGCCTAAGGTCCAACTGTTATTGAAGATTTGCAACAGCTTTGCTTTGGCCTCTGTTCCTAGGTTCCTGATCATTTCACTGGAGATACCATCAGCTCCTGGTGACTTTCTCATTTTCAGTTTTGATATGGCTAGCTCCAGTTCGCTGATTGTGATGGGTGCCTCCAGAACCTCATGTACTATTTCCTTCTGTCCTGTATGTTGCTGTTTCTCTCGAATCTCTTGTTGTTTCTCTGGACTAATTTTGATATTGTTATCTTGTGTGAATGAGTCCGCAAAATGGTCAGCTGCTTGATTTCTTGTTAAGATGTTTCCATCTTTATGTAGTGCAATTTTTGAGTTTCTCCCTGTGCCCTCATCGTTAAGTTGTTTTATTAGCTTCCACAATTTCCTTGTGTCTCTTTCAAAGTTCAGAGACTCTGTTTTTTCCTGCCAGCTTTTCCATCTAGCCTGCAGCTTGGCCCTTTGAAATTTGGCTTTTACGAGCTGGAATTTATTGTGGTGCTCTTGGCTGGGCGTGGCCTCTGCTTGCTTTCTACACACTTCCAAATCATTATGCAACTGTTCCAGTTCACTACTCCAGTAGGGTTTATATTGTTTACGGGCTCCTTTTGGTACCGTTTCTCGCGCTGCCTGTAGTATGTATTTCCCAAACTCTTCAACTACTTTATTTATGTCTTTCTCAGTGTTCAGGTTTCTAACCAGTATGCTGGTGCGTTTCTTGTACATTGTCCAGTCTGCTTTCTTGTAGTTCCACCTCGAGAGGGTGCTGCTTTCACTTACAAGCTCATTTTCTACAGTTAAAAAGACTGGCCGATGATCACTGCCACCAAGTTGTTTCCCAACAATTCGTGTAATGTTCCACTCCAGGACTGGTGAATGAAAAGTCAGGTCAGGTGTAGTTGTAGTGTGCCATGATCTCGAGTAGAAAGTATGTGGGTCGGGACATCTTGTTAACCAAGATGAATCTATTCTCATCCTGCCAGTCTTCCAGTCTCTCTCCTCTCTGGTCCATGTGATCATAGCCCCAACTCTGCGCTGTTGAAATCGCCACACACAATCATTTTTTCTGTTAACGGTATTGTGTCCAGTGCCTGTGGGCGGTCACTTGGACAGTAGTAATTGATCAGATGTAGGTCTGTATAGCCTGTCTTAAGTTTAAGTGTCTGATACTCAGCCCCTTCCATGTAGACTTAGATTTGGGAAGCAGTGATGTTATTTTTTACAAGGGTAAGTATCCCACCTTTTCGCCTGTCTTTTCGGTCAGATCGGTAACACTGGTAGCCTCTGATTTTGAAGGCTATATTTTCGTTGAGGTGAGTTTCTTGCAAGCAGCATATGCTTACTTTTTCTTGGTCCAGGATGTTTTCTAATTCTATTTTTTTGTTGCTGCATCCGCATTCCAGTGCATTATTTTAAGTGTTTAGTATGGCCAGCCATTCTATTCTCATGTCCCCTGGCTCAACAGGACATCTGAGAAGGACCTCCAGTAGTTGGGGTTGGACCCTTTCGAGACATAGAGCCCGGCAGTGCACCTGCCTGGGGGTCCAAAGCAGGGCGAGCACCATAACTTTTAGCAGTAGTCGACATATTCCATTTTGAGTAATTGCGTGGCATCCTGATTTCTGTGGTGCGCCTCCTGGCTGGTTGCCTCCGTCTTCCGCACCTTTCCTTTGCTAAAGCAGACTGTGGTCTCACTCGAGTTTAGATGTGTACACACGCACACACGTGTCTGCACATGCATGTATGTGTATACACATCTAGAGCACACTGATTATTTTTCAGCGCCAGAAACTCGCCGTCGCCCCTTCTCCAGTTAGTAGAAACAGTTCCGCCACGTGAAGGCCAGGAGTTGGGCTTTTGCTGCATAGGTTATGTATTCACGAGCCATTGGGATATTTAAGCAATGTTGGGCGCTCACCCCAACACTGCGCCCCGGCTACATACAGCAACATTTTAAACCCTTAACCCTTTGAAAATAAAGATTTTCGTTCGTTATAAAAAAAAAGTAATTTTTTGTGTGAGAAAGTTAGTTGCATATCCTTTGCAGTACTCTGCAGTCAACCAACACCCACCATTTATTGGCTGTTCATGATATCTTGGTAAGTTTACTTTAGATAGATCTCTTCCAATCATATTTTCTACTATCAATCTATCTATTCTTCTATTCTATCTTTATTTTTAACGGGAACGGGCCGAACATAGATAGATAGATAGATAGATAGATAGATAGATAGATAGATAGATAGATAGATAGATAGATAAGATAGATAGATAGATAGATAGATGGATGGATGGATGGATGGATGGATGGATGGATGGATAGATGGACGGACGGACGGACGGACAGACAGACAGATAGATAGATAGATCCCCGCCAGGGGCTTGGCGAAGCCGGGCCGGGTCCTATGGATGGATGGATGGATGGATGGATGGATAGATAGATAGATAGATAGATAGATAGATAGATAGATAGATAGATAGATAGATAGATAGATAGATAGATAGATAGATAGATAGATAGATAGATAGACAGCCGGGCTGGGTCGTCAGACAGACAGACAGACAGACAGAGGGGGGGGGGTAGGTAGGTAGGCAGGCAGGCAGGCAGATAGATAGATAGATAGATAGATAGATAGATAGATAGATAGATAGATAGATAGATAGATAGATAGATAGATAGATAGATAGATAGATAGATAGATAGATAGATAGATCCCCGCCAGGGGCTGGGCGAAGCCGGGTCGGGTCAGCTAGTAGTCCATAAATCAAATATACAGTGGCAAGTTCAGTTCAACGTTTTCCTCTATTATTATGCATTGTGACAAAACGCCTAGGCAATATCAGAACTTATCTCTCATTCAACAACTCAAAAGGAATGAAAAGATAGACAATGCCATGGAGTCAGAAATCCATTCACATAACGGCTGATCCTCGTGCAAGGACACAGTGTGAATCCTGCAAGCTTTTATGTGTCACACCAGGGAACATAAACTCAGGTTTCTCCATCAGCTGAGTCAATAAGTTACGTACATGTTATTTTCTACTTGGAATAAGTTAAGTACTTATTAGTTTCTACATAGGTACTTGCCATTTGATCATTCATCATTCTCTCATCGCATACCACCAGCATATCATCCATTGTTGAATGATCATGAAAAGTTAATAAACACAGTGGTAGTTGGTTAAACTCTTAGTTCTTGGATAAAATATTTCTAACTGTACGTAAATGTTTTTGTAGCTTAATTGCTTATAAACACTTTTAAATCACAGTTAGCGGGGGGGAGCAATTATATTTTTCCAGGAGGGGATAAGCCAGGGAAGTAACTTGCCCTATGTAGTTGTTTCTGCAAAAAACTTATTCTGCATATCTAAATTCCTCACTCCTGGGGGTACCAAGAGCAGCTACATCTACTTTTTCAAAGAGCCGATTCTTGGCTGCTTTTCTTTAGTATCCAAGGACTCTTTCTTCATTCAGCAGACAAGAGACGAAGGCAGCCTTTTTCAAGATGAAAAACATACTGACCAATAAAAAGATGTCATTTGCAACAAGAAAAAGAGTGTTGAGGTGCTACGTAGAACCTGTGCATTTGTATGGATGTGAAGCACGGACAATGAGCAGACAAGTTGAAAAACATCCGATGGCTGTCGAAATGTGGTTTCTGAGGAGAATGCAAAGAATACCATGGACAGTCAGAAAAACCAATGACCAAGTCCTACAAGAAACAAATGAAAACCGTAAACTGATTAGAGAAATTAGACGTAGACAGTCACAATATTTTGGTCACGTTATGAGAAGAAATAAATTGGAGAACTTGGTGACAACTGGCAAGATCGAGGGTAAGAGAACAAAGGAAGGGCAGAGAAGTGAATACCTGGATGGCCTGGCCATCTTGTATGGTCGAGACAAGAATGCTGAGCTGATCCACGAATCTGGTGATCAAGTGAGATGGCAAAACATGACCGCCCGAGCTTACCGGCTTGGCACATGATGATGATGATGATACAAAAGACATTTGTCCCGTGTTTTCTCTCTGGGATCTGGAGTGTAAGGGATGTGAACCTGCACCCATAACTAAACGCCAATGTGAAATCATTTGACTTCTGACATTCGTAATGTAGCTATCTGGTCAAAACATGATCTGTTTGGTCACAGGCCTATTCATTCATCCTTTGTCAAAAGCATCTCTTAATCTCTCTTGAAAGACCATGCTTAATATTTTCCCCAGAACTGAGGATAACTGTTCTATTATTTGTGCATCCCTGTAGGTTCCCTTTCTTCTGCAGCTACACCAGATCTTCTGCTTTCCAGTCTGAGGGTATTTCTTGTGTATCCTAGACTGCCACATAATCTGTGAAGTAGTTCAGGTCAGGTGTTCATACTGACCCCCACAGCTTCTACACCTACAGTTTATGCTTGCTTCAGAGGTTTGACAGCTGTTATCATGTCTTCTGTAGATGGTTTCTCACGTGTGATATCCAGCTCTGGGAGGCAACCTGTGCTAGCCTCTGTGTTACCACAGCTGTTGGCCATGCTGTGCTAGGCCCATATTTCCACAGAGCAGGCAGCACTTGGTGGACGCTGGTCAATGTCACACCTTTACCTGCCAGGACATTTCCAGGTGCCCATTGTAGGCTGGGTCCAACCTGGGAGCCCAGGTCTAGTTTTACAAATCCACCTCAGTGTGGATTTAAACACATGACCACTGGACTGTCAGGTAAGCATGCTAGCTACTGCACCACTGCCACTCACTGGCCTGGCAGGCAAGCATGCTAGCTACTGCACCACTGCCACTCACTGGCCTGGCAGGTAAGCATGCTATCTAGCTACTGCACCACTGCCACTCACTGGCCTGGCAGGCATGCTATCTAGCTACTGCACCACTGCCACTCACTGGCCTGGCAGGCAAGCGTGCTATCTAGCTACTGCACCACTGCCACTCATTGGCCTGGCAGGCAAGCGTGCTATCTAGCTACTGCACTACTGCCACTCACTGGCCTGGCAGGCAAGCGTGCTATCTAGCTACTGCACTACTGCCACTCACTGGCCTGGCAGGCAAGCGTGCTATCTAGCTACTGCACCACTGCCACTCATTGGCCTGGCAGGCAAGCGTGCTATCTAGCTACTGCACCACTGCCACTCACTGGCCTGGCAGGCAAGCGTGCTATCTAGCTACTGCACCACTGCCACTCACTGGCCTGGCAGGCAAGCGTGCTATCTAGCTACTGCACCACTGCCACTCACTGGCCTGGCAGGCAAGCGTGCTATCTAGCTACTGCACCACTGCCACTCATTGGCCTGGCAGGCAAGCGTGCTATCTAGCTACTGCACCACTGCCACTCACTGGCCTGGCAGGCAAGCGTGCTATCTAGCTACTGCACCACTGCCACTCACTGGCCTGGCAGGCAAGCGTGCTATCTAGCTACTGCCACTCACTGGCCTGGCAGGCATGCTATCTAGCTACTGCACCACTGCCACTCACTGGCCTGGCAGGCATGCTATCTAGCTACTGCACCACTGCCACTCACTGGCCTGGCAGGCAAGCGTGCTATCTAGCTACTGCACCACTGCCACTCACTGGCCTGGCAGGCAAGCATGCTAGCTACTGCACCACTGCCACTCATTGGCCTGGCAGGCAAGCGTGCTATCTAGCTACTGCACCACTGCCACTCACTGGCCTGGCAGGCATGCTATCTAGCTACTGCACCACTGCCACTCACTGGCCTGGCAGGCATGCTATCTAGCTACTGCACCACTGCCACTCACTGGCCTGGCAGGCATGCTATCTAGCTACTGCACCACTGCCACTCACTGGCCTGGCAGGCATGCTATCTAGCTACTGCACCACTGCCACTCACTGGCCTGGCAGGCAAGCGTGCTATCTAGCTACTGCACCACTGCCACTCATTGGCCTGGCAGGCAAGCGTGCTATCTAGCTACTGCACCACTGCCACTCACTGGCCTGGCAGGCAAGCATGCTATCTAGCTACTGCACCACTGCCACTCACTGGCCTGGCAGGCAAGCATGCTAGCTACTGCACCACTGCCACTCACTGGCCTGGCAGGCATGCTATCTAGCTACTGCACCACTGCCACTCACTGGCCTGGCAGGCAAGCATGCTATCTAGCTACTGCACCACTGCCACTCACTGGCCTGGCAGGCAAGCATGCTAGCTACTGCACCACTGCCACTCACTGGCCTGGCAGGCATGCTATCTAGCTACTGCACCACTGCCACTCACTGGCCTGGCAGGCAAGCGTGCTATCTAGCTACTGCACCACTGCCACTCACTGGCCTGGCAGGCAAGCGTGCTATCTAGCTACTGCACCACTGCCACTCACTGGCCTGGCAGGCAAGCATGCTATCTAGCTACTGCACCACTGCCACTCACTGGCCTGGCAGGCAAGCGTGCTATCTAGCTACTGCACCACTGCCACTCACTGGCCTGGCAGGCAAGCATGCTAGCTACTGCACCACTGCCACTCACTGGCCTGGCAGGCAAGCATGCTATCTAGCTACTGCACCACTGCCACTCACTGGCCTGGCAGGCAAGCGTGCTATCTAGCTACTGCACCACTGCCACTCACTGGCCTGGCAGGCAAGCATGCTATCTAGCTACTGCACCACTGCCACTCACTGGCCTGGCAGGCAAGCATGCTATCTAGCTACTGCACCACTGCCACTCACTGGCCTGGCAGGCAAGCATGCTATCTAGCTACTGCACCACTGCCACTCACTGGCCTGGCAGGCAAGCATGCTAGCTACTGCACCACTGCCACTCACTGGCCTGGCAGGCATGCTATCTAGCTACTGCACCACTGCCACTCACTGGCCTGGCAGGCAAGCGTGCTATCTAGCTACTGCACCACTGCCACTCACTGGCCTGGCAGGCAAGCATGCTATCTAGCTACTGCACCACTGCCACTCACTGGCCTGGCAGGCAAGCATGCTAGCTACTGCACCACTGCCACTCACTGGCCTGGCAGGCAAGCATGCTATCTAGCTACTGCACCACTGCCACCCACTGGCCTGGCAGGCAAGCGTGCTATCTAGCTACTGCACCACTGCCACTCACTGGCCTGGCAGGCAAGCATGCTATCTAGCTACTGCACCACTGCCACTCACTGGCCTGGCAGGCAAGCAAGCTATCTAGCTACTGCACCACTGCCACTCACTGGCCTGGCAGGCAAGCGTGCTATCTAGCTACTGCACAACTGCCACTCACTGGCCTGGCAGGCAAGCGTGCTATCTAGCTACTGCACCACTGCCACTCACTGGCCTGGCAGGCAAGCGTGCTATCTAGCTACTGCACCACTGCCACTCACTGGCCTGGCAGGCAAGCATGCTATCTAGCTACTGCACCACTGCCACTCACTGGCCTGGCAGGCAAGCATGCTATCTAGCTACTGCACCACTGCCACTCACTGGCCTGGCAGGCATGCTATCTAGCTACTGCACCACTGCCACTCACTGGCCTGGCAGGCAAGCATGCTATCTAGCTACTGCACCACTGCCACTCACTGGCCTGGCAGGCATGCTATCTAGCTACTGTACCACTGCCACTCACTGGCCTGGCAGGCAAGCATGCTATCTAGCTACTGCACCACTGCCACTCACTGGCCTGGCAGGCAAGCATGCTATCTAGCTACTGCACCACTGCCACTCACTGGCCTGGCAGGCAAGCATGCTATCTAGCTACTGCACCACTGCCACTCACTGGCCTGGCAGGCAAGCGTGCTATCTAGCTACTGCACCACTGCCACTCACTGGCCTGGCAGGCAAGCGTGCTATCTAGCTACTGCACCACTGCCACTCACTGGCCTGGCAGGCAAGCATGCTAGCTACTGCACCACTGCCACTCACTGGCCTGGCAGGCAAGCATGCTATCTAGCTACTGCACCACTGCCACTCACTGGCCTGGCAGGCAAGCGTGCTATCTAGCTACTGCACCACTGCCACTCACTGGCCTGGCAGGTAAGCATGCTATCTAGCTACTGCACCACTGCCACTCACTGGCCTGGCAGGCAAGCATGCTATCTAGCTACTGCACCACTGCCACTCACTGGCCTGGCAGGCAAGCGTGCTATCTAGCTACTGCACCACTGCCACTCACTGGCCTGGCAGGCAAGCGTGCTATCTAGCTACTGCACCACTGCCACTCACTGGCCTGGCAGGCAAGCATGCTAGCTACTGCACCATTGCCACTCACTGGCCTGGCAGGCAAGCATGCTATCTAGCTACTGCACCACTGCCACTCACTGGCCTGGCAGGCAAGCGTGCTATCTAGCTACTGCACCACTGCCACTCACTGACCTGGCAGGCAAGCATGCTAGCTACTGCACCACTGCCACTCACTGACCTGGCAGGCAAGCATGCTAGCTACTGCACCACTGCCACTCACTGACCTGGCAGGCAAGCATGCTATCTAGCTACTGCACCACTGCCACTCACTGGCCTGGCAGGTAAGCATGCTATCTAGCTACTGCACCACTGCCACTCACTGGCCTGGCAGGCATGCTATCTAGCTACTGCACCACTGCCACTCACTGGCCTGGCAGGCAAGCATGCTATCTAGCTACTGCACCACTGCCACTCACTGGCCTGGCAGGCAAGCATGCTATCTACTGCACCACTGCCACTCACTGGCCTGGCAGGCAAGCATGCTATCTAGCTACTGCACCACTGCCACTCACTGGCCTGGCAGGCAAGCATGCTATCTAGCTACTGCACCACTGCCACTCACTGACCTGGCAGGCAAGCATGCTATCTAGCTACTGCACCACTGCCACTCACTGGCCTGGCAGGCAAGCGTGCTATCTAGCTACTGCACCACTGCCACTCACTGGCCTGGCAGGCAAGCGTGCTATCTAGCTACTGCACCACTGCCACTCACTGGCCTGGCAGGCAAGCGTGCTATCTAGCTACTGCACCACTGCCACTCACTGGCCTGGCAGGCAAGCGTGCTATCTAGCTACTGCACCACTGCCACTCACTGGCCTGACAGGCAAGCGTGCTATCTAGCTACTGCACCACTGCCACTCACTGGCCTGGCAGGCAAGCGTGCTATCTAGCTACTGCACCACTGCCACTCACTGGCCTGGCAGGCAAGCGTGCTATCTAGCTACTGCACCACTGCCACTCACTGGCCTGGCAGGCAAGCGTGCTATCTAGCTACTGCACCACTGCCACTCACTGGCCTGGCAGGCAAGCGTGCTATCTAGCTACTGCACCACTGCCACTCACTGGCCTGGCAGGTAAGCATGCTATCTAGCTACTGCACCACTGCCACTCACTGGCCTGGCAGGCAAGCGTGCTATCTAGCTACTGCACCACTGCCACTCACTGGCCTGGCAGGCAAGCGTGCTATCTAGCTACTGCACCACTGCCACTCACTGGCCTGGCAGGCAAGCGTGCTATCTAGCTACTGCACCACTGCCACTCACTGGCCTGGCAGGCAAGCATGCTAGCTACTGCACCACTGCCACTCACTGGCCTGGCAGGCAAGCGTGCTATCTAGCTACTGCACCACTGCCACTCACTGGCCTGGCAGGCAAGCGTGCTATCTAGCTACTGCACCACTGCCACTCACTGACCTGGCAGGCAAGCATGCTAGCTACTGCACCACTGCCACTCACTGACCTGGCAGGCAAGCATGCTAGCTACTGCACCACTGCCACTCACTGACCTGGCAGGCAAGCATGCTATCTAGCTACTGCACCACTGCCACTCACTGGCCTGGCAGGTAAGCATGCTATCTAGCTACTGCACCACTGCCACTCACTGGCCTGGCAGGCATGCTATCTAGCTACTGCACCACTGCCACTCACTGGCCTGGCAGGCAAGCATGCTATCTAGCTACTGCACCACTGCCACTCACTGGCCTGGCAGGCAAGCATGCTATCTACTGCACCACTGCCACTCACTGGCCTGGCAGGCAAGCATGCTATCTAGCTACTGCACCACTGCCACTCACTGGCCTGGCAGGCAAGCATGCTATCTAGCTACTGCACCACTGCCACTCACTGACCTGGCAGGCAAGCATGCTATCTACTGCACCACTGCCACTCACTGGCCTGGCAGGCAAGCATGCTATCTAGCTACTGCACCACTGCCACTCACTGGCCTGGCAGGCAAGCGTGCTAGCTACTGCACCACTGCCACTCACTGGCCTGGCAGGCATGCTATCTAGCTACTGCACCACTGCCACTCACTGGCCTGGCAGGCAAGCATGCTATCTAGCTACTGCACCACTGCCACTCACTGGCCTGGCAGGCAAGCGTGCTATCTAGCTACTGCACCACTGCCACTCACTGGCCTGGCAGGCAAGCATGCTATCTAGCTACTGCACCACTGCCACTCACTGGCCTGGCAGGCAAGCATGCTATCTACTGCACCACTGCCACTCACTGGCCTGGCAGGCAAGCATGCTATCTAGCTACTGCACCACTGCCACTCACTGGCCTGGCAGGCAAGCGTGCTATCTAGCTACTGCACCACTGCCACTCACTGGCCTGGCAGGCAAGCATGCTATCTAGCTACTGCACCACTGCCACTCACTGGCCTGGCAGGCAAGCATGCTAGCTACTGCACCACTGCCACTCACTGGCCTGGCAGGCAAGCATGCTATCTAGCTA
Organism: Cepaea hortensis; assembly: GCA_963921405.1. Classification (NCBI taxonomy): domain Eukaryota; kingdom Metazoa; phylum Mollusca; class Gastropoda; order Stylommatophora; family Helicidae; genus Cepaea; species Cepaea hortensis. The sequence continues at coordinate 45,351,762 of OY992886.1, forward strand.
CTGCACCACTGCCACTCACTGGCCTGGCAGGCAAGCATGCTATCTAGCTACTGCACCACTGCCACTCACTGGCCTGGCAGGCAAGCATGCTATCTAGCTACTGCACCACTGCCACTCACTGGCCTGGCAGGCAAGCGTGCTATCTAGCTACTGCACCACTGCCACTCACTGGCCTGGCAGGCAAGCATGCTATCTAGCTACTGCACCACTGCCACTCACTGGCCTGGCAGGCATGCTATCTAGCTACTGCACCACTGCCACTCACTGGCCTGGCAGGCAAGCATGCTATCTAGCTACTGCACCACTGCCACTCACTGGCCTGGCAGGCAAGCGTGCTATCTAGCTACTGCACCACTGCCACTCACTGGCCTGGCAGGCAAGCGTGCTATCTAGCTACTGCACCACTGCCACTCACTGACCTGGCAGGCAAGCGTGCTATCTAGCTACTGCACCACTGCCACTCACTGGCCTGGCAGGCAAGCGTGCTATCTAGCTACTGCACCACTGCCATTCACTGACCTGGCAGGCATGCTATCTAGCTACTGCACCACTGCCACTCACTGGCCTGGCAGGCATGCTATCTAGCTACTGCACCACTGCCACTCACTGGCCTGGCAGGCATGCTATCTAGCTACTGCACCACTGCCACTCACTGGCCTGGCAGGCAGGCATGCTATCTAGCTACTGCACCACTGCCACTCACTGGCCTGGCAGGCAAGCGTGCTACATTTGAAATCAAACAATCCAACAGTCAGCCCTCTTGGTTGTCTGCATCACAGCCAGCCACTCTTAGTTTTACTGTTTCCATCAAAGCTAGCCACTCATAGTTTGATGGTTTGTATCAGATTCAGTCACTTATAGTTTGTCTATGTCAAAGTCAACCACACATAGTTTGACTGTCTGTATCACAGCCAGCCACTCATAGTTTGACTGTCTGTATCACAGTCAGCCACTCATAGTTTGACTGTCTGTATCACAGCCAGCCACTCATAGTTTGACTGTCTGTATCACAGCCAGCCACTCATAGTTTGACTGTCTGTATCACAGCCAGCCACTCATAGTTTGACTGTCTGTAACACAGTCAGTGCCCTATGACAAGGCACCCCTTAAAGATGATACAAGAAGAGAGGAAAGGGGTTTTCCCAAAGCAAACACCAAACTGAACGACTAACATGAAAACCAGGGGATACCCAAGACGTCACAGAACAACAAAGACAGACTTTGGTGTGTGATTCTGATAAGGAGAGGACGTATCTTCGAGGAGCCCGTGTTGGTGAAGAGCTGGATGCGATTATTCCGAGCTTCGGCAAATAGATAACAGCAGGAACGATCGATTGGCAAGGATATACAATGCAGGAACCAAGCCTAGACATGCCTGAACTCAGAACAGCGAAAATAGCGGGTTTGCGCCTCAAGGTGAACTATTGAATAGAGTAGGGAGTTTCGTAAATACTAGATGATAAACGCCGCTCCTACATCCAGGGGCAGTTTTATAGTATACGAGAATATCCACTATTGTTTTCACTCAGCACGATATTATAGTGTGAGATCGTTCATTGGATTGGCGTCAGTCTATTTATCACACGTGTGACTGTTCGAGGTGAGTTCAACGTATTTTGTTAACGAGTTATAATTGATGATCAATCCACATTTAATATGGATGGAGTAACCTCATGCCAGTCAGCCACTCATAGTTTGACTGTCTGTATCACAGTTGGCCACTCATAGTTTGATTATTTGCATAGGTACAACCTCCACCTCTCCATTTAAGTTGCGCAAGTTGGTTAAGCATCTCGATGTGTTCAGAGTGAAGTTTACAAAATAAACAAACACCCAAAAATGGTACATACTCACCTGATCCTGCATGAATTTGATCCTTAACAAAACCACTAAGTCATTCAAACTTCACAATTATGTGGTTAAGAAAGTCTATGAACTCCATGATGTGGTTATGAAGTTCTACAAGTGGCAGTTATATGATTAACAATTACCACAAATTCCAGTTATGTGCTTATGAAGTTCTACAAATTCCACATTATGTTGGTAATGAAGATCTTCTAATTCCACAGTTATGTGGTTATCAAATTCTTCAAATCCTCAATTATGTGGTATATCAGTCAGCTGAGGCAACAACTTCACAGCAACAGTAACCGCATAATTTCTCGGTTCCTGTGCCAGCCAAACTCATACAGAATGCTCCTCACTGTTTCATTCAAAAAAATTTAACAGACAGTAGTCCCAACAAAATCAACAGCATACACGCATAAGGGCACTGCATGAATGCCAACATAACAGTCTGCCACAAGAATTACAGCTCAGTGTCAATAGAAGCAGCTGTCACTAGAAAAAACCAGTAGTTGCACTTGCATTACTGCGTAAAGCAAACCAGTTACTTTGGCAACCAGCCACCCACTATTTTTCTGAACATGCAGTTCACAATACAAACAACCTCGGATAAACAAAAAAGCATTCCACATGAAATCTACAGCTTACAATGTTGCACCAGGCAGTCAGCTCAAAAGCTGGGCAGCAGAACCATATACTTAAAGTCCAAACAAAGAAAATGCATAAAAAAAACACTCAAAGGCCTTAACGGATTGCCCACTTATCCGCCATATTGGACTGACATCCTAGTTGTGTGGTTTTGAAGTTCTTCACCCACATTTATGTGATTGTGAAGTTCTTCAAATTCCATAGTTATGTGGTTATGAAATTCTACAAATCCCACAGTTATATGCCTATGAAGTTATACAAATCCCACAGTTATATGGTTATGAAGTTATACAAATCCCACAGTTATATGGTTATGAAACTATACAAATCCCACAGTTATATGGTTATGAAGTTCTACAAATCCCACAGTTATATGGTTATGAAGCTATACAAATCCCACAGTTATATGGTTATGAAGTTCTACAAATCCCACAGTTATATGGTTATGAAGTTCTACAAATCCCACAGTTATATGGTTATGAAGTTATACAAATCCCACAGTTATATGGTTATGAAGCTATACAAATCCCACAGTTATATGGCTATGAAGTTCTACAAATCCCAGTTATATGGCTATGAAGTTCTACAAATCCCACAGTTATATGGTTATGAAGTTATACAAATCCCACAGTTATATGGTTATGAAGTTATACAAATCCCACAGTTATATGGTTATGAAGTTCTACAAATCCCACAGTTATATGGCTATGAAGTTATACAAATCCCACAGTTATATGGTTATGAAGTTATACAAATCCCACAGTTATATGGCTATGAAGTTCTACAAATCCCAGTTATATGGCTATGAAGTTCTACAAATCCCACAGTTATATGGTTATGAAGTTATACAAATCCCACAGTTATATGGTTATGAAGTTCTACAAATCCCACAGTTATATGGCTATGAAGTTATACAAATCCCACAGTTATATGGCTATGAAGTTATACAAATCCCACAGTTATATGGCTATGAAGTTATACAAATCCCACAGTTATATGGTTATGAAGTTATACAAATCCCACAGTTATATGGCTATGAAGTTCTACAAATCCCACAGTTATATGGCTATGAAGTTATACAAATCCCACAGTTATATGGCTATGAAGTTCTACAAATCCCACAGTTATATGCCTATGAAGTTCTACAAATCCCACAGTTATATGGCTATGAAGTTATACAAATCCCACAGTTATATGGTTATGAAGTTATACAAATCCCACAGTTATATGGCTATGAAGTTCTACAAATCCCACAGTTATATGGCTATGAAGTTATACAAATCCCACAGTTATATGGCTATGAAGTTCTACAAATCCCACAGTTATATGCCTATGAAGTTCTACAAATCCCACAGTTATATGGTTATGAAGTTATACAAATCCCACAGTTATATGGTTATGAAGTTCTACAAATCCCACAGTTATATGGCTATGAAGTTATACAAATCCCACAGTTATATGGTTATGAAGTTATACAAATCCCACAGTTATATGGCTATGAAGTTCTACAAATCCCAGTTATATGGCTATGAAGTTCTACAAATCCCACAGTTATATGGTTATGAAGTTATACAAATCCCACAGTTATATGGTTATGAAGTTCTACAAATCCCACAGTTATATGGCTATGAAGTTATACAAATCCCACAGTTATATGGCTATGAAGTTATACAAATCCCACAGTTATATGGCTATGAAGTTATACAAATCCCACAGTTATATGGTTATGAAGTTATACAAATCCCACAGTTATATGGCTATGAAGTTCTACAAATCCCACAGTTATATGGCTATGAAGTTATACAAATCCCACAGTTATATGGCTATGAAGTTCTACAAATCCCACAGTTATATGCCTATGAAGTTCTACAAATCCCACAGTTATATGGTTATGAAGTTATACAAATCCCACAGTTATATGGTTATGAAGTTATACAAATCCCACAGTTACATGGTTATGAAGTTATACAAATCCCACAGTTATATGGTTATGAAGTTATACAAATCCCACAGTTATATGGTTATGAAGTTCTACAAATCCCACAGTTATATGGCTATGAAGTTCTACAAATCCCACAGTTATATGGCTATGAAGTTATACAAATCCCACAGTTATATGGTTATGAAGTTCCACAAATCCCACAATTTATGTATGTGGTAATGAATGTCTTCATCCACATTTATATGGTTATGCTTGTTTGCTTGCTTGTGTTCGTTGGCTTGAGCTCCAACGCGAAGTCCTGTATGTCGGATGAAGGCATCCTGTTGTCCAACATCAGTGTGATGTCATATAGGACCTGAGGTTTGCGTGAGTATCCGTTGTCCCATGTCTGGCTTATTGGTGTGCAGACTGGTGGTTCCTCGCCGTACAGGCAGACACTCTCTGACTTCGGAGGAAATGTGGTTATGAATGTCTTCATCCACATTTACATGGCTATGAGTGTCTTCATCCACATTTATGTGGTTTTGAATTTCTTCATCCACATTTATGTGGTTATGAAGGTCTTCAAATTCCACAGTTATGTGGTTATAAAATTCCACAATTCCCATTGTTATATGCTCATGAATTTATACACATTCCAGTTATATAGTTTTAAATCCCATAAATGCCATAGTTATATGGTTATGAAGTCCTATAATCCCAAATTATGTTGTAATGAAGTTATACAAATCTTTAAGTTATATCTTTATGAGTTCTGTAGGGTTCAAGGTGAGCAGGGAATAGCAACACTGTACCCAATCCAAGGTGAGCAGGGAATAGCAACACTGTACCCAATCCAAGGTGAGCAGGGAATAGCAACACTGTACCCAATCCAAGGTGAGCAGGGAATAGCAACACTGTACCCAATCCAAGGTGAGCAGGGAATAGCAACACTGTACCCAATCCAAGGTGAGCAGGGAATAGCAACACTGTACCCAACCCAAGGTGAGCAGGGAATAGCAACACTGTACCCAACCCAAGGTGAGCAGGGAATAGCAACACTGTACCCAATCCTGCAAGTCATGAGAGGTGACTAAAAAGATTTAGGGCAGGCTAACCGGTCATGCAGAAAAATTCAGGCACACAATCCAACCAAATGGCAATATCCAGAATTAATGGGTGTCCTAAATGCCAAGATAGGATAGAATGGCATTGGTTATGAAGAGATCATGGGAAAACATAGACTAGGGGTCATGAATATAAGTGGAGAATTATTCACCAACTGTTGTGCATGGAATCAATATTTCATAGACGGAAGTGTATTTCCTCACCAAAGAATACAAAAAGCAACATGGACATCACCAGACTACAAAATGATCATATCTATATTAACAAGACATTTAGATTATCTCTAAATGATGTACAAGTTTTTATAGGAGCAGATGTAGATTCAGATCATCATAAGTAAAATTCAGTAAAAACTCAAGAGATGCATAAAATCTTATAAATATAGAACTCAATATAATGTAGGCAATCTCAGAAACTAAGGAACACTTGATGGACCTTTCATTTCTCCAATTCTAGCTACAAAGCAGCATGTTTGCCCTCCCTAACCTTTTATTCACTCAATATTGATGCAAGGAAGCAGGTTGCGCCTCCCTAACCTTTCATTCTCTCAATCTAATCACAACACAGCAGATTTGCCCTCCCTAATCTTTTATTCCCTCAATCTAGCCACAAGGCAGTAGGTTTGCCCTCCCTAACCTTTCATTCCCTCAGTCTAGCCACAAAGCAACAGGTTTGCCCTCCCTAACCTTTTATTCCCTCAATCTAGCCACAAGGCAGTAGGTTTGCCCTCCCTAACCTTTCATTCATTCCCTCATGGATGGCTCAGGCGGAGGATACGATCAGACAGGTGTGCCCCTTGGAGAACATTAGGCGTGGAGAGGAATGGGTCAGAGTGCCTGCGGAGCAGTCAGACTTGTGCAGAGTTATAATCACATTAAGCCGGGAGTGCAGGGAGTGGTCAGCAGGGGCCACGGAAGTGGAAATCCAGCAACTAATTCAGGACAATGCTCACTCGGGTGATGTGATTATCTACACAGATGGTTCGGTGTCAAGAGGTGAGAGAAGTGGCTGGGGGTTCATAGCCAAAGCTAATGGTCAACGTTTGGTGCAGGAGAGCCTGGCATATGATACCACAACATCCAGCTTAAGAATGGAGGTGGAGGCAGTCACTGCGGCTCTCCGCTGGATGGAAAATATGACACACACACACACATCGTGATTGTAAAGCATGCTGACGAGGGTGAGGACGGGCAGGCTTCGTGCGGAGTGGCTTGCTTCGCTTCGGAGGTCACGGGTGACAAGCATCGCCTTGATCTTTTCTCCTGGGCATGCCTGTGTGCTGGGAAATGAACAGGCGGACAGATTGGCTGGCTCTGCAGAACTTGGTTGAGTATTGATACATGAAAGGGCAGACATGGCTGCGGCCTTATGGAAGCACGTGTACACCCGGAGAAGCAAATGGATTACCATGGTCTGGCAAGAATGAGACAGTGAGGAGTGACGAGGGGATCTGGCCGACACTCAACGCTCGGAGGAAAGGCGACATATAATCAGAGACGGACATATAATCAGATTGCTACTGGTACTATTGGTGTTGGAACTCTTCGCTGGCTGCTGAGGATGGGGACGGAGTGCTTATGGGAATGCCCCGAATGCTGTGATGTCAATTCCTGAATCAATCAATCAATCAATCATTCCCTCAATCTAGTCACAAGACAGCAGGTTTGCCCTACCTAACCTCTCATTGCCGCAATCTGGTCATGAGACAGCAGGTTTGCTCTCCCTAAAGCAAAATCAAAGATAATGCATACAGATAAAACTAATAGGGAGAAAGAAATATATGTTAATGAGGAGAAATTGGTGGTGGTGGAAAATTTTGAATATCGTGGGTCATTAATTACCAACAATGGTGACACAATGAAGGAAATTTAAAGATGAATATCTATTGCTCTTCAGAAACTAAAACAACTGAATAAACTGTGTAGTGGAACAGACAGAACTATACAAATTTGATTTTTAAGAACATGCATCTTTCCCATTGCAATATAACCTGTGAGACTTGGCCATTTACTAAACAAGCTAAACAGCGCATAAATGCCCTTGAATATAAATGTTATAAACGGGTTCTAAGACTATCTTGGATACAGAAAAGATCAAATACATCCATACTATAAGAACTGAATACTGAAGAAGGTTGGCTAGTAAAGAAAAGTAACAAAGAAAATTGAAATATTTTGATCACTTGAAACGTCATGAAAGTTTGCAGAGAACAATTATGGAGGGGTATATGCCTGGGAAGAGAGGAAGATGAAGGCCAAAGAGAAGATGGGTGCAGGATATGGCAGATGATCTCCAGGTGGGTGTATCGGGCGCGGGACATCTTGCTATGACTGAGAAGTTTTCCAGAAAGTTGTTATGGGAGTGGAGTTCTGTAGAGGACATGCTACTGAATGATTAAATGAAAGGTGTTGTTCCCTATTCTGGCTACAAAGGAGCAGGTTTGATTCTCTGAGACTGGTCACAGATTTTATCCTGTCAGATTTGAGAGATACTGCCATTACAACTTTTAGGCTGAAGTAAACCCATCTAACAGCAAGGCAGAAGCATCCTGAGTGCAGACATAGTAGCTGTAGCTTTATGGTCACCTGCAGAAGGTGATCATACACAAAGTAGATCCATCTGTTTCTCTGGTGAGTGCGTAAAACACACACACATGCACAATCAAAATGTCAAAACCCTTACCTGTTCAGCCGAGGACAGAGGGCATGTATTGACTAAGTATGTGACCAGTTGTAGATGTTCCCCAGGGTGAAACAGTCTTCCTTTTCCTTGGCTATACAACCATTCACCAAGTAGTCTGCAAGTGCAAATGTATGATACATATAGTTTCTTAGATTAATAAACATGGAAAGAATTGGCAACTTTGAAGTCACAATAAAGGTGCTTTGAAGATAGCAGAAAGAATGCAGAAGAAAATATAGACATCAATTCTAAGCAACATTGTTAATTACAGTAAAAAGAGTGACAAATACCTTCTGGTATGCCTTGTTGAACAGTAACACAGTGTCTCAGTTATCTGAGTTTCATTCTTGCCGTATTGTTTATGAGGTTGTCTTTTATCCAGTTGTATATTCCCCATTAAACTGTGTGTTTCAACAGCATTAGAAGTACATTTTTCGATTCCTTATCATAGGCTTTTGCCAGATTCCATTAATCCAGCATTACTTTCTCCTATTCCTGAAACCTGATAGACCATTCATATTGTGTGTCATGTATATACAGCAGAATTCTTGGTTCGTGGGTCCAGTTGATTTGAATGTAAGATCATAGAAGTATCCCATGGGCAAACAGAAAACCAAAAACAAAAAAAAGAAGAAAAAAAGGCAGAAACCGTGCTCGAGGTTCCATTAAAACAAACCTGCAGTAAACTTACAAAACTTCTCCAGTTTTCTTCCATATGGCTAACAGACCCTTCATAACCAGAGGCAACCCTTTACTTTCCCTCATGCTCATAATAGAATCACCACTAGGCCATCCAATTAAAATATTGCCATTATTTCTTTACTTAAATCTCGCTTGGTTTTCTACTGGCAGCAAGCAGATAAGTTAGACTGCAGCTTTTACCTGATAAGTTGTCATTCAAAATACAAATTTAACTATTGCATAAATGTGGCAGTTTTTGACATTTCAATAGGTTTCCATATATCCATTTATTGTCAGGGACTACAAAGAAAACATCCATTTGAGCATTACATTGGACTTGAGAGCATATTTTCAACTACATCTACTATGTCTTACAATTTCAAAAATGACATATGTACCTTTCTTTCTCAGTTATAATACAGGCATCCAAAATTTGAAGTGAAGGGCACCAGTTCCACACAAAAGGCCGGTAGTCAAATCCTGTACAACTAGTTAAGGAATTGTATCTGTCAGGTAAACTGAGGTAGTTGACATTACAATGGATAACATCACACTGTACTACATACAATAATGAAGGTGCAAAACAATAAAATGTAGTCGTGATTTATTTGTCAGCAAAAACAGCAACATTTTTAGTGAAGTGTGATATTATTTAAACTGAGGTCACAGTTGGCTTGCGTGTCACTTGTAACGCGTGTTCTAAGTTGTAACTAATTCACTCTACAAATGCTTTCAGCCTGAAATTATATTTAAGCATATCCTTCAAGAATGTTTTATTTACATACATTTGGGATCTCAGATATGGGCCTCCTTTGCTTTGTAACATGCCCATAAAACACAAGAGATCAAAGCGACCCTTAGATCAACACTAAATTTTAGATATGAATCTGGATTGAATATGTGAGAAAGAAAGCAAGCATGAAGAAAGAAAATACAGGGTGTTTGTAAAGTCTCACTACACTTTGTATGTAGGTCAAATTTGAAAAATGAAGTACATGATGTCATTAAAAAATGTGCTAATAAATTCATTAAATTAGTTACTCAACGTATCAAGAAGAGATAAGATCAGAAATGAAGAAATCAGGACTAAAGTAGGGGTTAAAGCTGCTCTAGATTTTATTAGAAAGCAGCAAGTCAAATGGTTTGGCCATGCAAGTAGGCTACCAGTCAACAGCATGCCACAACAAGCAATGATGTACAGACCAGATGGAAACAGAGGAAGAGGCCGACCACGTAAACGTTGGATGGAGGGAATAACAGAATCCATGGGAATGTCGATATACGAAGCCCATAACCGGGCACTCTCACGAAGTTTATACTTCACCTCGACACCGCAAGGTACAAGAGGAACATGATGAGATGAGATGAGATGAGAAATTAGTTACAATAGTCACTGCTATGGTCTAACACTGTTTTGGGGAAGCTGGAAAGTGCTAATGAAGTTTAGTTTAGTTTAGTCGACGGATAAACATCACAGCAAACGGGTGTAACCCATAAGTACTCCATTCTACTCCTAACTCAAGCCCGAGTCCAGAGAATCTCAGCTCAGTGCATGAAATCTATAGCACCGGCGAGGATCCTGAAATACTTTGGGTAGATTTTTAACTCGAAAATTACCAATGAAGTATTCATTATAACAGGTGTTGGAAATATCCACCACGGGATTCAAGACATGACTGTACGTGTCTCTTCATATTGACAAATACCTTCTGCAACGTGTCTGTTGTTATTTCCGTGTTTATCGATGGAAATAACAACAGACACGTTGCAGAAGGTATTTATCAATATGAAGTGTTATTTCCGTGTGTATCGATATGGGGGGGGGGGGGGGGTGTACGGGGTGTCAGGCATTGGTAGCACCTTTGGTAAGGATGACTCTCATGTCCTTTTCAGGACCCATCCCCCACTGGTCCAAGCCTGACACCCAGCTCGTGCCTGTGGCTCCTAGTAGCTGTCAGCATGCGACAGCGGCCACCCCCCGGGCAACAGCTGTGAGAGGCTGGCTAAACCAGGCATGGGTATCCGATTTGGTGTCAAACCAAGAGGTAAACTAGGGTAAGCCTACCCAGCATGTGAAGACAGGATTCGGCAGACAGCGTGGAAGAAATCATTCCTGATTCAACGGGCAAGACGGCATTTACCTGTCAAAGCGTTGTGGAATGTAATAAGCACGGCAAGGCATGTAGAGCGCCCTGGTCATCCACTGCACCTGTATTCGTCTCCAGTCGTCTCGACTTGTCTTGCCACTGGACTCAGATGGACTCAGGCGAGAGAGTGACTTGCGCAACTCTTCCTCACTTTAATCCAAGTCATCGCGCAAGTCATTCTTCATCCAACGTCATATATGACCTTCAAGCCCTGTGGCGATGGGCGAGCGGCGAAGCGGCAGGCGTGGGTACGCTGGCAGCCGTAGTCGCAGACCTGCACACAGGCGGCTCAGGCCATATGGTCGTCTTCTACTGACCGGAGCAGCAGTGGGATTCAGCAGCCCCCTGAGCGACTGAGCAGCCCTCTATAGGAACACACTGCTCACCTCCATAGCATGAGGAAGGGGCTAGAAAAGGTGCCCTAAACATTGTCTGCTCCATCACTACCTAACCAGCTAGCCGCGGTTGGTGGGTACCCTAACTGCGGTCGACATATAAAGAAAGATAAAACAAGTAAAGCTAAAAGAGCAAACCATATTCCCTTAACAATTGGAACTTGGAATGTACGCACCCTACTTGACAGAGACGGCGCGTCGGGTCCAGAGAGACGAACAGCACTGATTGGGAGAGAGCTGGGCAGGTACAACATCGACATTGCAGCCTTGAGCGAGACACGACTTGCAGAAGAAGGCCAAATCTGTGAAATAGGTGCCGGCTACACATTTTTCTGGAGTGGAAGGAAAAGCGAGGAAAGATGTCAATCCGGTGTGGGATTTGCCATTAAGTCAGCCCTGGTCGGCAAATTAGCTGGATTCCCAAAGGCTATAAACGACAGGCTCATGACCATGAAGTTACCCCTGCTGAATGGAAGGAAGCATGCAACCATTGTGAGTGTCTATGCACCAACTATGACCAACGAAGATGATGTCAAGAACAAGTTCTATGAGGACCTGCACAATGTATTAACATCTGTTCCCAAAGGAGACAAACTTATACTCCTTGGGGATTTCAATGCCAGATTAGGTATGGACACCACCTCTTGGAGTGGCATTATTGGAAAGCATGGAGTCGGAAATTGTAACAGCAATGGACTCCGCCTCCTTCAGACATGTGCCGAACATGATCTCCTGATTACGAACACAATTTTCTATCTCCCCATGAGAAATAGGACATCGTGGATGCACCCTCGCTCGAAACACTGGCACCTCATTGACTATGTCATCGTCAGGAGGAGTGACAGACAAGACGTTCGAGTGACAAAATCCATGTGTGGTGCCGAATGTTGGACAGACCATCATCTCATTGTCTCGAAAATAAACATTCACATCAGGCCACCACGACGTCCTCAAGGGACGAAAATGCAAAAAAAAGCTAAATGTCACCCGCCTAAACAGCAAGAAAATGCAGCAGTCGTTTGAAAATATTCTGGAATACCGCCTCAAGCCCAATGCTGCAGCTAAACAGGATACAGAAACAGAGTGGAGAGCCCTAAAGGACATAATTTACAACACTGCTATGGAAATCCTGGGCCAGCCCCCCGAAAGCATAAAGACTGGTTTGATGAAAATTCCGAAGACATCAACCAATTGCTGGCCGAGAAACATCTTCTCCTCAAGGCACATTTGAATGACCCAAAGTCAACATCAAAAAAAGATGCTTTCAAGAACATTCAGAGAGTAGTGCAGCAGAAACTTCGGCACATGCGGGACTCCTGGCTGAGCAGCAAAGCTGATGAAATTCAGGGCTTTGCTGACAGACATGATATGAAAAACTTCTATGACTCACTGAAAGCGGTTTATGGTCCTACATCACCAGGCATAGTTCCCCTCCTCAGTGCAGATGGGGGAACATTGGTCACCGATAAAAAAGAAATCCTTCAACGCTGGGCAGAACATTTCAGCAAAATCTTAAATGCAACTTCCTTCTTCGATGATGAAACCATCAACTGCCTTCCTCAAGTTCCCACCAATGAGACACTTGATGACCTGCCAACCATAGTGGAAGTAAACAAAGCCATCCAGCAACTCTCCAGCGGCAAGGCACCTGGTCCTGACTCCATCCCAGCAGAGATATACAAGGCAGGTGGGTCGGTCCTAACAGAGCAGCTTCACCAAGGCTTTACAAACATATGGGTGAATGAGACCATGCCACAAGATTTCAAGGACGCGTCAATAGTCCACCTTTACAAACGTAAAGGAAACCGCCAATCCTGTGACAACCACCGAGGTATCTCCTTGCTTTCAATTGCAGGGAAGATACTCGCCAGAATTCTTCTCAATCACCTCACAGCCCATCTCGATCAAGGTCTTCTTCCTGAGAGTCAATGTGGCTTCAGAAAAGAACGTGGAACTGTTGACATGATTTTCGCTGCAAGCAGCTGCAAGAGAAATGTCAGGAACAGAACTGCGAAATGTTCTCCACTTTCATTGACCTTACCAAGGCTTTTGATACAGTCAGCAGAGAAGGACTGTGGAAGATTATGGCAAAATATGGCTGTCCACGAAAGTTTGTCCAAATAGTTCGGCCATTTCATGACGGCATGCAGGCAAGAGTACAGGAACATGGTGAACTGTCTTAACCCTTTCCTGTCACCAATGGAGTGAAGCAAGGATGTGTCCTGGCACCAACATTGTTCAGCCTCATGTTTTCAGCACTGTTGATGAATACCTTCGAGAACGATGACATTGGAATAGACATTAACTACCATATGGATGGAAAGTTATTCAATCTCAAAAGGCTGAAAGCTAAAACCAAAATTAACAGCGACACCGTCAGAGAGCTCCTGTTTGCTGATGATTGCGCTCTATACGCCAACTCAGAGGCGGACATGCAACATAATGTTTCAGCTTTCTCACATGCCTGTGCCAACTTTGGGCTCAATATCAACTTGGAGAAGACTGTAGTTATGTACCAGCCAGCTCCAGGGAATAATCACACTGTGCCGAATATCAAAGTGAATGATCATAGACTAAGTGTTGTGGACAAATTCACCTATCTTGACAGCACTGTGTCACAAGCTGCCACAATTGATGCCAAAGTGAATGCACGAATCTCCAAGGCCAGCGCGGCCTTTGGCAGACTGTACAAGAATGTATGGGACAGAACTGGAATAAGCCTGCAAACAAAGCTAAAAGTCTACAAAGCAGTTGTATTATCCACACTGCTATATGCTTGTGAAACCTGGACTGTTTATCAGCGACACATTAGGAAATTAAACCACTTCCACACAGTCTGCCTAAGAAAGCTACTGAAGATTAAATGGCAAGACAAGATTCCAGACACTGAAGTCCTAGAAAGAACATCCATGCCCAGTATCCACACTATACTGATGAAGAATCAGATTCGTTGGGCTGGTCACTTGACTCGCATGCCAGATCACAGGCTCCCTAAACGAATTTTTTACAGCCAACTGCGTTGTGGTAAACGCTCCCAAGGTGGCCAGAGGAAACGCTTTAAAGACACTCTGAAAATTTCACTGAATGCTTTTGGAATTCATCATGACACCTGGGAGGCTGCAGCCAGAGACCGAAATTCGTGGCGTGCATCATTACGCAAGGGTGCAGTCATATGTGAGGCAACCAGGACTGCAAGAGCTGTGAAGAAAAGGCAGGACAGAAAAACCACTGCAGGAAATCCTCCAGAGATGTCAAGCATTCTTTGCCCACATTGTCAAAGAACATTTTGAGCCAAATTAGGCCTTATCAGTCATCTTAGAACCCACGGCTCCGTACTTTAAACCCCACTGGATGAAATGAATGGTCATCATCATTCTTGATGGACAAACAACACAGTATCGATGGCCATTTCAAAACACTTGTTCAACTAAAATAATTCTTTCCTCCATTGATAACATCATTCTGTTTGGAGTGTGTTTGGTTGTGTGGTACTCCTTAGATAACCGGATTGTGAAGGCAGATATCCCATGTATTATATTGAATGGATGTCCTCTTAATAGTGCATGGCTTTTAAGGATCATGTGGAGGCTTTGGTGGTGAAGGCTGGTAGGGGACTAAATGCATTGAGGGCGATGGCAGCTACCAGGGTAGAGCAGAGGATGCTTTACAGGTTCTTTCAGCAGTTAATAATATCTGTCACTGAGTATGGTTTGGGGCTGTTGACAGTATCGAAGAGCCAGCTTGAAAGGTTGGAGCGCATACAGAATGCAGCCATGCTGGTGATCCTGAGGTGCACAAAGGACAAACCAATAATATGTATGAGACATATCCTGGTGCTACTAACAATGGCGGGTCCTTCAAGCCAAATGGTACCTGAAAGTTGCTGCAGATAGGGATCACCCGCTGCATGAAGCCATGGATATGGTCAAGGGTCATGGGCTAAGATGAGGCAGGTCTTGGATGGCACAGGCAGAAATATCTATACGTTTGGTGTGTGATCTAGAGACCATCAATCATGAAAAAAGAGTGAGTTGAAATGACTACATCTGCCTTATTGTGCACCAATACTCCAAAATGGAGGTGCAGATTAAGACAATTTGTCCACCTGATCATTTGCCAAGACACCAGCATGTCCTGGGGAAAAGATCCAACGGGTACTCCCTTTGATTCTCTAATTAAAGCATATGCCACTCTGCACAAAGCATGCTTGTTTTCTTTAGCTGATATAACAGCTTCTTGATTAAAGTACATATTGTAGATCAATCTAAGGATTGATTGTTCTATCTTAATTGTTCTAGGATCTTACAGTGTATGTTCCATGGTATCCAGTCACAGGTTTTTCATAATCAATGAAACATACAAACAAGAGTTCTCTTGTGCAATCATTCTGTCTGTTAATAATCTTCATGTACTGAAGTGCATCTCTGGTTCCCTCCCCTTCCTTTAAGGAATCCAAACTGATTTTCAATGAACATTTACTTAATGTTGTTTTACATTTTTTCACACAATTATCCTTAGTATTATATTTTAGACATTTGATACACTAGCCGGTCTCTGTTGCTTAGGGGTTAGTTAATGCAGTCTCATAATTCCCTGACATGCCAGGTCCAGGATTTAAAATCAGCTGCAGGCTTTGATTTAAAGGCTGAGATTTGTGTTGATTGTGATGATATAAGAGTCTGATATTCACACAGCAATTGAAAAATATTGAACATAAAATTGCCTAATAAATCACTAATAGCCAATAAATTCTAGGATTGATTCCAAAGTCATGTAAAAGGACATGGAACTAACCTTAACTTTTTTATACACTAAGTCTAGCCTTCTCATTTTGTCCTAGATGTTCGTTTTCCCACACTGAACTTTCCACCATATTTCACCATATTGCATTCTCAATCAATTCAATTTTTTATCTTTCTGTATGTGGTGGTCTTCATATTTTTTTTTCTTCACTTTGATCTTTCATCCAATTTATCTAAAATGGTTCATGTCTCTTATGGTTTTCAAGCTTGACTTTTACTGTGGATGTCTACTAATTTTCCTTCTCAAATCAGAGCCATGATAAATCAGAGCCAGATAAATGAATATGTTAATAAACTGACAAACGAACATAGTTGCATTCTACTCTTCGTCCAGAAGACATATCCAAGGATATTTGCTGTCAGATGTTTCAAGAACACATGGGTTTTCTGATATGGACAGTTGCTGAAGAACAGGTAAGCTCGACAAAAATGAAATCTGAAATAAATCAGAACAATTTAAAACATCATTAACGATAGTTCTTTAGAACAATTAAAGCATCACTTTTTGAGTATCTAAATAGTGGGATCACTTAAACAAGCATTTATCCTAGCTGTGTTGACGACATCAATGAATATTCTGTGAAAGTGTGATTTTGGTAAAACAAACATGAAATATTGAACTTGATTGTAGTTGTTGATGATCTCAAGGCTGATGAGTTGTCTACACTTGGCAGCAGAATGTCAGACATATCTTGTACAGAAAGTCGCCTTGGCAGCAGAATATCACACTTATCTTGTACAGGGAGTCTCTGTGTTAGCAGAATGTCACACTTATCATGTACAGGGTGTCTCCGTGGCAGCAGAATGTCACACTTATCATGTACAGGGAGTCTCCGTGGCAGCAGAATGTCACACTTATCATGTACAGGGAATCTCCGTGGCAGCAGAATGTCACACTTATCATGTACAGGGAGTCTCTGTGGTAGCAGAATGTCACACTTATCTTGTACAGGGAGTCTCCGTGGCAGCAGAATGTCACACTTATCATGTACAGGGAGCCTCTGTGGCAGCAGAATATCACACTTATCTTGTACAGGGAGTCTCTATGGCAGCACAATGTCA
This sequence comes from Cepaea hortensis, assembly GCA_963921405.1. NCBI lineage: Eukaryota > Metazoa > Mollusca > Gastropoda > Stylommatophora > Helicidae > Cepaea > Cepaea hortensis. The sequence continues at coordinate 45,369,073 of OY992886.1, forward strand.
CACTTATCATGTACAGGGAGTCTCCGTGGCAGCAGAATGTCACACTTATCATGTACAGGGAGTCTCCGTGGCAGCAGAATGTCACACTTATCTTGTACAGGGAGTCTCTGTGGTAGCACAATGTCACACTTATCATGTACAGGGAGTCTCCGTGGCAGCAGAATGTCACACTTATCTTATACAGGGAGTCTCTGTGGTAGCACAATGTCACACTTATCATGTACAGGGAGTCTCTGTGGTAGCACAATGTCACACTTATCTTGTACAGGGAGTCTCTGTGGTAGCACAATGTCACACTTATCATGTACTGGGAGTCTCCGTGGTAGCAGAATGTCACACTTATCATGTACAGGGAGTCTCTGTGGTAGCACAATGTCACACTTATCATGTACAGGGAGTCTCTGTGGTAGCAGAATGTCACACTTATCATGTACAGGGAGTCTCTGTGGTAGCAGAATGTCACACTTATCTTGTACAGGGAATCTCCGTGGTAGCAGAATGTCACACTTATCATGTACAGGGAGTCTCCTTGGCAGCAGAATGTCACACTTATCTTGTACAGGGAGTCTCTATGGCAGCACAATGTCACACTTATCATGTACAGGGAGACTCCGTGGCAGCAGAATGTCACACTTATCATGTACAGGGAATCTCCGTGGCAGCAGAATGTCACACTTATCATGTACAGGGAGTCTCTATGGCAGCAGAATGTCACACTTATCATGTACAGGGAGTCTCTGTGGTAGCACAATGTCACACTTATCATGTACAGGGAGTCTCTATGGCAGCAGAATGTCACACTTATCATGTACAGGGAGTCTCTATGGCAGCACAATGTCACACTTATCATGTACAGGGAGTCTCCGTGGTAGCAGAATGTCACACTTATCTTGTACAGGGAGTCTCTATGGCAGCACAATGTCACACTTATCATGTACAGGGAGTCTCTGTGGTAGCACAATGTCACACTTATCATGTACAGGGAGTCTCAGTGGCAGCATAATGTCACACTTATCATGTACAGGGAGTCTCCGTGGCAGCAGAATGTCACACTTATCATGTACAGGGAGTCTCTGTGGTAGCACAATGTCACACTTATCATGTACAGGGAGTCTCTGTGGTAGCACAATGTCACACTTATCATGTACAGGGAGTCTCTGTGGTAGCACAATGTCACACTTATCATGTACAGGGAGTCTCTGTGGCAGCATAATGTCACACTTATCTTGTACAGGGAGTCTCTGTGGTAGCAGAATGTCACACTTATCATGTACAGGGAGTCTCTGTGACAGCAGAATGTCACACTTATCATGTACAGGGAGTCTCCGTGGCAGCAAAATGTCACACTTATCATGTACAGGGAGTCTCTGTGGCAGCACAATGTCACACTTATCATGTACAGGGAGTCTCTGTGGCAGCAGAATGTCACACTTATCATGTACAGGGAGTCTCCGTAGCAGAAGAATGTCACACTTATCATGTACAGGGAGTCTCCGTGGCAGCAGATGTAGCAGAATGAATATCATATCAGTATTAGCTTTAGGGGTGCAAGACTACAGCACGCTTGAGCATCGATATAGAACAGTATACGCATTGTTACACAGAATGTCACACTTATCATGTACAGGGAGTCTCTGTGGTAGCACAATGTCACACTTATCATGTACAGGGAGTCTCTATGGCAGCAGAATGTCACACTTATCATGTACAGGGAGTCTCTGTGGCAGCATAATGTCACACTTATCTTGTACAGGGAGTCTCTGTGGCAGCAGAATGTCACACTTATCTTGTACAGGGAGTCTCCTTGGCAGCAGAATGTCACACTTATCTTGTACAGGGTGTCTCTGTGGCAGCAGAATGTCACACTTATCTTGTAAGGGTGTCTCCGTGGCAGCAGAATGTCACACTTATCTTGTACAGGGTGTCTCCGTGGCAGCAGAATGCCACACTTATCTTGTACAGGGTGTCTCCGTGGCAGCAGAATGTCACACTTATCTTGTACAGGGTGTCTCCGTGGCAGCAGAATGTCACACTTATCTTGTACAGGGTGTCTCTGTGGCAGCAGAATGTCACACTTATCATGTACAAGGAGTCAGTCTCCTTGGCAGCAGAATGTCACACTTATCATGTACAGGGTGTCTCCTTGGCAGCAGAATGTCACACTTATCATGTACAGGGTGTCTCTGTGGTAGCATAATGTCACACTTATCTTGTACAGGGAGTCTCTGTGGTAGCACAATGTCACACTTATCATGTACAGGGAGTCTCTATGGCAGCAGAATGTCACACTTATCATGTACAGGGAGTCTCTGTGGCAGCATAATGTCACACTTATCTTGTACAGGGAGTCTCTGTGGCAGCAGAATGTCACACTTATCTTGTACAGGGAGTCTCCTTGGCAGCAGAATGTCACACTTATCTTGTACAGGGTGTCTCTGTGGCAGCAGAATGTCACACTTATCTTGTAAGGGTGTCTCCGTGGCAGCAGAATGTCACACTTATCTTGTACAGGGTGTCTCCGTGGCAGCAGAATGCCACACTTATCTTGTACAGGGTGTCTCCGTGGCAGCAGAATGTCACACTTATCTTGTACAGGGTGTCTCCGTGGCAGCAGAATGTCACACTTATCTTGTACAGGGTGTCTCTGTGGCAGCAGAATGTCACACTTATCATGTACAAGGAGTCAGTCTCCTTGGCAGCAGAATGTCACACTTATCATGTACAGGGTGTCTCCTTGGCAGCAGAATGTCACACTTATCATGTACAGGGTGTCTCTGTGGTAGCACAATGTCACACTTATCTTGTATAGGGTGTCTCCGTGGCAGCAGAATGTCACACTTATCTTGTACAGGGTGTCTCCGTGGCAGCAGAATGTCACACTTATCTTGTACAGGGTGTCTCCGTGGCAGCAGAATGTCACACTTATCTTGTACAGGGTGTCTCCGTGGCAGCAGAATGTCACACTTATCTTGTACAGGGTGTCTCTGTGGCAGCAGAATGTCACACTTATCATGTACAGGGAGTCTCCTTGGCAGCAGAATGTCACACTTATCATGTACAGGGTGTCTCCTTGGCAGCAGAATGTCACACTTATCATGTACAGGGTGTCTGTCTCCTTGGCAGCAGAATGTCACACTTATCATGTACAGGGTGTCTCTGTGGCAGCAGAATGTCACACTTATCGTGTACAGGGAGTCTCTGTGGTAGCAGAATGTCACACTTTTCATGTACAGGGAGTCTCTGTGGTAGCACAATGTCACACTTATCATGTACAGGGAGTCTCTGTGGTAGCACAATGTCACACTTATCATGTACAGGGAGTCTCCTTGGCAGCAGAATGTCACACTTATCTTGTACAGGGAGTCTCTATGGCAGCACAGTGTCACACTTATCATGTACATGGAGTCTCTGTGGTAGCACAATGTCACACTTATCTTGTACAGGGAGTCTCCGTGGCAGCAGAATATCACACTTATCTTGTACAGGGAGTCTCCGTGGCAGCAGAATATCACACTTATCATGTACAGGGAGTCTCTGTGGCAGCAGAATGTCACACTTATCATTTACAGGGAGTCTCTGTGGTAGCACAATGTCACACTTATCATGTACAGCGAGTCTCCGAGGTAGCAGAATGTCAGGCTTATCTTGTACAGGGAGTCTCGTGGCAGCAGAATGTCACACTTATCATGTACAGGGAGTCTCTGTGGCAGCAGAATGTCACACTTATCATGTACAGTGAGTCTCCTTGGCAGCAGAATGTCACACTTATTGTGTACAGGGAGTCTCTGTGGTAGCACAATGTCACACTTATCATGTACAGGGTGTCTTTGTGGTAGCAGAATGTCACACTTATATGTACAGGGAGTCTCCTTGGCAGCATAATGTTAGACATATTATGTACAGGGAGTCTCTGTGGTAGCAGAATGTCACACTTATCTTGTACAGGGAGTCTCTGTGGTAGCACAATGTCACACTTATCATGTACAGGGAGTCTCTGTGGTAGCAGAATGTCACACTTATCATGTACATGGAGTCTCTGTGGTAGCACAATGTCACACTTATCATGTACAGGGAGTCTCTGTGGTAGCACAATGTCACACTTATCATGTACAGGGAGTCTCCTTGGCAGCAGAATGTCACACTTATCTTGTACAGTGAGTCTCTATGGCAGCACAGTGTCACACTTATCATGTACAGGGAGTCTCTGTGGTAGCACAATGTCACACTTATCTTGTACATGGAGTCTCCGTGGCAGCAGAATATCACACTTATCTTGTACAGGGAGTCTCCGTGGCAGCAGAATATCACACTTATCATGTACAGGGAGTCTCTGTGGCAGCAGAATGTCACACTTATCATGTACAGGGAGTCTCTGTGGTAGCACAATGTCACACTTATCATGTACAGGGAGTCTCCATGGTAGCAGAATGTCAGGCTTATCTTGTACAGGGAGTCTCCGTGGCAGCAGAATGTCACACTTATCATGTACAGGGAGTCTCTGTGGCAGCAGAATGTCACACTTATCATGTACAGGGAGTCTCCTTGGCAGCAGAATATCACACTTATCATGTACAGGGAGTCTCTGTGGTAGCACAATGTCACACTTATCATACAGGGAGTCTCTGTGGTAGCACAATGTCACACTTATCATGTACAGGGAGTCTCCTTGGCAGCAGAATGTCACACTTATCTTGTACAGGGAGTCTCTATGGCAGCACAGTGTCACACTTATCATGTACAGAGTCTCCGTGGCAGCAGAATGTCACACTTATCATGTACAGGGAGTCTCCTTGGCAGCAGAATGTCACACTTATCATGTACAGGGAGTCTCCGTGGCAGCAGAATGTCACACTTTTCATGTACAGGGAGTCTCCATGGCAGCAGAATGTCACACTTATCATGTACAGGGAGTCTCCTTGGCAGCAGAATGTCACACTTATCATGTACAGGGAGTCTCCGTGGCAGCTGAATGTCACACTTATCATGTACAGGGAGTCTCCGTGGCAGCAGAATGTCACACTTATCATGTACAGGGAGTCTCCGTGGCAGCAGAATGTCACACTTATCATGTACAGGGAGTCTCCGTGGCAGCAGAATGTCACACTTATCATGTACAGGGAGTCTCCGTGGCAGCAGAATGTCACACTTATCATGTACAGGGAGTCTCTGTGGCAGCACAGTGTCACACTTATCATGTACAGTGAGTCTCCTTGGCAGCAGAATGTCACACTTATCATGTACAGGGAGTCTCCTTGGCAGCAGAATGTCACACTTATCATGTACAGGGAGTCTCTGTGGTAGCACAATGTCACACTTATCTTGTACAGGGAGTCTCTGTGGTAGCACAATGTCACACTTATCATGTACAGGGAGTCTCCTTGGCAGCAGAATGTCACACTTATCATGTACAGGGAGTCTCCGTGGCAGCAGAATGTCACACTTATCATGTACAGGGAGTCTCCGCGGCAGCAGAATGTCACACTTATCATGTACAGGGAGTCTCCGTGGCAGCAGAATGTCACACTTATCATGTACAGGGAGTCTCTATGGCAGCAGAATGTCACACTTATCATGTACAGGGAGTCTCTGTGGCAGCAGAATGTCACACTTATATGTACAGGGAGTCTCCTTGGCAGCAGAATGTTAGACATATTATGTACAGGGAGTATCCTGGCAAAGTGGGTACACCGCCTGCCTCGTGCTCCAAACGTTGTGGGTACGATTATAGGCTATGTCTTCAGTTCTCGAATACAGTTCCCTCTTAGACTACTGAGGTGTCATCACTGGAGCTACAGAGTTTATGCTTTGTGCAATGCTTTCAGCCGCCACATTTGGAAAGAGGCCGAGCCATGTGGGATGAAACCCGGTGCAATTAAGTCAATCCTGTGGCCTCTTATACCTTGTTTGAAACTTACAAATGTACAGATGCTCTACAGCTATGTGAGGGAGCCACAGAATGAGCTAGTAACTGTGGGAGGCAACTGTTCCCTGGCTTGTGAAAGTGCAAGACACTTGACGAGGAGGTATGCAGTTGTTTCAAAAGTGTGAGGACAGTGTGAGGACAGTGTGAGGACAGTGTGTGCACATGGGTGCATGTTTGGGATTGATAGAATTAACATGCCCTGTTTTAAACTGAGAAAAAAATAGTTTTTTATGGTTAAGGCCATTGATGCTGCCACTGACTTCAGGTTGGGGCATTTAATTAAAAACGAGTTTTGGCGTGTTGTTCCCTTTCAGTGTCTGGTCAACCAGTCTTCTCTTGTATTGTTTCTGAGAACCTGTTGGACTATTCTCATACTGTAAGGTCTGTCCCTTTCCTGTTTTGTGCCTCTTGCTTTAGCAAGTCCATTGACTTTCTCATTTCCCATGAGGCCACTATGACCAGGACTTCACTGTAATGTTATACCAAACTTAGGAAATGTAATGTTAAATCAGTACTACATTATTCTTTTCATTATTCAGAAACATGAAGAACGACTAAAACAATCACTAATAAACTACAAAACATTTATTAAATGGCCCCTGCACAGAAAAGAAAGACTAAAATGGTTTGACAGAATCCCTAGGCAGGGCTTAGTTACAGAACTAGGGAGATTTCAGTGAACCACATTTCAAGTTAGGTCAGCTGGTCATAGCATATGGTGTATAGAAGAGTCTTGGTGGAGTGTCTAGACCTGGATTAGCATGAAGTTGGAAGGATTCCATAGCCGCACTACTTCTAGTCCTCGGTTGATGAACTAGTGGAGTCTAGACCTAGATTAGCATGAAGTTGGAAGGATTCCATAGCCACGCTACTTCTAGTTCTGTGTTGATGAACTAGTGGAGTCTAGACCTGGATTAGCATGAAGTTGGAAGGATTCCATAGCCGCGCTACTTCTAGTCCTGTGTTGATGAACTAGTGGAGTCTAGACCTGGATTAGCATGAAGTTGGAAGGATTCCATAGCCACGCTACTTCTAGTCCTGTGTTGATGAACTAGTGGAGTCTAGACCTGGATTAGCATGAAGTTGGAAGGATTCCATAGCCACGCTACTTCTAGTCCTGTGTTGATGAACTAGTGGAGTCTAGACCTGGATTAGCATGAAGTTGGAAGGATTCCATAGCCACGCTACTTCTAGTCCTGTGTTGATGAACTAGTGGTATCACAGAAATGGTATATGAGCTCTAAAGTCACCAGCTATGACAGTTGTCTTCAGTGTTGACTCCAAGTCCTGTTAACTTTCTACTGAGACTGGAGGGCATTAGATGTTGTGCAGGGTGTATAACTTTATTGATGGCTGATCAATGTCGCCAGTGTTTTTGGTTACAGTAGGCTGTTTTTTTTTTTACCAAGCTCCTGATATCTTGACATTTAAGGCATCCACATCTATAGTGAGTTTGCCTTGGTACATTGATTTCCTTCCATGGCTGGATGGATTCTTGCAAAAGGGTGCCTGATATTCCTGCAGCAGCTTAACAAGTGCCACTGGTTTATTCTGAAATCCAGCTCTATTTATCTGAGCTTTCACTGTAGCCGTACCATGTTCTGTATTCTATACCTTCGCAATTTCTTCCACACACCCCCCCCCCCCCCCACACATATATACATACAACATGGTGGATCTCCATTTCCATCAGGCCTGAGTGGTTTTACCATAAATTCAGAAGTCAAAAGTTGGACAAGATCCAATGATAAGTGCAATGTCAGGTCACATTGTGTTTTCACTGCAGCTGGGATATTGGGCATGGTCCAGTTCTCAGTCAGGTTTGGAAACATTCCCGAGTATTACCATTGCATGTTAGGGATCTTGTCAGCCTGGTCAAGAACAGACCAGAACAGGTGGCAGATTTTTTTTTTTTTTTGGCGTTCGCTTGCTTTGAACTCAAGAGTAGTCCATACACAATACTTCTAGTAGTGTTGGACTCATTTTTGCGCATGGATTAGCTTTCCCTATTAACAGTGACCCTCGCTATCAGGTGAACCCACCCTGACTTCTTCAGAGGTACTTGTAATTTACGTCCCCCCAAGTCAAGGACGATAGGTCAACATTTTAGTCCAAACTGTCCGGAGTAGGGGTTGAACCCCTTACCTCTGCATCAGCACATCGGATGTTTAAGAACACATGTTCATTTCCATTCTACACAGGTGGCAGATGAGTGGCATAATGTTATAGGAAACACTGAACCCATGAGTGGAGTTTGGGTTTGCACAAACCAGAGAATATTCCTTTCACCATGGATACTGTGCCTTTAACTTGGGGGGCAGGAGACAGGTGTGCTTTCCCTTAGGACACTGGCTTAGAGTCTGTTGCCAATGAATGACCTCAAACCTGTGAAGGAAACATCCCCAGACCAAGTCTGACTCCAGCCAGTCCACCTGTGCTGTATTGAATCATGGTCTGGTTACACCCTACTATGCCTGTCCACAGATATGAAGCTCCAGTAGCGGTCTTGCACACCTCGCACCATTTCTGAGGCTTGAAGAGGGCAAGGAGAGCTCTACACCTGCCATGGACGTGGTACTTTGGTTGTGGTTATCAGGAGAAGTCTCGACACCAGCCTCACTCAGGTTTTAGACAACCTGAACACCAACACACTGAATTTAAGTGTTCAAACACACGCTCATCCACAAGATTTAAGTGTTCAAACCCACACTCATCCACAAGATTTAAGTTCTCAAACCCACACTCACCCACAAGATTTAAGTGTTCAAACCCACACTCATCCACAAGATTTAAGTTCTCAAACCCACACTCATCCACAAGATTTAAGTTCTCAAATCCACACTCATCCACAAGATATAAGTGTTCAAACCAACACTCATCCACAATATATAAGTGTTCAAACCAACACTCATCCACAGGATTTAAGTATTCAAACTCACACTCATCCACAAGATTTAAGTTCTCAAACCCACACTCACCCACAAGATTTAAGTGTTCAAACCCACACTCACCCACAAGATTTAAGTTCTCAAACCCACACTCACCCACAAGATTTAAGTGTTCAAACCCACACTCACCCACAAGATTTAAGTGTTCAAACCCACACTCACCCACAAGATTTAAGTGTTCAAACCCACACCCACCCACAGAATGTAAGTGCTCCAACCCACACTCATCCACAGGATTAAAGTGTTCAAACCCACACTCACCCACAAGATTTAAGTGTTCAAACCCACACCCACCCACAGAATGTAAGTTCTCAAACCCACACCCACCCACAGAATGTAAGTGTTCAAACCCACACTCACCCACAGGATTTAAGTGTTCAAACCCACACCCACCCACAGAATGTAAGTTCTCAAACCCACACTCATCCACAGGATTAAAGTGTTCAAACCCACACTCACCCACAGGATTAAAGTATTCAAACCCACACTCACCCACAGGATTAAAGTGTTCAAACCCACACTCACCCACAGGATTAAAGTGTTCAAACCCACACTCACCCACAGGATTAAAGTGTTCAAACCCACACTCACCCACAGGATTAAAGTGTTCAAACCCACACTCACCCACAGGATTAAAGTGTTCAAACCCACACTCATCCACAGGATTAAAGTATTCAAACCCACACTCACCCACAGGATTAAAGTGTTCAAACCCACACTCATCCACAGGATTAAAGTGTTCAAACCCACACTCATCCACAGGATTAAAGTGTTCAAACCCACACTCATCCACAGGATTAAAGTGTTCAAATCCACACTCATCCACAGGATTAAAGTGTTCAAACCCACACTCATCCACAGGATTAAAGTGCTTAAACCCACACTCATCCACAGGATTAAAGTGCTTAAACCCACACTCATCCATAGGATTAAAGTGTTCAAACCCACACTCATCCACAGGATTAAAGTGCTTAAACCCACTCACCCACAGGATTAAAGTGTTCTTCTTCTTCGTTCATCCGGAGTTTTTTTTCGGACGTGATTGCATTGTGCCTGTTTACAGCAGAGCTGCATTCTTGCGCCGTTAGGCCGACACATCCAACTTCTGCGGGGTATTAAAGTGTTCAAACCCACACTCATCCACAGGATTAAAGTGCTTAAACCCACACTCATCCACAGGATTAAAGTGTTCAAACCCACACTCACCTACAGAATGTAAGTGTTGAAACCCACACTCATCCACAGGATTAAAGTGTTCAAACCCACACTCACCCACAGGATTAAAGTGTTCAAACCCACACTCACCCACAGGATTAAAGTGTTCAAACCCACACTCACCCACAGGATTAAAGTACTTAAACCCACACTCATCCACAGGATTAAAGTGCTTAAACCCACACTCAGCCACAGGATTAAAGTGTTCAAACCAACACTCATCCACATGATTCACAAACAACAATAGCCTTAGGGGGCTCCAAACTGTTCCCAGACCAGATTTACCACCTAGACGAACCTATAGCAAACTCTGTGAGATCAGGGTCACCACAAGGTGTTGTTGCCACGGACACATCTGTACAGGAGAGGTCACATGCTGGAAGCTTACAATCAAGAGCACAACAGTAGCTTCCATGGCTGTCACTGTACCTTGGATCTGAGAGGCTATTAGCTTGCATGTCAACTTCCATCTATGTAAATGGGACATCGGGATTCACTACATTCAACACTTTTAACCCTTTACAAGGCAGAACGGCCATTTACGTCCGAAACCGTAAACGGGCGAAACGTCCCAAACCGCCTGATACTATTATGCATTGTAAAAACGCGATCTCTCGGCTTTCCGATACTTCCGACGGCTACTTTCGCTTTCACCGATAGCTTGACAACGTGGCCGCCATTTGTAAGCACCTACTATGAATTTGAACGGACTTTTACTGACTTTTTTTGAAAGTTTTCGGGGTTTTTACGCTTAGTTTTTCAAAATGGATTTCGGCGATTCTTCAAGTGATAGCCGATATTTCGCTAGGTTCAATTTAAATGACATTAAAGGGCACGAAGTTGACTATTAATCGCAGCTAGATATCAGTGAAAAGCGTTACTTTGCATTAGCAGTCGTGAGTCGGACTTTAAACAAAGTGATTATGATTCTGAAAATGTGTTTGTAAATTGCTGTATAGATGACGGAAAATCACAAACAATATGCTGTATTTCGTAAATATTTGTGTTCATATATGGGTTACCGACAACAATCACGTGAGTAACATATTCTGCATGCTTTTCCCTTCATTGTGTTGTTTATTTAACTAAAATCGGTTGACTAACACCTTATTTGTGATGTTTGTACTAATGCAACCCGAAATTTTACCAAACCTGAAAAAATCTTGCCCGTTCAGGGCTAAAAAACGAACAAACGTCTGCCCTGTAAAGGGTTAAAATCAAGATCAGAGCTCTATTACTATAGAAAAGACTGGCCACTTATTCCTGTGTGCACGCAGGTCTACAACATGTGATGGCGACAGCATGTTTGTTTTGTTTTTTTATTTATTTATTAACCCTTTACAAGGCGTAGCGTCCGTTACCGGCCGGTCTCTAAATACGAGCGTAACGGCCGACTCCGGCCGATACTATTATGCATTGTAAAAACGCGATCTCTCGGCTTTCCGACACTTCCGTCGGCTACTTTCACTTTCGCCCATAGCTTGACAACGTGGCCGCCATTTGTAAACGCGCTACAATGACTTTGAACAGACTTTTACGGGCTTGTTTTGATAGTTTTTGGGAGTTTTACGCTGTTTTTCAAAATGGATTTCGGCGATTCTTCAAGTGATAGCCGAGATTTCGCTCTGTTCAATTTAAATGACATTAAAGGGCACGAAGTTGATTATTAATCGGAGCTAGATATCAGTGCAAAGCGTTACTTTGCATTAGCAGTCGTGAGTCGGACTTTAAAGAAAGTGATTATGATTCTGAAAATGTGTTTGTAAATTGCCGTATAGATGACGGAAAATCACAAACAACATGCCGTATTTCGTAAATATTTGTGTTCATATATGGATTACCGGCAACAATCACGTGAGTAACATATTCTGCATGCTTTTCCCTTCATTGTGTTGTTTATTTAACTAAAATCGGTTGACTAACACCTTGTTTGTGATGTTTTTACTAACGCGACCCGAAATTTTTACAGAACCTGAAAAAATCTTGCCCGTTCAGGGCTACAAAACGGACAAGCGTCTGCCCTGTAAAGGGTTAAGTGATTCAGTGCCAACGGATAATATATCACCAAATGTGACCTCCCATTTGGACAGAAGGACAAAAACATTGCCATACCAGGGCATTGTGTTATTTGTTTTGTTTCGTGTATCTTCTGTAATTGTAATGCTCAGTGAATGGACATTTACATTATACTTGTTCATGTGATTGTGTCCCATGTTTGGCCCAACCCTACTTGTTGTTTGTCATGAAACAGTTAATAGAAGTTACTGATGCATTAAATACATTGCTGTTTACAGACAACCAACGCAATTCCATGATTTTGTGTGTGTGTGTCCGTGCGTGTGTGTGTGTGTGTGTGCATGTGCGCACGTGCGTGCATGTGTGCGCGCATGCGCTAACCCTTCTTTATAATAAATTTTTTTATGAAGTCAATACCTCGTTTAAATCAAAGATGCTGTTGTCTGCAAGGGACAGAACTCCAATACTCTGAGGAAGGCAAGTTGTCACTGTTTTCAGGGTTGAGATGTTGTTACTATGAAGAAGGAGGGTCTGGAAAAGAAGGAATCATTTAAATACATTAAGAAAACAATCTTTAAACATGTCAACAAAAGTGGAGTATTCATAAATTGGTGATGAATTTGGAAAAGCAAACAATCATTAGTCAATGTACAAACAGATCTGATGTGTCTATAAATCACTATTTCACAATCATCTTCAAATTACTTTCCTGGATGACGATTACATTCAGATTAATATCTTCATTTTACTTCCATCGATGATGATTACATTCAGATTAACATCTTCACATTACTTCCCTGGATGACGATTACATTCAGATTAATATCTTCATTTTACTTCCCTTTACGACGATTACATTCAGATTAATATCTTCATATTACTTCCCTGGATGACGATTACATTCAGATTAATATCTTCATATTACTTCCCTGGGTGACGATTACATTCAGATTAATATCTTCCTATTACTTCCCTGGATGACGATTACATTCAGATTAATATCTTCATATTACTTCTCTGGACGATGATTACATTCAGATTAATATCTTCATATTACTTCCCTGGATGACGATTACATTCAGATTAATATCTTCATATTACTTCTCTGGATGACGATTACATTCAGATTAATATCTTCACATTACTTCCCTGGATGATGATTACATTCAGATTAATACCTTCACATTACTTCCCTGGATGATGATTACATTCAGATTAATATCTTCATATTACTTCTCTGGATGACGATTACATTCAGATTAATATCTTCACATTACTTCCCTGGATGATGATTACATTCAGATTAATACCTTCACATTACTTCCCTGGATGATGATTACATTCAGATTAATATCTTCACATTACTTCCCTGGACAACGATTACATTCAGATTAATATCTTCATATTACTTCCCTGGATGACGATTACATTCAGATTAATATCTTCATATTACTTCCCTGGATGACAATTACATTCAAATTAATATCCATAATGTAGCTGATTCAGTCACAGGATTATTAATCTGGAGCTAGAATGGGCTTTATTTATAATTACTGAGGCTGAACGGGTCAAGGGTAATGGGACAAACAACAGCATACCGGAATTTTTGTCTTCAAGCAGGAATTGGTTAGCGGGTTCCGTGGCGAAGGGAGTATGGACACAGTTCGTAATCCTGCATACCCATGTTCAAAACACAACTGCGGGCAATTTGGCAGCAGACCCGCCTTGTGTTGGTTTTTTTACAAAATGGTATGGGAGCCGGTCATTCAGAAAGCAATGGCAAACTACTGAACGTAAACTTGCCAAAAGATCAAAGCAGTAAAAAATGCTGGTGTTGACTGTGACAACCTGTAAAGGATGTGCAACTAACTAACCATTAATACCACACAAGGGAGTGGCCAGCAGGGGCCACAGATGTGGAAATTCAGCAACTAATTCAGGATAATTCTCGCCCGGGTGATGTGATTATCTACAAGGATGGGTCGGTGTTGAGAGGTAGGAGAAGTGCCTGGGGGTTCTTGGCAAAAGCTAATGGTCGGCATTTGGTGCAGGAGAGCCTGGCGTATGATAACACAAGATCTAGCTTAAGAATGGAGGTGGAGGCGGTCAGTGCAGCTTTCCGCTGGATAGAGAACACGATACATACACACATTGTGATTGTAACTGACTCAGAAAGCATGCTGAGGAGGGTGAGAACAGACAGACGTGGTTGCGGCCTTGTGGGAGCACATGTACACCTCGGAGGAGCAAATGGATCACCATAGTCTGGTAAGAATGAGGCAGCGAGGTGTGACGAGGGAACCTGGCAGACGATCGACGCTCAGGGGAAAGGCGAGACGGACATATAATCAGATTGCTACTGGAACTATTAGTGTTGGAACTTTTCGCTGGCAGCTGAGGATGGGGACAGAGCGCTTATGGGAATGTCCCGAATGCTGTGATGTCGGTTCCTAAATCAATTAATTAATTCCTTGATTTAGTGGTATTTTGTGTTTTCATTCCTGTTATAGTATTTATTTGTTGATACATGGAATGTATTACGAGTTAAATGTTTCGGAGACTCCCATGGGTCGTCGCTAAAAGCTACGGAGTTCGTGCTTTGTGCGACGCTTTCCGTGCTGCGGAAAGAGACCGAGCCATATGGGATAAAACCCCGGTGCAATGAATTCGACCCTGTCGACTTTTAAGCGACTTTTAAGCGACATGGAATGTGACTCTTTTCCATGGTTTGTCCCAATCTCTGTGTATTACTGATTCAGCCAGATTTCTTTAGCCACTTTGCATGTGTTGACTATTTCTTTATGTATTCTATAATGTACAAAATGTAAAAATTCAGAAATAAACATCATAATAGGGGACTTTAATGCAAAAGTAGGAAATCAAGGAGATAGATACACAGTAGGAAACTACGGTTTAGAAGAGAGAAATGAAAGAGGATACAGACTTGTAGAGTGGGCAAAAGAGCAGGAAATGATTGTTGGAAACACCTGGTTTAAGCAACACCCAAGAAGATTATGGACATGGAGGAGTCCTGATAGCATGATTAGAAACCAGATTGATTACATTTTGATTAGCAGAAGATTTAGAAATGCGCTAACAATAGCAAAAACAGTTCCCAGTGTTGATTGTTATAGTGACCAAAGATTACTTACAGGAACACTGAGAATAAAGTTAAAGAAAGTAAAGTATAAAACAGGAAACACTAAATATGATTTGTATACATTAAGTAACGACAAGGAAATACAAAACAAATTCAACATAGAAGTACAGAACAGATTTGATATATTGTCTGATCTAGAGATCCTATTCCAGGGTGTGGATGATCAATGGGAAATGTTGGAGAATTCAATCAGTTTGGCTGCAGAAACAACTATTCCAAAATTAAAGAAGGTGGGTTGTAAGAAATGGATGACTGAAGAAATTTTACAACTAATAGAAACAAGAAGACTCAACAAAAATAATTCTGCCAAATATGAAGAAATTCACAGACAAGTCTTATTATGTAAGGAGGCAAAAGAAGCATGGCTTGCGAAAAATTGCTTAGAAATTGAAAAACAACACAACAATCAATATACCAAATTAGTGCACAAAAGAATTCAGGAACTTACTGATAAAAGAACAAGTACATCAGCACGCTGTCTAAAAACTAAAGATGGCAAAATCATAATAGAAAAAGATCAGATTCTACATGTATGATCAGACTATGTGAAACACTTTTATGATGATAACAGAGAAGAACAGTATGATATTCGATTTAATAATGAAGGACCACCAATTTTGAAGATGGAGGTTCAAATTTTTCTTAAACATATGAAAGCTGGCAAGGCCCCCGGTTCAGATAACATCACAACAGAAATGTTTAAAGCTTTAGAAGAATATGGAATAGATCAAATCACCAGACTGCTGAACACATTATATGATACTGGACATATACCTTCTGAATTATGTACTTCTGAATTTATTGCAATCCCAAAGAAATCAGGAGCCTTTGAATGTGATCAACATAGAACAATTAGTATAATGAGTCACATCACAAAGATTTTGCTACGAATTATCATGCATAGAGTGAGGAAGAAATACAACTTGAAATAGGGGAAGAACAATGTGGGTTTGTAGAAGGAAAGGGTACAGTAAATGCTGTGTATATGCTGCGTTCAGTTATTGAACGTTCTATAGAAGTAAACAAAGATATACATCTTTGCTTTATTGACTACACAAAGGCTTTCGATAGAATAAGACATGTCAACATGGTAGATATGCTTGCAGATCTACAAATTGATGGGAAAGACATTAGACTTATAAAAAACATATATTGGAAACAACAAGCAGTCATAAGGATTGATAATGAAATGGGACAATATCAGCCTATTAAGAGAGGTGTTAGGCAGGGATGTGCAATGTCTCCAGATCTTTTTTCCCTATACAGTGAAAATATTTTCAGAAATGTAGAAGATATAAATGAAATCAGCATTGGAGGACGAAACATCTATAACATTAGATATGCAGATGATACAGTATTGATTGCAGACAATGAGCAGGATCTGCAACAATTAGTAGATGCGACTGTTGCACACAGTGAACAACTGAAATTAGAATTAAATTGTAAAAAGACACAGATTATGGTCGTCACTAGGAAGAACGAAATACCACAATGCAATATACAAGTAAATGGGAATATTCTTCAACAAGTGAATCGGTACAATTATCTCGGAACAGTCATAACATCTGATGGGAGATGCCTTGTAGAGATTAGAACAAGAATCGCCATGGCGAAAGTAGCCTTTAGCAAGATGAAAAACATACTGACCAATAAAAAAGATGTCAATGGAAACGAGAAAAAGAGTGTTAAGGTGCTACATAGAGCCTGTTCTTTTGTATGGATGTGAAACTTGGACAATGAGCAGTCAAGCTGAAAAACATCTGATGGCTGCAGAAATGTGGTTTCTGAGGAAAATGCAAAGAGTACCATGGACAGACAGAAAAACCAAAGACCAAGTACTACAGGAGACAAATGAAAATCGTAAATTGATTAGAGAAATTAGACATAGACAGTCAACATTTTTTGGACATGTTATGAGAAGAAATAGATTGGAGAATGCCATGACGGCACGCGCCACCAAAAAGGGAAAAAGGGGTTTTCCCAGATGGACACTAAAATGGACAAACGAAAGGAGAAACCAATGGGAATGAAAAAACGTCATACAATAACAACGGGAGACGCTGTGATACCAAGACACCAAGGCACTTGTGTTTTCTGAGAGCTCCGTGTGGAATAAGATCTGGACGAAGCAATGGTTGCGAAGATTCGGCAAGTGAACAGCGAAAGGAGAGGAATGATCTGTTGATGGGAATTCATACAATGAGAAAGACCGGGCCAAGATCAACCTAGACTATTTTTCGGAAAAGGACGACTCAATGATGAATTGGCAAAGACTGAGCGTCAAGGTTAACAGAGTGGAATCGGGAGCTGATTAGAAGATAGATAAATAAACGCGACAGTTTATATCTTTAGATTGGTTGGTCCCATGTTGATTCTGCAGTGCATTAATAAATGCCTGAACTGGTAACACGACTGCCGTCAGTTCTTTTGTGTCTAATTCAATATTGTTAATATTATAAGGGGCGACATTGCATCAAGGCAGAGAACTTAGTGACAACTGGCAAGATCAAAGGGAACAGACCAAGGGGAAGACTCAGAAGTTAATACCTGGATGGCTTGGCCACATGGCATGGTCAAGACAGGAACACTGAGCTGATCCACGGCTCTGGTGATAGAGTGAAATGGTGAGTCATGACCGCCCACGCTTTCCGGCATGGCACATGATTGATTGATTCTATTATATTCTTCTTTATCTTGTTTTTTCTTTCTTATTTCAGCCATTTTCTGCAGAATTTCACTGCATCCATTTCTTTTTTAGCGATGTTATGTTTAGTTGATGTCTGTTGGATTGGTTCCTGCAACATGTCTCATTGTTCGTCAATAGTCTGTGTTATCTCCATGACATTATGTCTGTTCTGTTCAGTAACGCTAAACCTTTCCCTAATTTCTGTGTGCGTTTTAAGTAATACTAGACCTAACTTGATGTTCTTTGGGGTCGTCTTAATAGTTTTAAGTTTTAACCTTATCATTCCTATAACTGGCACATAATCGCCTTGTCCATCTGCTGGTCTAGTTTTTGCTTCTACTAAACTGCTTCTGAATCTCTTTGGAATCAATTTGTAGTCAATTTGATTACGAGTATTATTTCCGGGGCTTTTCCATGTGTATAATCGTCGAGGATGGTGTTTGAACTAGGTGTTTCCTATTATCATTTCATGATATTCTGCCCACACTATTAATCTGTCACCTCTCTCATTCCTATCACCTTGGCCATAGCCACCAGTCACGCCGCTTACTTTTTTGTTGCCTACTTTGGCACTAAAGCCCCTGAGTCAACTGTCTGTCATTGACTGACTATAGTACCTTGCGGTGTAGGGCGGGGCGGGGGATCTTGAGCCTCTGGAATAAAGGCCGCCTGGCTAGTGCAGTCACTGCAAACTTTGCAGGTTAAGATTTTCTTTTTGCCCCTGACAGATAAACATCTGCCCCTTACCGAGGATTCATACCCATGTCTCCCGAAGGAGAACCCGGCATTCTTAGCTACTCAGCCAGCCGCTCCTCTGAGTCCCTGAGTATCATTGTTATTTCAAAATGTTTGCATTGGTCCAAAGCCATGTTTAACTCATAAAACATATCTTTCTTCTTCTGTGCTGTTTACTGTTGGAGCCTACGCCTGTATTATATTAATATCCAGAGGTTTGCCATGAAGTTTCACTAACAACACTCTATCTGAGATTGTCCAAAATCCTTTAACTGTCCTAGAGCTCTGTGGATAAAAAATTATGCCAACTCCCCTTTTGAAGTCCTTCCTTCCTGAGTAAATAACTGTGTTTTTCTAAATATTTTACTACAGCACCAGACCATTGCATTTCATTAATTCTTAATATATTTATATTTATTCTATTATTTCCTTCTTGATGCTTTCTAGTTTTCCATTCTGAATAGGTGTTCTGAAATTCCTTGTACCAACATGTAATGTATTTTTAATACTTAATTTGCATACAGTCGCATGATGACTGTCACCTGTAGCACATGGTGCTCTCTACCAGACAAAGTGATTCGAGTTAACCTTTTCTATAGGTCACTCCACCTTCCACCTCCCGGTGGATGCTCCTATCCCAAGGATTGCATCATACAAGATTGGTAAGTCAAAACCACTGGCTTCTCAATGATAAGAGTAGGTATAAATAGAGCATGAAATAAAACTTTAAGCCATAAACACTGGGTCAAAGACATTTTTGTTAAAACGCCTCTAAACATGAACCAAAAATGCATCTACCAGCACAAAATTGTATAGTTAAACAAACTAAGCAGTAAAAATAAACTTTAAGACAACAATTTAACAAAAACAACTGTTTAATCAAATATTTCATACAAATAATGAAGACAAAAACAATATATTGTATAATTTATAGTCTAGCATAGCTCATTATATCTCAGTCAGGTGCAAACTCCAGAGAAGTTTAAAGCAAAATCAAACGAATCCTTTTAGCTGAAATACACAGAACACACTGTCACATGTTTCACTGTCACATGTTTCACTGTCACTTGTTTCACTGTCACATGTTTCACTGTCACATGTTTCACTGTCATATGTTTCACTATCACATGTTTCACTGTCACATGTTTCACTGTCACATGTTTCACTGTCACATGTTTCACTGTCACATGTTTCACTGTCACATGTTTCACTGTCACATGTTTCACTGTCACATGTTTCACTGTCACATGTTTCACTGTCACATGTTTCACTGTCACATATTTCACTGTCACACGTTTCACTGTCACATGTTTCACTGTCACCATGGTAGTTTTACAGAGACTACAATGTGAGTTTTCTGTATTTCATCTAAAACGATTCATTTCACTTTGCTTTCATATATGCTAAACCAGTTCTGTAAAATATGACAGGCAATAAATTGTGCAATACATTGTTTGTGTCTTCACTATTCAGATTGACAACAGACAAACATTGGTTTGAATTTCATACAAACACAACAATTCCTGATCTACATAACACTGAGACAAAATGATGCCACATTTAAATGACAGCAATGAAAGTCATTCCAGACCTTTAAGTTATTCAGTGTGCTCAAATCTGAAATCTGAGTGATGTCATTATCAGACAGGTCCAAATAGTGAAGTTTCCCCTCTTTAGGCAGATTCTCAATGACCTGAAATGGTATATGAAATATATTTATTGTCATGTGTGGATGGTCATGATGACTGGGAAGATCAGCAGTAGCAGAGGCAGATAGAGAGAAGTGAAGGAATATCAACAATAGAGTTGATTCTGGATGGTCCTAGACAGTGGCATGAAGGAATATCAACAATAGAGTTGATTCTGGATGGTCCTAGACAGTGGCATGAAGGAATATCAACAATAGAGTTGATTCTGGATGGTCCTAGACAGTGGCATGAAGGAATATCAACAATAGAAATTATGCTGGATGGTCTTAGACAGTGGCATGAAGGAATATGAACAATAGAAATTAAGCTGGATGGTCTTTGTGGGATAGACAGTGGTATGAAGGAATATCAACAATAGAAATTATACTGGACGGTTGTAGATAGTGGCATGAAAGAACATCAACAATAGAGCTGATCCATAGCACCAAGGCCCAATATCTGTGAAGAGACATGATTACCTATGCCGTTTGGCAAGGCACATGTCAAGGATGGTTGATTGTATTAACCCTTGTAAATGTCATATGCATTCATCACAAAGCCAGTTACAATTCACTGTTTTGGTCAAATCTGTGACTTAGTTAGTGCATCCCTGGTTGCATTTCTTAGTATTTCTTCGGTACCAATCATATTCAAATATCATCAACAAGTGCCATGCCAGCTGGCTTAGCCGTTCA
Organism: Cepaea hortensis; assembly: GCA_963921405.1. Classification (NCBI taxonomy): domain Eukaryota; kingdom Metazoa; phylum Mollusca; class Gastropoda; order Stylommatophora; family Helicidae; genus Cepaea; species Cepaea hortensis. Next base: position 45,390,139 of record OY992886.1, read on the forward strand.
TGGCTCTCCACAGATCTCGGTTTTTGGTTTTCTGGATCACCTCTGCTGATGATATTCCTCCATGCCACCGTCTCAAATCATCCAGCATCATTTCTCTTGGTCTGCCTCTGCCTCTCTTCCTCTCGATCTTTCCAGTTGACATGATGTTCAGCAATGCCTCTCTTCTCATCACATGACCACAGAAAGTTGTTTGTCTCTATCTTATTATTGTATGTAATAGTCTAGTATCATTAGCCTGTTTCAGGCAATCAATGTTAGTTACTTTGGCAGTACAAGGAATTCACAACATTCGTCTCATTACTGTCAATCAATACCCCTGCACACAGACGAAGATGACTGTATGTGTCTCTGGCGTATTTAATAACTCCAAACATCATGATGTGTGCACCTCACCTGCTTCAACTTGTCTCACAATACTCACTGAGTAGCTTAGTAGACACACTGGAGTATAGTCCTGTGGCTCCAGTCAAAATAGCACTGCCAATACCGCCATCACTTCAATTGGTAGACTGATTGTGGTTAAGGCAAAATCCCCACAGGCTTCCTTGACAGTTTTCTACTAGCACAAGCTGTGAATAGCCATGCACAATGGTGAGCAATTGTGACACCCACACAGTGAGCTTTCGATCTGGAAAAAGTGTCCTAGTGGCACGAAATGGAATATTGCTTGGATAGCAAATCCATTACATGGAAAGTTTGAATCGAAAGATCACTGTGTGGATGTCATCTGCAGACTGCATTCTTCTGGTTTCAGGAGGAACAGCCTGTGGTGACTGGAAGGCCCAATATACGGAAGTGAGGCTAAGCAGCCATGTGCAGGACGTGACGATTCCTTGGGTGAGTCCAGTACCAGAGCGCTGTGTGTCGGCTCTGCAATTATGGAAGCCTGATTGGATGGCGGGGAATGCCCATGATCTGCCCCTACCTTCCCTTGAGGACTGACCGGGATGTCTTCGGCTTTTCTAAATGGGCTAGCTGGGATGGGGGATAACACCACAACAGTGAGAGTCAAGGGTCCTAAGAAACCCCGGGAAGGTTAACCTGGTCACCAAATGCCCACAGAAGTTGGATGTGTCGGCCTAACGGTGCAAGAATACAGCTTTACTGTAAACAGGCAAAATGCAATCACATCCGAAAAAACTCTCTGGATGAACGCAGAAGCAGAAGAAGACGAAGAAGAAGAAGAAGAAGAAGAAGAAGAAGAAGAAGAAGAAGAAGAAGAAGAAGAAGAAGAAGAAGAAGAAGAAGAAGAAGAAGAAGAAGAAGAAGAAGAAGAAGAAGAAGAAGAAGATTCTGGTACCCAATGGGCTTACCTTAATAGAATTTGAAGACAAGTCTAGCCACTTCAGCTGAGCCAGACTGTCTATGCCCTCTATAACTCCAATGCTGTTGTTTGACAAGCTGAGAACTGTGAGGGAGTTCAGCATGTGCAGCCCTGCCATGTGCACTATGTGGTTGTTGACAGCAGACAGCTGCAAGAGAGTCACAGTTTATAAACATAACAATGTACAGGCTCACCTATATTTCACCACTAATTCAGGATAATTCTCGCCCGGGTGATGTGATTATCTACACGGATGGGTCGGTGTTGAGAGGTAGGAGAAGTGCCTGGGGGTTCTCAGCAAAAGCTAATGGGCAGCGTTTGGTGCAGGAGAGCCTGGCGTATGATGACACAACATCTAGCTTAAGAATGGAGGTGGAGGCAGTCAGTGCAGCTTTCCGCTGGATACAGAACACAACACATACACACATTGTGATTGTAACTGACTCAGAAAGCATGCTGAGGAGGGTGAGAACAGGCAAGCTTCATGCAGAGTGGCTTGCTTCGCTTTGGAGGTCACGGGTAGCAAGCATCACCTGGATGTTTTCTCCGGGGCATGAACAGGTGGACAGACTGGCTGGCTTGGCAAAACTTGGTGGAGTATTGATGCATGACAAGACAGACGTGGTTGCGACCTTGTGGGAGCACGTGTACACCTCGGAGGAGCAAATGGATCACCATAGTCTGGTAAGAATGAGACAGCGAGGTGTGACGAGGGGATCTGGCCGACGATCGACGCTCAGAGGAAAGGCGAAGCGGACATATAATCAGATTGCTACTGGAACTATTAGTGTTGGAACTCTTCGCTGGCTGCTGAGGATGGGGACGGAGCGCTTATGGGAATGTCCCCAATGCTGTGATGTCGGTTCCTAAATCAATCAATCAATCAATCAATCAATCAATTAATCAATCAATCTAAGTGTCATGAGTTCAACATGATCCAGTGTTTTATGTTTTATACTAAAACATAATTGTACTTCATCTACTACACTCTCTAAGTGTCATGAGTTCAACATTGTCATGTGTTTTATGTTTTATACTAAAACATGATTGTGCTTCATCTACTACACTCTCTAAGTGTCATGAGTTTAACATTGTCCTGTGTTTTATGTTCTATACTAAAACATGATTGTGCTACATCTATTACATTCTCTTAGTGTCATTATAGTCTGTTTACTTTTGTCTGCCCCAATATAAAATTCCATATCTCAGTAACCAATTGAGGGAAAATGATGAGATTTAGCATATAACCTTATCATTATGTCCACCCAAAAAAAAAAAAAAATTTTCTGGAGATTGTACAGCAGATTTTAAAGTTTGTTCATATGCGGTACATAATTTACGGGTCAGAGATGAAGTGCATATTATTAAATATATTATATCTTCACACGGAAACATTAGCTTTGAATAGTTAATTTTCTCGTGGTTCACGGCATTGACCTTATGACAAAAGCCTCGCGTAGTGGAACGGGGAGTGTTCAGCAGTGTCATCAATAATGTGGGTGCATTCATGAAACCTGATTATTTTTTTAAATCTTACCATTTATCACTAACATCTAAATGTGTGAATATTGTTGAATGGGATTAAAAGTGAAATTTTTTACATTTCAAAGCATCGCTTTGAAATGGTACAGATATTTTTATCAAGAAGCTGATCTCAGGAAGCTGTTTCATATACTATTACAAATCCCGAGAAAAGAATAATGCATGCATTGGGTTTGAGTAAACGGCCATTTCGTCGATTGGTGCTGGCATCTGGAATGAAACCATCACGCAATAAGCAAACGGTAGGTAGAAAGGCAATTGTAGACGGCTTTGACAAGGATGTCATAAGGCGAGCTATTATTAAAATGTTGGATAACAAAGAAACAGCGACTGTAAGAAAACTTAGGGTTTGGTTGAGAAAGAACAATGACGTAGAGCTATCCAAGACAATTTTGTAGAAAATTATAAGGACATTAGGCTTCACGTTTAGAAAGTACAATTTAGGTAGAAATATCATTTGCGGGCAACCGCTTTTAGGAGCCATGAGAAGCAAACACCAACGTAAAATAAGGGAAATACGCAAAGAAAATTTATGACAGAGTATTTGGATAAAGCCTGGATCAATGCGCACCACACAAGTGAAAAGGAATGGCAATCAGTGGATGGAAAGATAAAGCAATATGTGCCCAGTAGTATAGGACAGCATTTGGTCATAGCCCATGCTGGTAGTATGCATAATGGCTTACTACAGAATGCTGGACTCGTGTTCGTATCAAAGCATACAGGTAATAGGGATTATCATAATAAGATGAATAGTAATGTATTTAGAGATTGGCTCGAGAATACAGTGCTTCCATCCCTAGATAGACTGTCTTGTCTAACTATGGACAATGCATCATATCACAATGTTGTTGCCCAAGAAGACAAAATACCTACAGCATGGAGTACAAAAGGAGCAATATTCCGAATGGAACACATATCATTTCCAGAAACGTATTTCAGGCTAGAATTGTTGTCCCTTGTAAAACAGACGCCAAAAAGCAAGAAATATCAAATAAACAAGCTGATAGAAGAGCATTGCCATGGGTGCTTGAGACTTCCGCCATACCAGTCTCATTTTAACCCTATAAAACTTGTGTGGATTAAAATTAAAAGACAGGTGGCAGCTGACAATACTATATTCTTCTTTTTCTGCTGCGTTCATCCGGAGTTTTTTTTCCGGACGTGAATGCGTTGTGCCTGTTTAAAGCAGAGCTGCGTTCTTGCGCCGTTAGGCTGACACATCCGACTTCTGCAGGCATTTGTTGACCGGGTTAACCTTCCCGGGGGTTTCTTAGGACGCTTGACTCTCACTGTTGTGGTGTTATCCCCCATTCCAGCTGGCCCATTTAGGACAGCCAAAGACATCCTGGTCAGCCCTCAAGGGAAGGCAGGGGCAGACCATGGGCATTCCCCGCCATTCAAGAAGGCTTCCATAACTGCAGAGCCGACACATAGCGCTCGGGTACTGGGCTCACCCAAGGAATCGTCACGTCATGCACATGGCTGCTTAGCCTCACTTCCGTATATTGGGCCTTCCGTTCACCATAGGCTGTTCCTCCGGAAATCAGAAGAATGCAGTCTGCAGATGACATCCACACAGTGAGCTTTCGATTCGGACTTTCCATATAATGGATTTGCTATCCGAGCAATATTCCATTTTGTGCCACTAGGACACTTTTTCCACCTTTTATGAAACCACACAGTAAGCTTTCAATTCAGACTTTCAACGTAATGGATTTGCTATCCAAGCAATATTCCATTTCATTCCTCTGGGACGCTTTTGTAACCGACATACCTGTGGTATGAAGTGTGGCAGTCTAAATACTTCTTCTTGCACCTTTAAATGTCAACCTGAATGTAGTTAAAGTAAGCTGCAGTCAACTTGAGCTTGTTGATATCTCCATAGAGCTTGTCCTCAAATGAAGCAGGTGTGGGCCAAAATATCTTTCTCTGTTCTGCATATATTGGGCATTCCTGCAACAAATGTTTAGCTGTCATTTTACCAGTTCCACAATTACATTCATCGGTATCTCCTATATTTAGTTGATTGAATAAGTGGTATTTCAACCTGTTATGTCCTGTGCGGAGTCTGAAGAATGCTACTTGTTCTCTTCGGTCGAGTTTGTAATATGCGTCATCCTTCTGGTGGCCTGGATACTCTGATTCCCATTTGGTTCTATAAGTGCATTTTATAAACCTCTTTGCCTCATACGTTATGGCTATGTCAGGCTGTGGTAGTCGTACGCCCTCTTTTGCTAGTCTGTCAGCCTCTTCATTTCCAGGTATACTGCAATGTGATGGGATCCACTGTATTACAACTTTTTTGGATTTCTGGCATAGACCATAGAGTTCTGCTCTTAGGTCAGCTAGTTCTGTACTGTTTTTACTCTTCAGTATTGAGACAGCTATCTTTGCATCTGTGAAGATAGCTATCTGCTTCTCTTTATTTTTCTCCATCAAGGGCATTTCTGCTGCAGTTTTCAAAGCCTCTACCTCCGCGTTGAAGTTACTTGAAAATTTTCCAGTTGCCACTGACTGTGTTTTTTTCATTCCATGTTTTAAATTTAGGAGAATTCCTCCTCCTCCATTTTCTATTGAATTTTTGGCTGATCCATCTGTATATGCATGGGTCCAATTGCTGCTTGGGTAATGTTCTTTTATGTAATTTAGGGTTATTTTTCTTCTTTCGGTTTCATTCTGAGTGTTCTTTTTCTCAATAGCAGGAATGTTTTCTATCATTTCAGGCAGTTGCTGCTGTCTCCAAGCTGGGAACTTGTGTGCATTGTAAATGGGTTTGACTGTTGATATGTTAAATATAGGATCTGCCCTAATCTTTCGTTTTGCAGTTTCTACAAAGATGCTACGCTTCAGCCTTCCCTTTCCAAAACCATTAAACCTGTTATACATAGGGTGGTCTGTTAATCTTCTAAATTTTTCTGCTTGTTGCTGGGCTCTGCTATCTCTTCTATCCTGCATTGGTTGTATACAAGTTATCTTTTCTAGTTCATTAAAAGACGTTGCCTTCAGGCTTCCAGTTATGATTTGCATTCCTTGATTTTGGACTCTACTTATTTTGTTAAAGTTTGACTTAGCTGCTGTTGCCCAAGCTGCAATGCCATATTTCAGTACTGGCCTCACCCGTCCAGTATATAACTTCTTGAGAACTTTCTCATCTGCTCCCCACATTGTACCAGCAAGCTTTTTCATGATTGCCATTCTTTGCCTTGCTCTTGTTCGATTTTTCTCAACCTGTGTCTTCCATGTCAGGCGATGATCAAAGGTGACTCCTAGATAGTTTGGATTTTCTTCATGGCGCATTATTTTTCCATTCTTGTTCATCTTCTTCTTCTTCTTTATTCATCCAGAGTTTTTTTTTTCGGATGTGATTGCGTTGTGCCTGTTTACAGCAGAGTTGCGTTCTTGCGCCGTTAGGCCGACACATCCGACTTCTGCGGACATTTTTTGACCAGGTTAACCTTCCCGGGGGTTTCTTAGGACGTTAGACTCTCACTGTTGTGGTGTTATCTCCCATCTCAGCTGGCCCATATAGAACAGCCAAAGGCATCCTGGTCAGCCCTCACAGGAAATAAGGGGCAGACCATGGGTATTCGCCGCCATCCAAGGAGGCTTCCATAATTGCAGAGCCGACATATAGCGCTCTGGTACTGGGCTCACCCAAGGAATCGTCACGTCATGCACATGGCTGCTTAGCCTCACTTCCATATATTGGGCCTTCCGTTCACCATAGGCTGTTCTTGCGGAAGCCAGAAGAGTGCAGTCTGCAGATAACATCAACATTGTGAGTTTTCGATTCAGACTTTCCACGTAATGGATTTGCTATCCAAGCAATATTCCATTTTGTGCCACTAGGACACTTTTTCCACCTTTTATGAAGCCCACACAGTGAGCTTTCGATTCGGACTTTCCACGTAATGGATTTGCTATCCAAGCATTATTCCATTTGATGCCTCTGGGAGGCTTGTGTAACCGACATGCCTGTGGTATGAAGTGTGGCAGTCTAAATACTTCTTCTTGCACCTTTAAATGTCAACCTGAATGTAGTTAAAGTAAGCTGCAGTCAACTTGAGCTTGTTGATATCTCCATAGAGCTTGTCCTCAAATGAAGCAGGTGTGGGCCAAAATATCTTTCTCTGTTCTGCATATATTGGGCATTCCTGCAACAAATGTTTAGCTGTCATTTTACCAGTTCCACAATTACATTCATCGGTATCTCCTATATTTAGTTGATTGAATAAGTGGTATTTCAACCTGTTATGTCCTGTGCGGAGTCTGAAGAATGCTACTTGTTCTCTTCGGTCGAGTTTGTAATATGCGTCATCCTTCTGGTGGCCTGGATACTCTGATTCCCATTTGGTTCTATAAGTGCATTTTATAAACCTCTTTGCCTCATAGGTTATGACTATGTCAGGCTGTGGTAGTCGTACGCCCTCTTTTGCTAGTCTGTCAGCCTCTTCATTTCCAGGTATACTGCAATGTGATGGGATCCACTGTATTACAACTTTTTTGGATTTCTGGCATAGACCATGGAGTTCTGCTCTTAGGTCAGCTAGTTCTGTACTGTTTTTACTCTTCAGTATTGAGACAGCTATCTTTGCATCTGTGAAGATAGCTATCTGCTTCTCTTTATTTTTCTCCATCAAGGGCATTTCTGCTGCAGTTTTCAAAGCCTCTACCTCCGCGTTGAAGTTACTTGAAAATTCTCCAGTTGCCACTGACTGTGTTTTTTTCATTCCATGTTTTAAATTTAGGAGAATTCCTCCTCCTCCATTTTCTATTGAATTTTTGGCTGATCCATCTGTATATGCATGGGTCCAATTGCTGCTTGGGTAATGTTCTTTTATGTAATTTAGGGTTATTTTTCTTCTTTCGGTTTCATTCTGAGTGTTCTTTTTCTCAATAGCAGGAATGTTTTCTATCATTTCAGGCAGTTGCTGCTGTCTCCAAGCTGGGAACTTGTGTGCATTGTAAATGGGTTTGACTGTTGATATGTTAAATATAGGATCTGCCCTAATCTTTCGTTTTGCAGTTTCTACAAAGATGCTACGCTTCAGCCTTCCCTTTCCAAAACCATTAAACCTGTTATACATAGGGTGGTCTGTTAATCTTCTAAATTTTTCTGCTTGTTGCTGAGCTCTGCTATCTCTTCTATCCTGCATTGGTTGTATACAAGTGATCTTTTCTAGTTCATTAAAAGACGTTGCCTTCAGGCTTCCAGTTATGATTTGCATTCCTTGATTTTGGACTCTACTTATTTTGTTAAAGTTTGACTTAGCTGCTGTTGCCCAAGCTACAATGCCATATTCCAGTACTGGCCTCACCCGTCCAGTATATAACTTCTTGAGAACTTTCTCATCTGCTCCCCACATTGTACCAGCAAGCTTTTTCATGATTGCCATTCTTTGCCTTGCTCTTGTTCGATTTTTCTCAACCTGTGTCTTCCATGTCAGGCGATGATCAAAGGTGACTCCTAGATAGTTTGGATTTTCTTCATGGCGCATTATTTTTCCATTCTTGTTCATCTTCTTCTTCTTCTTTATTCATCCAGAGTTTTTTTTTTCGGATGTGATTGCGTTGTGCCTGTTTACAGCAGAGTTGCGTTCTTGCGCCGTTAGGCCGACACATCCGACTTCTGCGGGCATTTTTTGACCAGGTTAACCTTCCCGGGGGTTTCTTAGGACGTTAGACTCTCACTGTTGTGGTGTTATCTCCCATCTCAGCTGGCCCATATAGAACAGCCAAAGGCATCCTGGTCAGCCCTCACAGGAAATAAGGGGCAGACCATGGGTATTCGCCGCCATCCAAGGAGGCTTCCATAATTGCAGAGCCGACATATAGCGCTCTGGTACTGGGCTCACCCAAGGAATCGTCACGTCATGCACATGGCTGCTTAGCCTCACTTCCATATATTGGGCCTTCCGTTCACCATAGGCTGTTCTTGCGGAAGCCAGAAGAGTGCAGTCTGCAGATAACATCAACATTGTGAGTTTTCGATTCAGACTTTCCACGTAATGGATTTGCTATCCAAGCAATATTCCATTTTGTGCCACTAGGACACTTTTTCCACCTTTTATGAAGCCCACACAGTGAGCTTTCAATTCGGACTTTCCACGTAATGGATTTGCTATCCAAGCATTATTCCATTTGATGCCTCTGGGAGGCTTGTGTAACCGACATGCCTGTGGCATGAAGTGTGGCAGTCTAAATACTTCTTCATGCACCTTTAAATGTCAACCTGAATGTAGTTAAAGTAAGCTGCAGTCAACTTGAGCTTGTTGATATCTCCATAGAGCTTGTCCTCAAATGAAGCAGGTGTGGGCCAAAATATCTTTCTCTGTTCTGCATATATTGGGCACTCTTGCAGCAAATATTTAGCTGTCATTTTACCAGTTCCACAATTACATTCATCGGTATCCCATATCTTTAGTGTATTGAACAAGTGGTATTTCAGCCTGTTATCTCCTGTGCGGAGACTGAAGATTGCTACTTGTTCTCTTCTGTCGAGTTTGTAATATGCATCATCCTTCTGGTTGCCTGGATGCTCTCTTTCCCATTTGGCTCTATAGCTGCTTTTTATAAACCCCTTTGCCTCATTATAGGTTATGTCTATGCCAGGCTGTGGTAGTCGTCCACCCTCTTTTGCTAGTCTGTCAGCCTCTTAATTTCCAGGTATACTGCAATGTGATGGGATCCACTGTATTACAACTTTTTTGGATTTCTGGCATAGACCATGGAGTGCTACTCTTAGGTCAGCTAGTTCTGTACTGTTTTTACTCTTCAATATTGAGACAGCTGACTTTGCATCTGTGAAGATAGCTATTTGCTTCTCTTTATTTTCCTCCATCAAGAGCATTTCTGATACAGTTTTCAAAGCCTCCACATCAGCTTTGAAGTTACTTGAAAATTTTCCAGTTGCCACTGGCCGTGTTTTTTTCACTCCATTTTTTAAGTTTAGGAGAATTCCTCCTCCTCCATTTTCTATTGAATTTTTGGCTGATCCATCTGTATATGCATGGGTCCAATTGCTGCTTGGGTAATGTTCTTTTATGTAATTTAGGGTTATTTTTCTTCTTTCGGTTTCATTCTGAGTGTTCTTTTTTTTCAATATCAGGAATGTTTTCTATCATCTCAGGCAGTTTCTGCTGTCTCCAAGCTGGGAACTTGTTTGCATTGTAAATGGGTTTGACTGTTGATATGTTAAGCATGGGATCTGCCCTAATCTTTCGTTTTGCAGTTTCTACAAAGTTGCTACGCTTCAGTCTTCCCTTTCCAAAACCATTAAACCTGTTATACATAGGGTGGTCTATCAATCTTCTAAATTTTTCTGCTTGTTGCTGGGCTCTGCTATCTCTTCTGTCCTGCATCGGTTGTAAACAAGTGATCTTTTCTAGTTCATTAATAGGCGTTGTCTTCAGGCTTCCAGTTATGATTCACATTCCTTGATTTTGGACTCTACTTATTTTGTTAAAGTTTGACTTAGCTGCTGTTGCCCAAGCTGCAATGCCATATTCTAGTACTGGCCTCACCCGTCCAGTATATTGAGAACTTGAGAACTTTCTCATCTGCTCCCCACATTGTACCAGCAAGCTTTTTCATGATTGCCATTCTTTGCCTTGCTCTTGTTCGATTTTTCTCAACCTGTGTCTTCCATGTCAGGCGATGATCAAAGGTGACTCCTAGATAGTTTGGATTTTCTTCATGGCGCATTATTTTTCCATTCTTGTTCATCTTCTTCTTCTTCTTTATTCATCCAGAGTTTTTTTTTTCGGATGTGATTGCGTTGTGCCTGTTTACAGCAGAGTTGCGTTCTTGCGCCGTTAGGCCGACACATCCGACTTCTGCGGGCATTTTTTGACCAGGTTAACCTTCCCGGGGGTTTCTTAGGACGTTAGACTCTCACTGTTGTGGTGTTATCTCCCATCTCAGCTGGCCCATATAGAACAGCCAAAGGCATCCTGGTCAGCCCTCACAGGAAATAAGGGGCAGACCATGGGTATTCGCCGCCATCCAAGGAGGCTTCCATAATTGCAGAGCCGACATATAGCGCTCTGGTACTGGGCTCACCCAAGGAATCGTCACGTCATGCACATGGCTGCTTAGCCTCACTTCCATATATTGGGCCTTCCGTTCACCATAGGCTGTTCTTGCGGAAGCCAGAAGAGTGCAGTCTGCAGATAACATCAACATTGTGAGTTTTCGATTCAGACTTTCCACGTAATGGATTTGCTATCCAAGCAATATTCCATTTTGTGCCACTAGGACACTTTTTCCACCTTTTATGAAGCCCACACAGTGAGCTTTCAATTCGGACTTTCCACGTAATGGATTTGCTATCCAAGCATTATTCCATTTGATGCCTCTGGGAGGCTTGTGTAACCGACATGCCTGTGGCATGAAGTGTGGCAGTCTAAATACTTCTTCATGCACCTTTAAATGTCAACCTGAATGTAGTTAAAGTAAGCTGCAGTCAACTTGAGCTTGTTGATATCTCCATAGAGCTTGTCCTCAAATGAAGCAGGTGTGGGCCAAAATATCTTTCTCTGTTCTGCATATATTGGGCACTCTTGCAGCAAATATTTAGCTGTCATTTTACCAGTTCCACAATTACATTCATCGGTATCCCATATCTTTAGTGTATTGAACAAGTGGTATTTCAGCCTGTTATCTCCTGTGCGGAGACTGAAGATTGCTACTTGTTCTCTTCTGTCGAGTTTGTAATATGCATCATCCTTCTGGTTGCCTGGATGCTCTCTTTCCCATTTGGCTCTATAGCTGCTTTTTATAAACCCCTTTGCCTCATTATAGGTTATGTCTATGCCAGGCTGTGGTAGTCGTCCACCCTCTTTTGCTAGTCTGTCAGCCTCTTAATTTCCAGGTATACTGCAATGTGATGGGATCCACTGTATTACAACTTTTTTGGATTTCTGGCATAGACCATGGAGTGCTACTCTTAGGTCAGCTAGTTCTGTACTGTTTTTACTCTTCAATATTGAGACAGCTGACTTTGCATCTGTGAAGATAGCTATTTGCTTCTCTTTATTTTCCTCCATCAAGAGCATTTCTGATACAGTTTTCAAAGCCTCCACATCAGCTTTGAAGTTACTTGAAAATTTTCCAGTTGCCACTGGCCGTGTTTTTTTCACTCCATTTTTTAAGTTTAGGAGAATTCCTCCTCCTCCATTTTCTATTGAATTTTTGGCTGATCCATCTGTATATGCATGGGTCCAATTGCTGCTTGGGTAATGTTCTTTTATGTAATTTAGGGTTATTTTTCTTCTTTCGGTTTCATTCTGAGTGTTCTTTTTTTTCAATATCAGGAATGTTTTCTATCATCTCAGGCAGTTTCTGCTGTCTCCAAGCTGGGAACTTGTTTGCATTGTAAATGGGTTTGACTGTTGATATGTTAAGCATGGGATCTGCCCTAATCTTTCGTTTTGCAGTTTCTACAAAGTTGCTACGCTTCAGTCTTCCCTTTCCAAAACCATTAAACCTGTTATACATAGGGTGGTCTATCAATCTTCTAAATTTTTCTGCTTGTTGCTGGGCTCTGCTATCTCTTCTGTCCTGCATCGGTTGTAAACAAGTGATCTTTTCTAGTTCATTAATAGGCGTTGTCTTCAGGCTTCCAGTTATGATTCACATTCCTTGATTTTGGACTCTACTTATTTTGTTAAAGTTTGACTTAGCTGCTGTTGCCCAAGCTGCAATGCCATATTCTAGTACTGGCCTCACCCGTCCAGTATATTGAGAACTTGAGAACTTTCTCATCTGCTCCCCACATTGTACCAGCAAGCTTTTTCATGATTGCCATTCTTTGCCTTGCTCTTGTTCGATTTTTCTCAACCTGTGTCTTCCATGTCAGGCGATGATCAAAGGTGACTCCTAGATAGTTTGGATTTTCTTCATGGCGCAATATTTTTCCATTCTTGTTCATCTTCTTCTTCTTCTTTATTCATCCAGAGTTGTTTTTTTTCGGATGTGATTGCGTTGTGCCTGTTTACAGCAGAGTTGCGTTCTTGCGCCGTTAGGCCGACACATCCGACTTCTGCGGGCATTTTTTGACCAGGTTAACCTTCCCGGGGGTTTCTTAGGACGTTAGACTCTCACTGTTGTGGTGTTATCTCCCATCTCAGCTGGCCCATATAGAACAGCCAAAGGCATCCTGGTCAGCCCTCACAGGAAATAAGGGGCAGACCATGGGTATTCGCCGCCATCCAAGGAGGCTTCCATAATTGCAGAGCCGACATATAGCGCTCTGGTACTGGGCTCACCCAAGGAATCGTCACGTCATGCACATGGCTGCTTAGCCTCACTTCCATATATTGGGCCTTCCGTTCATCATAGGCTGTTCTTGCGGAAGCCAGAAGAGTGCAGTCTGCAGATAACATCAACATTGTGAGTTTTCGATTCAGACTTTCCACGTAATGGATTTGCTATCCAAGCAATATTCCATTTTGTGCCACTAGGACACTTTTTCCACCTTTTATGAAGCCCACACAGTGAGCTTTCGATTCGGACTTTCCACGTAATGGATTTGCTATCCAAGCATTATTCCATTTGATGCCTCTGGGAGGCTTGTGTAACCGACATGCCTGTGGCATGAAGTGTGGCAGTCTAAATACTTCTTCATGCACCTTTAAATGTCAACCTGAATGTAGTTAAAGTAAGCTGCAGTCAACTTGAGCTTGTTGATATCTCCATAGAGCTTGTCCTCAAATGAAGCAGGTGTGGGCCAAAATATCTTTCTCTGTTCTGCATATATTGGGCACTCTTGCAGCAAATATTTAGCTGTCATTTTACCAGTTCCACAATTACATTCATCGGTATCCCATATCTTTAGTGTATTGAACAAGTGGTATTTCAGCCTGTTATCTCCTGTGCGGAGACTGAAGATTGCTACTTGTTCTCTTCTGTCGAGTTTGTAATATGCATCATCCTTCTGGTTGCCTGGATGCTCTCTTTCCCATTTGGCTCTATAGCTGCTTTTTATAAACCCCTTTGCCTCATTGTAGGTTATGTCTATGTCAGGCTGTGGTAGTCGTCCACCCTCTTTTGCTAGTCTGTCAGCCTCTTCATTTCCAGGTATACTGCAATGTGATGGGATCCACTGTATTACAACTTTTTTGGATTTCTGGCATAGACCATGGAGTGCTACTCTTAGGTCAGCTAGTTCTGTACTGTTTTTACTCTTCAATATTGAGACAGCTGACTTTGCATCTGTGAAGATAGCTATTTGCTTCTCTTTATTTTCCTCCATCAAGAGCATTTCTGATACAGTTTTCAAAGCCTCCACATCAGCTTTGAAGTTACTTGAAAATTTTCCAGTTGCCACTGGCCGTGTTTTTTTCACTCCATTTTTTAAGTTTAGGAGAATTCCTCCTCCTCCATTTTCTATTGAATTTTTGGCTGATCCATCTGTATATGCATGGGTCCAATTGCTGCTTGGGTAATGTTCTTTTATGTAATTTAGGGTTATTTTTCTTCTTTCGGTTTCATTCTGAGTGTTCTTTTTTTTCAATATCAGGAATGTTTTCTATCATCTCAGGCAGTTTCTGCTGTCTCCAAGCTGGGAACTTGTTTGCATTGTAAATGGGTTTGACTGTTGATATGTTAAGCATGGGATCTGCCCTAATCTTTCGTTTTGCAGTTTCTACAAAGTTGCTACGCTTCAGTCTTCCCTTTCCAAAACCATTAAACGTGTTATACATAGGGTGGTCTATCAATCTTCTAAATTTTTCTGCTTGTTGCTGGGCTCTGCTATCTCTTCTGTCCTGCATTGGTTGTAAACAAGTGATCTTTTCTAGTTCATTAATAGGCGTTGTCTTCAGGCTTCCAGTTATGATTCACATTCCTTGATTTTGAACTCTACTTATTTTGTTAAAGTTTGACTTAGCTGCTGTTGCCCAAGCTGCAATGCCATATTCTAGTACTGGCCTCACCCGTCCAGTATATTGAGAACTTGAGAACTTTCTCGTCTGCTCCTCACGTTGTACCAGGAAGCTTTTTCATGATTGCCATTCTCTGCCTTGCTCTTGTTCGATTTTTCTCAACCTGTGTCTTCCATGTCAGGCGACGATCAAAGGTGACTCCTAGATAGTTTGGATTTTCTTCATGGCGCAATATTTTTCAATTCAATACCAGCTTAGGTTGCTGAGTTTTATTTGAGAGGGAGAACACTGTGCATGTTGTTTTCTCCTCACTTATCTTCACTAGCCATGATTTTTACCAGTTATCCAGCGCTAATAGGGCTTGCTGTATTCTGCTGTTAGATGTACTAATATATTCTTCAGATGTCTATATGGCTAGGTCATCTGCAAAGGAGGATGTGTGTACTATGGCTGGAAAATTTTCCGTGATGCCATTTATATATGCTAGGAATAATGTTGGTGAAAGAACTCCTCCTTGGAGGACACCTTGCTCCAACAGCATCATTTCGCTTGTTTGTCCTTGTACTTTTGTCCTGGCAGTTCTGTTCTCAAGGTAGTGGCTGATCCATTTATACATTTTCCCACAAACATGCATTTTTTGCAGTTTTACTTTCAGTCCTTCCTTCCATACTTTACCAAATGCTTTTTCTACATCTATCCAGACCGCTAGTGTGTGCTTTTTCTCTTGGAAGGCATCCTCTATTTTCCGAGCTATATGGGTTATTTGATCCTCAGTGGATCTGTACTTTCTTAATCCTGCTTGGTGTGGTGTTAAGAGTTGGTTTTCTTCCAGATGCCATGTTAGCCTGCCATTGATAATGCGTTCCATTAATTTTCCTACACAGCTAAGTAGACTGATAGGTCGATAGCCATTTGGTTCTTCCAGGTTTTTTCCTTTCTTTGGGACTGGTATTAGTATAGCTTCCTTCCATGTCTGTGGGACTATTCCTCTCTTCCAGCTGTAATTTAGGACTGCTAGTAGTTTCTTTTTTGCCTTAGTGCCTAGTCCTATTAGCATTTCATTTGTGATTCCATCCTTTCCTGGTGATTTCTTCTTTTTTAGGGTATTCATTGCCTGTTCCATTTCTTCCATTATTAGATTTGCCATCATATATTCTGGTGCTGTCTCTGTATTACTATGATGTATCTGTTTGTGTTTAATTTCTTTCTTCTGTTCAGTTGTAATATCAATGTGGTTTGCACTGGCATAGTGTTCCATTAGTGCATTTGCAGCCTTTTTTCCTTTAAGCAAGGCATTTCCTTGTTTAATTGTTATTTGTTTGTTTCTAGGTCCTTCATTGTTCATGGCTTTCATTAGTTTCCATAGTTTATTTCCATCCCTGTCAAAATTTAGGTTTTCTATTTTTTCCCTCCAACAATCTCTTGTTGTTTGATTTACTGTTCTCTTATATTTTGCTGAAATGGCTTTGAGAGAGATGTTCGTTTAAGTTGTTTGTTCTCTCTCTGCTGTCTTCCTGGCATCTTCAACTTTGTCCTCCAAAATTTGTAGTTCTTCAGTCCAGTATGGTTTGTAATTTTTCCTCGCTCCTCTTGGAATAGACTCAGCAGCCGCCTGTATTATTGCTCTGTTTAGACTTTCCACCATTTGCTTCATGTTGCCATATCGTGTATTTATGTTTTCACAATATATTTGTCTGTTAGTATAGCAAATCTGTCCCAATCTGCTTGTTTGTAATTCCAGCGGGGCACAGGCTTTTGCTCCTGTGGAACATACTCCATATTCATTACAAGCTTGATTGGTCTGTGGTCACTACCTGCTAATTGGTCAAGCACATGGCGATCGATTTTGTGGAGGATGTCTCCTGTGCAGAAAGGTAAGTCTGGAGTAGAAGTGGTAAACCATCTTCTGGAGTAGAAGCTCGGTGTGTCATCCACTCTGTTGAGTAGATAGAGATTTGAGTCTATTTCCCAGTCCTCCACTTCATCTCCTCTTTTGTCAGTATCTGGGTATAACCATCTTTCTGAACGGCTATTAAAGTCTCCGACAATAATGCAGTTTGTGTCAGTTATTTTCATGTTTGAGAGTGTAAGGTCCTTATCTCCCGGGAAGGTTAACCCGGTCAACAAATACCAGCAGAAGTCGGATGTGTCGGCCTAATGGCGCAAGAACGCAGCTCTGCTGTAAACAGGCACAATGCAGTCACATCCGAGAAAAAAAATCCGGATGAACGAAGAAGAGGAAGAAGGTCCTTATCTGCTGGGCTATACAGATTGTAAATTCTTATTTTCACGTCCTTTATCATTATATCAACACCTATAATTTCCGTTTGGTTGTCAGAGATCACAGATACTTCGCTGCAAGGTATTGTATTTCGTGTAAGTATTAGAACTCCTCCTTTGTGTCCTTGGCAGTTGAAACGTGTGGCCTGATATCCTCTGACTGAGAATTTGCGATTGGCGTTGAGGTGTGTCTCTTGAATGCATGCCACATCTATTCTATCTGTATGAAGACGCTTTGTTAGGGAGACTTTCTTGTTATAAACTCCTTCGGCATTCCACTGTAGTATGTTGAGTGTCCGGGGTGTTTGGTCAATAGCTCTTAACCTACTCCTCTGTGCCTTGACTCCACAGCACAGGGGAAGGTGACCACCAGTGTCATGGGTAGACCCCCTCGAGGCAGGGGGCCCGGCACTATCACCGTCTGATAGGACTTCACGGGATTAGCACCATAACGATTAATTTTCATCTGTAGCATCATGAAATGATAAAGTTACATTGCATTGCTTTGTCAAGACTGTGGCTCAGTACATCCGATTTCGACAAGCATTTTTTGGGATGCTTTCCCTAGCCTTTGACTGTCCCCAGTCTACCTACAAGGCAGCAGGTTTGTGTGTCTCTTCGTCTGGTCCCTCTCCCTTGACCTGTCCGACATGGGTGACCCTACCAGTAGCTGTGCTACCTTCGGCATAGCTCTTGGGGTCATTGGAACGTGCAAGCCCCTCTACCTCGTCAAGGTGGACACACGGCAGAGGGGATACTATATTCAAATTGTCTGACGTCAAGATACTAACCCAGTCCGTGCTATTAAATATTGATAAAAGTTACTGGAAAAAATGTGAGGACCATGTGTTGAAAGAGGAAGATGACTGTTGGAGAAAGGATGGATTGAATTATATGCAACCGAGAGCAGTCATCAACCTACTGGAATCGTGCGACACAGATTAAGGTCTGGGCAGATCGCAGACATTAATCCACATGCACACCTACTGGGATATTTTTGCTCCAGCTATTCAGAAGAAGAATTGCAGGCCCTTAACATGACAGCATCGGCACAAACAATACAACTTGTCAAAAGCAAAAGTTTATATTCCACAGTGATGAATTTTCAATTTTGTAAACCCTCGACGGTGACAAACTACTGGCATTGAAAAAAAAAAAAGCTCTAACCGCATTGAATAACAACAGAAGAGTATTACTGCGGTGGAAACTGACATATTGTGGCATAAAAAGAAACGTGAGAAGAAACACGTTGTCAAATGAGGGGACAACACACGAACATACAAATCAATCTATAAATGTCAATTAAAAGAGGACCAAACATCTTGACCGTTAAGAAGGAAGCCCACAACAGAGACATTCACAACTATATTAATTGTGCAAAACAGGTAACCATGTTCCGTCTCAGCAGAGTAGACATTGCACCCACTACCATACCAATCTGGATACACCTTGTGTTGTCACCTGAACTGGAGGGGCATTACTGTAAAACAAGTTTGTTAGCGAGAAGTCATTAGTTTTTCACCAAAACATCAAAGAAATGTCGCCGCTTGCCATGATTTAAGTTGTTTTTGGACCTATCAAAGACATATTCCTTGGGTGGGGGTAAATATAAGATGGCAGGAAATATTTCATAACAATGCAACAGACAATTTTCACAATATTTGATCGTGAATGAAGGTACGCAAATGTGAACAGACTATAGTTCAACATTGTCCTGTGTTTTATGTTTTGTACTAATAATTGTGCTTCATCTACTACACTCTCTAAGTGTCATGAGTTTAACATTGTCATGTGTTTTATGTTTTGTACTAAAACATAATTGTGCTTCATCTACTACACTCTCTAAGTGTCATGAGTTCAACATTGTCTTGTGTTTTATACTAAAAGGAGCAAAGAAGGTTAAAACTGAGGACAGGGCAAACATTATTTCAAGAAACATGGCTTTAGAAACATTCAGAGACAAACTTAGCAAAACCATACCACTCACATGTATTCTCCCCTACGCATGTTCCTCTATTCCCCATACAAATGTGTTGTTCTCTCTCACATCCACATGTATCTCCCCAACACCTGTGTTCTTCTCCCCATGCTTGTTCTTCCTACTTCCACACCAAGATCTTCTGTGCATTGCTGTTTTCTCTCCGACACCTATGTTCTTCTCTTCCACTGCTCTTTTCTGCCCCACACTTATGTTCTTCTCTTCTGCTGCTCTTTTCTGCCCCACACCTATGTTCTTCTCCACCATTGCTGTTTTTCTATCCAACACCTATGTTTTTTTCTTCATGTCTGTTCTACCTCACCCCACATCTAGCTCATCTCTGCCACTTGTTTTTGCTCCCACACCTTCTCTTCTCCCTCACTTACTACTGTTCATTTCTACACTTATGTTTTTCTCCCACACAATAAGAATGGCATTGGGCTGCCAACAGCAGTGTAGCACTGGGATCCGCAAAAGAAACAAAAACTCTCCGAAACATGTTTTTCTCCCCATAGCTAGTTTTTTTTTCCTCGCACAACTTATGTTCTGCTCCCTCATTACTGTTTTTCTCCCCAAACACACGTTTTATCCCAATGACTGTTATTCTCTTCCACAACTTTGCTCTTTGTTTCTGTATTCCTCTCCCCCCACATCTGTATGTTTCTCCCTATATTCATGTTCTCTCCCAAACTTCCACAGCACAACTCTCTGAGAGAACTGATCAAGAATATACAACAGTGCAATGCATCCTACCTGACAAAGACCAGGACACACATGTAATCCATCCAGTTTTGTTAGGTCATTGTTGTCCAGTATCAGCGTCTTAGGCTGGACATCTCCTGACAACCGTATGCTGGTCAATCCTTGTCCCTCCAAGTCTAAGATCTCAGACTCTTCATCAGTGTGGACATCTTCGGTTTTTGATGTGCCTGTGAACCAGTCAGAGAGTTTAAAACAATTATTGAATTCTAAGAATACTAAAGAAAAACACTTTTTGTTTCTACTAAAAATGTTTGAAGTAAATGTTGCCATTACATCCCTAACATACCACGGAGCATCTACGTTTTTAAAACAAATTCTTATAAACTGAGTGTTTCAAATATTGCTATAACAGTTGCTTCTTCTTCTTCCTTTTCTTCTTTTGCCATGAGCTACACATTGATGATTCTATCAGCCAATTTTGGTCCCACTTTACTGCACAGGCACCAATGAATAATATTAATATTAGTAATTTATTTGGTTGTTCTCTATGTTTCTGATTCATACAGTAGTACTGATTCAACAGCAGACTCATAAAATATGATGAGAAAGATTTAGACAGGCATGTTTTGGACAGAGTAATATAATAGGCTTCCATTCAATAATCAAAAATAGAGAGCATCAGTTGGATGTTTTCCCCATGATATGCTGGTGTGGTAGGTGTGACACTATGATGTTTGCGCCAATACACCTTTCTGAATGAGCAGGAATACGACCGCCTCAACATTTGGAATTCTTACAGTAAAAGCCCCTACTCCAATTTGAATGCACAAAAAATACACCCCCCTCAACTTTCAGAAGACAGCTGCAGAACACCTGCGCGACCGGATAAAATCTGATGAAATCTCTGGCGCCAGGAAAAAAAAAACCAAATAGAGTGGTTATGACTGTTGCAGCTGGGGCGAAATTAGCATACGCTTATTTAAATGAGGAATTAGCATAAGCTTATGTAAATTGGATGGACTGATGTAACGAGCATCCAGATTTCAAATGTTAGTGGCAGTTGGCCAGAAAACCTTGAGGTGGCAAGATATGGTGTTATTTAGAGGAATTAATATATAGATAAATTCTATATTCCTGGAGACATTGGTGAGTCAATGCTCATAATAAATAAACTTACATTAGAGGATAGAGTAAAAGGATTTGAACCTTTAGTAGTGCTCTCTCTCTCTCTCTCTCTCTCTCTCTCTCTCTCTCTCTCTCTCTCTCTCTCTGATAATAAATAGAGGTAGGAATTAGATTTAGAGAAATACTCGGAAGATATAAGTGATTCTTTCCTTGACTAAGAAAATATCGAATGAATATCTGTCTTTGTTCATATTACGCTCATTATGAAAGATGAACTTCTAATTCATTCAGTCTTCATGCTTAGTTTATGATTATGAGAAGAGCTATCAAGATACTTTTCTGCACTATCACTTATAATCTCTTTATATATATATATATATACTAGCTGACCCGGCCCGGCTTCGCCCAGGCCCTGGACGGGATCTATCTATCTATCAGTCTGTCTGTCTGCTTGTTTGTCTGTCTGTCTGTCTGGCTGACCCGGCCCGGCTTCACCCAGTCCCTGGTGGGGAGCATCTCATTTAATTCATATAAGTAGTCATATAAGCTCTCCCGTTCCCGACTATCTGTCTGTCTATCTGTCTGTCTGACCCGGCCCGGCTTCACCCAGTCCCTGGTGGGGAGCATGTCATTTAATTCATATAAGTAGTCAAATAAGCTTCCGTTCCCGACTATCTGTCTGTCTGTCTATCTATCTGACCCAGCGTGGTTTCGCCCAGCTCCTGGCGCACAGTATTTTTTTTTTTTTTTTTTTTTTTTTTTTGGGTTTGGCGGTCATCCCAGACTAGCTGGTTCCCCGCCTCCCCTGTTTTTGGTGTGGACCCTTAGTCCCACTGTGAGCTATTGCCCACAGTGGTCCACCAGGCCCACATTTAAAGTGATGCTTATGTGAGGTTTTTTTTTTTTTCTTTTTGGATCACCCGGCCCCCGACCAGACCAGGCGCACAGTAACTTAAAAGTATTTTTAATGAAAAATCACCGACATGACAGTTGATAAGTTCTGTAAGCAGAAAAAGATGGGTTACAATGTTATGCATTATGCATAATTTGTATGCAAACTTTGAAAATGCCTTAAAGATTATATCATTATTTATTATAACTCATATGCCTGAAAATAACTATAGACAAAGAGTTTAACAATAGTGCAGGTAAGTCCAACAATATGACTATAAAGTATATAGAAATGTTATTAAAAGTTATGCCCCTTGAAATAACTTTTCTAGAGTGAAGTCCCCCTGCTATATAGAACTTATATAATGAAAAATGAAAAAGTAAATGTTATTAAATAAGTAGAAGATTTTACACTATGAAACTATTATAGACGGCTGCACAGGAATGAAAGGAAGACGTGTAGAAAATGTTATCTCAATCGGATGTACCGTTATCGAACCCATCCAATACAAACAAAACCACAAACAAAGTCACATACACTCTGTTTTATATATATATATATATATATATATATATATATATATATATATATATATATATATATATATATATATATATATATATATATCATCATCATCATCAAGTGCCGTGCCGGCTGGTGTAGGCGTTCATGGCTCTCCACAGATCTCGGTCTTTGGTTTTCTGGATCAACTCTGCT
Organism: Cepaea hortensis; assembly: GCA_963921405.1. Classification (NCBI taxonomy): domain Eukaryota; kingdom Metazoa; phylum Mollusca; class Gastropoda; order Stylommatophora; family Helicidae; genus Cepaea; species Cepaea hortensis. The sequence goes on from OY992886.1 coordinate 45,412,587, forward strand.
GCTGATATTCCTCCATGCCACCGTCTCAATCCATCCAGCATCATTTCTCTTGGTCTGCCTCTGCCTCTCTTCCCCTCGATCTTTCCAGTTGTTACGATGTTCTCCAATGCCTCTCTTCTCATCACGTGACCGAAGAAAGATGTTTGTCTCTGTCTTATTGTTGTATATAATGTTCTAGTTTCATTAGCCTGTTTCAGGCAGTCATCGTTAGTTGCTCTGGCAGTCCAAGGAATTCGCAACATTCGTCTCAGGAACCACATCTCTGTTGCTTCTAATTTCTTCTTACTTTGCTCATTTACATTCCAAGATTCACTGCCATACAGCAAAACTGGTTCTACATAGCATTTCAGCACTCTCTTTCTTACATTCAGTGATAGTGACTTATTGCACAAGATACTCTTCATTTTCTGAAATGCGGCTTTTGCCTGCCCTATTCTGCTCCTAATCTCTGTTGTACATCTTCCATCTGATGTTATAAATGCCCCTAGGTATCTAAAATTATCCACTTGGTTAAGGATTTTTCCTTCTATTTTTATATCACATTTTGGCATATCTTCAGCATATCACTGGGTAAATATCCGCTACTGTAAATATCATTCAACATTTTGGTTAATATATCTACTCCAAATTCTCCCAACACTTCTAATTCTTCTATTGTGATTTCATCTGGCCCAGCTGTTTTTCCTTTTTTCATATGTTTCATAGCGTCAGCGACTTCTTCTTTCAGAATAGGTGGACCTTCTAAGTTACTATCTTCTGTTAATTCTTCCCTTTCTCCGTCATATAATTCTCTTATATACTCATTCCACCTCTTCATTATAGCACCTTCCTCTAATAATATCTTTCCTGGTTTTGATTTCAAACACCCTGTATTTATTCTTATTTTTCTTCCTGTAAGCTCACTGATTTGTCTGTACATATTTTTTTGTATCATTAATGGAATTTAATTCAATTTTTTTGTTTGCATTGCTCGTTTAACCAACTTTCTTTAGCCTTCCCACATTTATCTTTTATTTCTTTATTTATCTTAGTGTATTCTTGTTTGTCATTTTTACACTGTTTTCTTTTGTCCATCAGTTTTAAGATTTCTTCATTCATCCATTCTTTCTTAGCTATTTTGCCTCTCTCCGGTAATACTTCTTTGCTAGTTTGATGAATGGAGTCCCTTAACATTTCCCATTGTTCATTTATATTCTGTATTTTAGCTATCGCATTGTACCTATTTTTCACAGTCACTCTGTATTGTTCTTGCAGTTCTTTATCTATTTTCAGAACCTCTTTATTAAGTCTCATGTTCTTAACCATTTTTTTCCCTCTCTTTAATCTTACTTTTATTTGTCCACATAGTGGTACATTATCACTATTACAGTCAGCACCAGGCATTGTCTTTACATTAATTAAAGCATTTCTAAATCTTTTATTAATTAGTATGTAGTCAATTTGGTTGCGTATTTTCTTATCAGGGCTTTTCCATGTGTACAGTCGTCTTTTATGGTGTTTAAACCATGTGTTTCCAATTATCATATCATTGATATTTGCCCATTCTATTAGCTTTTCCCCTCTTTCATTTCTTGTACCTAAACCATAATTCCCCACTACATCCTCCATTTTCCCCTTTCCTACTTTTGCATTAAAATCACCAAGTATTATTTTTATTTCTTGTGATCCAATTTGAACCATCACCATTTCTATTTCGTCGTAAAAGTGTTGTTATTTCTTCATCACTACTGCTTGTTGTTGGTGCATATACCTGTATAATATTTATGTCTATTGGTTTGCCTTTGATTTTTACCATAACTACTCTATCTGAAATACACCAGTATCCATTAATTGACTTGGCTGTTTTTCCGTCTAATATTATTACTACACCTTTTTCATGTGTATCCCCTCCAGAATAAATTATTGTGTGATTGTCAGCTATAATTTTGCCCGATCCCTTCCATCTCATCTCACTAACGCCTAGTATATTCATTTTCATGCTATCCATTGGTCAACTTTCCTAGCTCATTTAATGTCCTAACATTCCATGTTCCTACTCTAAATTTATTTATTTTAGTTATGATTTTACCATCAGTAGCTGGATGACGGTCTGGTGTTACCTGTGGCTCATGACTGTCCCTACCGGATGAGGATGTCCTAAGACAGCCATTAACGTCATTCACTAACTCTGATATGTGTTTTGCCATGAAGTCTTGGGAAGATAATGTGGTGGTTTCCCCTTGCCTTTGACATTCACATGGTGGTCTTTTTACCTCTGCCTTTGACAGCCATTTCCAACTGTAAGGACAAGTGAGTGCCCTGCTCTGCTCAGCTGCAGAGTTGTCCACTTATTCCGGTGGATACTCGGTCCCCAGAGCTGTGTTAGCCACACTGTGGTGTGTTTCCATCCTCTACCACGGGGAGGTGCAGTTGAGATTTTCCCTTACTAAAGTTATGGTCTATGATCAAAACTCTCCAGTACTTTTAGAGGACTATATATATATATATATATATATATATATATATATATATATATATATATATATATATATATATATATATATATTAAAAGGAGAATGTGTTCTTTATATATGTATTAATGTATAGAGTAATTAAGAAGGAGTTTTCTCTATGAAGGTATAAATATGTTAAATAAAAATGTGATGTTATGTGGCCATTTACCCTGAAGAAAGGAAATATTGCCAGGACAGTGCAGTGGTGTCATTCCTGATGACAGTCACCCAGTAAACTAGGCGACTGGGCCCTGTGAACACGGGAATGATTACCCTGCACAATGCAGGAATGAAGGAGACATGTCTTGCCGATATGAGAGTTGGATGCTTAAATCGGATGTTTGTGAGGGAGAATTGGTCACATCTAATTTTTGGAGTGACGGCACCGAACAGGAAAAGGTCTGGCTAGCCTGCACCTATGTAATAATCCCTTCCCCTTCTCTTCCCTCCCCCTCCCATTTTCTGTGAGTAGGGATATATATATGTTTTGGTCCATGTTTTCAACAGGGGATGGTGGTCTTATGGCTTACATGGGGTATGTTCCTGAACGAGGAATATCATCATCAGTAGGGTCAATGTCCTCAGAGAAGGATGAGAGAATTTGCCTTTCTACTGCAGGAAGAGCGAAATACCATTGAACAGCACTGACCCATCCAAACTCAAGAGTCACCCCAGCCTTATAGACCTAAGTTAAGTACCATAATGATACCCTCAATAATAGCAACGGCCAACAACATTTGTAACCTGCTTTCCATGGATCCTGACAGATTGAAATAAGAGACATTATAGTGTATCACTTATGATGAAACAGAGACATTTTAGTTGATCAATTGTGGTGAATCAGAGATATTTAATTAATCAACTGTGCTGACTAGTATAACTACTTATTTCTTGCTTACTGTCTTTAGCTGTGTATCATTGAAATGTCTACTGAGTATCACCCTTCCCCATCATGTTTTCCCATTATAATATTATAATGTATAACAAGGAGTTGTGTCATTTTCTTGTGGACTTTTATCTAATTTTGTGAGTTGAAGGTGATAATATTACATCATTTAAGAAAATGTCTGGAGAGCAGAGTGTAGCCTGAAGACTACATGTTTTCAGTTATCCAGAGTGAGCTTACTCCTCTCTGACTGTGGAGACGTTCCTGTGCTCTCCTGGCCCTCTATTTAGAAACCTTACCTTGACGAGCCATTTCTGGTTTTCTGTTAGTAGAAGGCCTCACTATTTGGGACATCCATATTCCCTTTCTAAATCTACTTACCACAGTGGGAAACAAGCAGGTGGACAGATTGGTCGTAGGGTCTACGTTTTTAGTTTTGCTGAATTTTACCGGAGATTTTTTAGCATTAATTTTTGGTTTCTTGTTTTTGTGTCTTCAATTTAAGGATATATAGAGCACTCGTGACGTTACATTCCCCAATTATTTCAAGATCGCAATAAAACAGAAACCGATTACTGAGTATTGTAGTTCCCTTCATTGTCTACGAATGTATACATCTTGGCTTCTCAACGCAATCATGTCCGGAAAAAAAAAAAACTGGACAAATGCAGAAGAAGAAGAAGAAGAAGAAGAAGAAGAAGAAGAAGAAGAAGAAGAAGAAGAAGAAGAAGAAGAAGAAGAAGAAGAAGAAGAAGAAGAAGAAGAAGAAGATGATGAACTCTGAAAATTATTTTTCATGGCTGATTAATTTTTAAGACTAAATTTTGTTAATGTTAATGTTGCATTGCTTTGATTATCAAAACTGAAAATGAGAAAGTGACCAGGAGCTGATGGTATCTCCAATTAAATGATCAGGAACCTAGAAACAGAGGCTAAAGCAAAACTGTTGCAGATCTTCAATAACACCTGGAACTTAGGCAGTGTTCCACAAGCCTGGAGAGAAGCAATCATGATACCCCCTCCTAAAATCAGGGAAAGATAGTTCCATTGCCTCTAGCTACAGACCAATTAGCCTCACCAGCTGTCTCTGCAAAACACTGGAGTGAATCATCAATCACAGACTGCACTGGTACATTGAAAGTAAAAACATCCTTGTGCCACAGCAGGCTGGCTTTAGGCAGTGCAACTCTACGGAAAATCAGACAACCTACCTCTCTCAAGAAATTGAGGATGCATTCCAAGAGAAGAAGCTGGTGCTTGCGGCATGGATAGATCCGAAGAAAGCCTTTGACAAAGTCTGGAAAGAAGATCTGATGAAGAAACTGAGAAACTGCAAAGTCAATGAAAGAATGTACATATAGGTGAAAGCATACTTGCACAACAGAAGAGCCCGAGTACAGATAGACAGACTCAAGAGCAAGAAAGTACTACTGCGTCATGGTGTTTCCCAGGGCGGAGTCTTGTCCCCCACACTTTTTCTAATCTTCATCAATGATCTTATTGCTAATATACCACATGGAATTAAAACGGCAATGCACGCCGATGACCTGGTTCTATGGAGCACAAATGAACATGCAACAGTGGCCACCAGATTGCTACAAAGAGCTGTTGATACATATGTTGCATGGGCAAACAGATGGTGTTTCAGCATAAACAATGACAAGTGCAGCACTACTCTATTTACCCTCTCTTCAAAACAAAAGGCAGGGATCATCCAGATAAATGGAACACCCCTAAAAGAACCAACATACCTTGGAGTAACATTTGATGGAATACTGACATGGAGAAAGCACATCAACAAAGCAGTAGCAAAAGCCAGAAGGAAAATAGCCATCCTGAGAAAGCTAAGTGGAACTACATGGGGAGCCAGTGGGAAAATCCTTAGCAAAGTTTATCAACAGAGCATACGACCACACATGGAATACGGGTCAACTGCGTGGTGTTCAGCATAAAAAACCACACTGCAAGAGCTGGACAAGGTGCAAAATCAAGCACTTAGAGTCACCGAAGGAGGGATGATATCAACCCCTATAGTGGAAATGGAGAAGATGGGGACGACACAAGCACTGAGAGAGCGCAGAGATACGAAAACACTAATACAAGCAGAAAAGTTCCTCACCTTGCCAGGCCATCCTACGAAGAACAGATTTGAAAACCTAGCGATGGGGCGGTTAAAAAGAAGTAGTTTTATCCACCAGGCTAAACGACTCTGCAGAGAAACCACCGATCTGCCCACAGTTGGTATCTCCCTAAAAACTATTCCAGAGCAAACTCCATGGAAAGATGAATATAGACTATCACTACAAATCCAGACAAAAGTGAGAGGAATATTTTACAAGGAAGAACAGAACAGTGTACAGCGCAGAACAGCCACTTTCAGCTTCCTTGATGAAGAATACCCACAGGATCTCTGGATCCGAGACTACACAGATGGGTCAGCACAAAATTCTGTTCCAAATGGAGGAGCGAGAGTGTACACAGAATACCCAAATAATACTAGGGACACAGCCATAGTACCGACAGGAAAGTACTGCCATAACTATGATGCTGAAATTGAGGCAATCAAGATAGCAACAGAGAATTACGAAATACCAGCAATGGTACACAACCTGTGGTGCTATTGACAGATGCAAAATCAGTACTCGAGGCGCTCCTGTCTGGGAAATTGCCAGTCTTAAGGACACTACTTTCTGAACTTAGCAGTCAGCATAAGGTCACAATACAGTGGATACCATCCCACTGTGGAGTACCCGGAAACAACAGAGCTGATCAATTGGCTAAGGAAGGAGCCAAAGAAGAACAGCCTGATGTGCCCGTTAAATACCACCAAAAGAAAAGAATGATCAAATTAGTCAGAAAGCCACTAAATCCTGCTCAAGATGACTACCACGTTAATGACAGACCAGAACAAGTCATTATTCTGCGCCTCAGAACAGGACACGATAGATTACGCAACCACATGTATACAAAATTCAAGATTGGTGAAACAGCCATGTGCACATGTTGTTTGGCGTCGCAGACAGCAGAGCACATACTCCAAGACTGCCCAAAATATAACATATCTAGGGAAACCTTCTGGCCTAGAGAACCGATAGTGGAAGATAAACTCTATGGATCGCTGTATGAACTAAAAAAGACAGTTAAATTCATACAAGAAACAACATTGCTGTTATAGACATATTTCAAGCGAACGAAAGAAGAAGAAGAAGCATTGCTTTGATCATGTTTTTTAAAGTGGGTATCTACTAATGCAGGCCATGTTGCGCTGGTTTTAACGTGTTGGTATGGCAGCTGGTAGTTCAGAAAGCAATGGCAAACTACTGAACGTAAAACTTGCCAAGACACCAACAATGGCAGTAAAATGCTGGCATTGACTGCAAAGTCCTGTAAGGGATATGCAACTTTTTTTTTTTTAATTTACTAATGAGTACCAATACAGTTACAGAGGCCTTGAAAAACCAAATCCAATGATACTTCGATGAAGCTTGAATGTCAATTCTAAGCGAAGATATTGAGTGTCGTGATCTTGAATAAAGAAATACTCAGGAATCCGTTCACTGAGCTTCTTGCTCATTCGATAGAGTAGATAGAAACAAGCTGTGGGAAATCCTTAAACAATTTGGAGTGAGTACACATCTAACAAACCTATGTAGAAGTTTATACAACAACAGTGAATGCATAGTGAGAGCAACTGGAGGACACTCAGAACCCTTCACCATAAGATCTGAAGTACGACAAGGTTGTGTCCTGTCCCCTCTCTTGATCATAACATATATAGACAACATATGTAAAGAAACCAGCCAAGCAGAGACAGCCAGAATACTGCATGATGAGAACACAGAAGAAGAACCATCTGCAAATCTAACCATTAGAGAACTCCTGTTTGCGGACGACCAAGCACTAATAGCAAAATCAAAAGCTGAATTACAAGACCACATGAATAGTCTAAACGAAATGTGTAGGGAACATAACATGAAAATTAGCACAAGCAAAACAAAGGTAATGACTATAACTAAAGAAGAACAAACAACAACAATTCACCTAAACGAACATCCCTTGAAACAAGTAAAGAGTTTCTTCTTCTTCTTCTTCTTCTGCGTTCATCCGGATTTTTTTCTTTCGGATGTGACTGCGTTGTGCCTGTTTACAGCAGAGCTGCGTACTTGCGCCGTTAGGCCGACAAATCCGACTTCTGCAGGCATTTGTTGACCAGGTTAACCTTCCCGGGGGTTTCTTAGGACGTTTGACTCTCACTGTTGTGGTGTTATCCCCCATCCTAGCTGCCCATATAGAACAGCCAAAGACATCCTGGTCAACCCTCAAGGGAAGGCAGGGGCAGACCATGGGCATTCCCCGCCATCCAAGGAGGCTTCCATACTTGCAGAGCCATCACACAGCGCTCTGGTACTGGGCTCACCCAAGGAATCGTCACGTCCTGCACATGGCTGCTTAGCCTCACTTCCGTATATTGGACCTTCCGTTCACCATAGGCTGTTCCTCCGGAAACCAGAAGAGTGCAGTCTGCAGATGACATCCACACAGTGAGCTTTCGATTAAGACTTTCCACATAATGGTTTTGCTATCCAAGCAATATTCCATTTCGTGCCACTAGGACATTTTTTCCACCTTTTATGAAGCCCACACAGTGAGCTTTGGATTCGGACTTTTCACGTAATGGATTTGCTATCCAAGCAATATTCCATTTCGTGTCACTAGGACACTTTTTCCACCTTTTACGAAGCCCACACAGTGAGCTTTTGATTCGGACTTTCCACGTAATGGATTTGCTATCCAAGCAATATTCCATTTCAAGCCTCTGGGACGCTTTTGTAACCGACATACCTGTGGTATTAAGTGTGGCAGTCTAAATACATCTTCATGCATCTTTAGATGTCAACCTGAATGTAGTTTAAGTAACCTGTAGTCAACTTGATTTGGTTTAGGTAGTTTAAGTAACCTGTAGTCAACTTGATATATTGCCTTCATCGACCTCACAAAGGCATTTGATTTGGTCAGTCGTGAGGGTCTGTTCAAGGCACTAAAGAAGATTGGCTGCCCACCAACTCTTCTGTCCATTGTGGAATCGTTCCACACAGGCATGAAGGGTATAATCAAGTTTGATGGTGCAACTTCTGAAGAATTTGAAATCAAGAGTGGAGTTAAGCAAGGTTGTGTACTAGCTCCCACCCTCTTTGGAATATACTTTTCACTTCTACTGAAATATGCATTTCGTGATCAGGATGGTGGTATATACATTCACTCACGCTCAGATGGCGGCCTCTACAATGCTCAGAGATTGAAGGCTAAGACCAAAATTAGGAGGGTACTGATCAGAGAGTTGCTTTTTGCAGATGATGCTGCAGTTACGACCCACTCTGAGGAAGAATTGCAATGTCTACTATCTGCATTCTCCAATGCTTGTTCTGAATTTGGTTTAACAATTAGCAAAAAGAAGACACAGATTATGTCACAAGGTGCACATGGGGTACCATCAATCTTTATTGACGACGCTGAACTAGAGATAGTAGACCATTTTACATATCTAGGATCAGTGGTAAATAGCAAATTATCCCTAGATCAGGAAATCAACATCCGGATTGGCAAGGCAGCAACAACAATGAACAGGTTAAGAAAAAGAGTCTGGGAGAACAGGAAGCTTACTGCCAAAACAAAAGTCCTTGTCTATCAAGCCTGTGTCCTTAGTACTCTTCTCTATGGCAGTGAAACCTGGACAACTTACTCACACCAAGAGAACAATTTAAACAGCTTTCATATGCGGTGTCTGCGAAGAATTCTTGGTATTAAGTGGCAAGACAAAATCACAAATACTGAAGTATTGGAAAGATCAGGTTGTGTGACAGTTTATTCCATGCTCAGTCTTCGTAGACTTAGATGGATAGGACATCTTAGGAGGATGGATGATGGTAGAATACCAAAGGATATCTTTTTTGGTGAATTACAGATGGGTAAGAGATCTCAGGGTCGGCCTCTACTACGATACAAAGATGTGTGTAAGCGGGACATGATTGATACAGGCATTGATAATGCACATTGGGAGCAAGTCGCCGCTGAACGTGTTGCATGGAGGGCAAATATCAGAAATGGAATAAAGTCAAAGGAGAAAATTATTGCAGAAAAGTCACACACCAAGCGTTTGAGACGTAAGATGGTGCATGATGGTGGAAATGACCACGTGTTCACATGCACCCACTGTGAACGGACATTTACAGCGCAAATTGGCCTTATCAGTCACACTCGCTACCACCATAGTTAAAAGTTATTATGCCTTTTTAAAGCACAAACTATCGTCTGTCAAGACGGCAAGGTGCCAATGAATGATGAGTCAACTTGAGCTTGTTGATATCTCCATAGAGCTTGTCCTCAAATGAAGCAGGCGTGGGCCAAAATATCTTTCTCTGTTCTGCATATATTGGGCATTCCTGCAACAAATGTTTAGCTGTCATTTTACCAGTTCCACAATTACATTCATCTGTATCTCCTATCTTTAGTTTATTGAACAAGTGGTGTTTCAGCTTGTTATGTCCTGTGCGGAGTCTGAAGATTGCTACTTGTTCTCTTCGGTCGAGTTTGTAATATGCATCATCCTTTTGGTGGCCTGGATGCTCTGATTCCCATTTGGTTCTATAAGTGCTTTTTATCAACCTTTTTGCTTCATTATAGGTTATGTCTATGTCAGGCTGTGGTAATCGTCCACCCTCTTTTGCTAGTCTGTCAGCCTCTTCATTTCCAGGTATACTGCAATGTGATGAGATCCACTGTATTACAACTTTTTTGGATTTCTGGCATAGACCATGGAGTGCTGCTCTTAGGTCAGCTAGTTTTGTGCTGTTTTTGCTCTTCAGTATTGAGACAGCTGACTTTGCATCTGTGAAGATAGCTATTTGCTTCTCGTTATTTTGCTCCATCAAGAGCATTTCTGCTGCAGTTTTCAAAGCCTCTACCTCCACTTTGAAGTTACTTGAAAATTTTCCAGTTGCCACTGACTGTGTTTTTATCACTCCATTTTTTAAATTAAGGAGAATTCCTCCTCCTCCATTTTTAATTGAATCTTTGGCTGATCCATCTGTATATGCATGGGTCCAATTGCTGCTTGGGTAATGTTCTTTTATGTAGTTGAGGGTTATTTTTCTTCTTTCGGTTTCATTCTAAGTGTTCTTTTTCTCAATACAAGGAATGTTTTCTATCATCTCAGGCAGTTGCTGCTGTCTCCAAGCTGGTAAGTTGTGTGCATTGTAAATTAGCTTGACTGTTGATATGTTAAGTATGGGATCTGCCCTAATCTTTCGTTTTGCAGTTTCTACAAAGTTGCTATGCTTCGGTCTTCCTTTTCCAAAACCATTAAACCTGTTATACATAGGGTGGTCTGTCAATCTTTTAAATTTTTCTGCTTTTTGCTGGGCTCTGCTATCTCTTCTGTCCTGCATTGGTTGTAAACAAGTGATCTTTTCTAGTTCATAAATAGGCGTTGTCTTCAGGCTTCCAGTTATGATTCGCATTCCTTGGTTTTGGACTCTACTTATTTTGTTAAAGTTTGACTTAGCTGCTGTTGCCCAAGCTGCAATGCCATATTCTAGTACTGGCCTCACCCGTCCAGTATATAACTTCTTGAGAACTTTCTCATCTGCTCCCCACGTTGTACCAGCAAGCTTTTTCATGATTGCCATTCTTTGCCTTGCTCTTGTTCGATTTTTCTCAACCTGTGTCTTCCATGTCAGGCGACGATCAAAGGTGACTCCTAGATAGTTTGGATTTTCTTCATGGCACAATATTTTTCCATTCAATACCAGCTTAGGTTGCTGAGTTTTATTTGAGAGGGAGAACACTGCATGTTGTTTTCTCCTCACTTATCTTCACTAGCCATGATTTTGACCAGTCCTCTAGCGCTAATAAGGCTTGCTGTATTCTGCTGTTAGCTGTACTAATATATTCTTCAGATGTCCATATGGCTAGGTCATCTGCAAAGGAGGATGTGTGTACTCTGGCTGGAAAATTTTCCGTGATGTCATTTATATATGCTAGGAATAATGTTGGTGAAAGAACTCCTCCTTAGGGGACACCTTGCTCCAACAGCATTATTTTGCTTGTTTGTCCTTGTACTTTTGCCCTGGCAGTTCTGTTCTCAAGGAAGTGGCTGATCCATTTGTACATTTTTCCATAAACATGCATTTTTTGCAGTTTTACTTTCAGTCCTTCCTTCCATACTTTATCAAATGCTTTTTCTAAATCTATCCAGACTGCTAGTGTGTGCTTTTTCTCTTGGAAGGCATCCTCTATTTCCTGAGCTATATAGGTTATTTGATCTTCAGTGGACTGTACTTTCTGAATCCTGCTTGGTGTGGTGTTAAGAGTTGGTTTTCTTCCAGATGCCATGTTAGCCTGCCATTGATAATGCGTTCCATTAATTTTCCTACTCAGCTAAGTAGACTTATAGGTCGATAGCCATTTGGTTCTTCCAGGTCTTTTCCTTTCTTTGGGACTGGTATTAGTATAGCTTCCTTCCATGCCTGTGAGACTATTCCTCTCTTCCAGCTGTTATTTAGGACTGCTAGTAGTTTCTTCTTTGCCTTGGTGCCTAGTCCTATTAGCATTTCATTTGTGATTCCATCCTTTCCTGGTGATTTCTTCTTTTTTAGGGTATTCATTGTCTGTTTTGCCATCATATATTCTGCTGCTGTCTCTGTATATCTATGATGTATCTGTTTGTCTTTGATTGCTTTCTTCTGTTCGGTTGTAATATCAATGTGGTTTGCATTTGCATAGTGTTGCATTAGTGCATTTGCAGCCTTTTTTCCTGTAAGCAAGGCATTTCCTTGTTTAATTGTTATTTGTTTGTTTCTAGGTCCTTCATTGTTCATGGCTTTCACTAGTTTCCATAGCTTGTTTCCATCCCTGTCAAAATTCAGGTTTTCTGTTTTTTCCCTCCAACAATCTCTTGTTGTTTGATTTACTGTTCTTTTAAATTTTGCTGAGATGGCTTTGAGAGAGATGTTCGCTTCAATTGTTTGTTCTCTCTCTGCTGTCTTCCTTGCATCTTCAACTTTGTCCTTCAAACTTTGTAGTTCTTCAGTCCAGTATGGTTTGTAATTTTTCCTCGCTCCTCTTGGAATAGAGTCAGTGGCTGCCTGTATTATCGCTCTGTTTAGACTTTCCACCATTTGCTTCATGTTGCCATATCGTGTATTTATGTTTTCACAATATTTGTCTGTTAGTATGGCAAATCTGTCCCAATCTGCTCGTTTGTAATTCCAGCGGGGCAAGGGCTTTTGCTCCTGTGGAACATACTCCATATTCATTACAAGCTTGATTGGTCTGTGGTCACTACCTGCTAATTGGTCCAGCACATGGCGATCGATTTTGTGGAGGATGTCTCCTGTGCAGAAAGCTAAGTCTGGAGTAGAAGTGGTAAGCCATCTTCTGGAGTAGAAGCTCGGTGTGTCATCCGCTTTGTTGAGTAGATGGAGATTTTAGTCTATTTCCCAGTCCTCCAATTCATCTCCTCTTTTGTCAGTATCTGGGTATCCCCATCTTTCTGAACGGCTATTAAAGTCTCCGACAATAATGCAGTTTGTGTCAGTTATTTTCATGTTTGAGAGTGTAAGGTCCTTATCTGCTGGGCTATACAGATTGTAGATTCTTATTTTCACGTCCTTTATCATTATATCAACACCTATAATTTCCGTTTGGTTGTCAGAGATCACAGATACTTCGCTGCAAGGTATTGTATTTCGTGTAAGTATTAGAACTCCTCCTTTGTGTCCTTTGAGGTCGAAACGTGTGGCCTGATAGCCTCTGACTGAGAATTTGCAATTGGCGTTGAGGTGTGTCTCTTGAATGCATGCCACATCTATTCTATCTTTATGAAGACGCTGTGTTAGGGAGACTTTCTTCTTGTAAACTCCTTCGGCATTCCACTGTAGTATGTTGAGTGTCCGGGGTGTTTGGTCAATAGCTCTTAACCTACTCCTCTGTGCCTTGACTCCACAGCACAGGGGAAGGTGACCACCAGTAGTCATGGGTGGACCCCCTCGAGGCAGGGGGCCCGGCACTATCACCTCCTGATGGGACTTCGCAGGATTAGCACCATAATGATTAATTTTGATTTGTGACATCATGAATTAAGTTACGTTGCACTGCTTTGTCAAGCCTGTGGCTCAGTACATCCGATTTCGACAAGCATTTATTCGGGATGCTTTCCCTAGCCTTTGACTGTCCCCAGTCTACCTACAAGGCAGCAGGTTTTACGTTGCACTGCTTTGTCAAGCCTGTGGCTCAGTACATCCGATTTCAACAAGCATTTATTTGGGGTGCTTTCCCTAGCCTTTGACTGTCCCCAGTCTACCTACAAGGCAGTAGGTTTGTGTGTCTCTTCGTCTGGTCCCTCTCCCTTGACCTGTCCGACATGGGTGGCCCTACCAGTAGCTGTGCTACCGTCGGCATAGCTCTTGGGGTCATTGGGACGCGCAAGCCCCTCTACCTCGTCACGGTGGACACACAGCAGAGGGGAATTAAAGAGTTTCAAGTACCTAGGAAGTATGATATCATCAAATGGCAGATCAGAAGATGAGATCGAAAATAGGTGAAACAAGGCAAATCATCTCATTGGACAAATGGTACCAATACTAAAGAACAAACATGTATCAATAACTACTAAGAAAGCACTTTACAGCACAATCTTCCTACCAACTCTATGCTACCAATGCCAAACCTAGACAATGACAGAAAAAGAGAAAAGAAAAATCACAACAACAGAAATGAGGTTCCTGAGAAGAACGTATCAAGAAGAGATAAGATCAGAAATGAAGAAATCAAGACTAAAGTGGGGGTTAAAGCTGCACTAGATTTTATTAGAAAGCAGCAAGTCAAATGGTTTGGCCATGCAAGTAGGTTACTAGTCAACAGCACACTACAACAAGCAATGATGTGCAGACCAGATCATTTCAGCTCTCATTTTGACTCAATATCCACGCTTCACATCCATACAAAAGTACAGGTTCTGTGTAATTGTAAATATAGCATCTCAACACTCTTTTTCTTGACACTCAAATATGGATATCTTCGCTTAGAACTGACATACAAGCATCACTGAGGTACCGTTGGATCTGGTTTTTCCAAGCCTATTTATCTGTAGTGGTCTCATTAATAAATACAAAATCTGAAAAAACATGATCAAACTACCTATTAATATTACTATTAATATTAATAAATATATTATTTTTGAACATTGTATTTAAAGTTATTTTTTTTTAAATATTTATAACATTGTTTTGTAAAAAGTTGTCAACAGCTATACAATTCTGCAGCAAGTGAAGCACCTATAATAAATATGTTTCTTCTTTCTCCATTCAATTTTAAATTGCAGTAGTTATGACGTGAGATTGTCAAAGGATGGACATATTGTTTACCTTCGAGATCCGCCATCTTGAACGTTTCCCGCGGTAACTTCCTGCCAGCCGGAATGGAAATAAATAACACTGTGATATTATATAATTCAAATCGGCAAAAAGTTAAATTAATATTATGTGTAATAATAAGTACATTTCAAATCTGCATCTTGAAATAAATAAAACGCATACTCTTTATTTCCCATTTGATATGCTCATATGCATTTGTAGCCAGATTTGGCAACATTTTACAGCTATCACTTTCGCATTAAATTAAAGACATTACACATTTGAATTGTTGCCCGTGTGTTGCCGGGGCCCATACGGGGGAGCAAAGAATAGTAACACTGTTGCCTACCATGCACGTCGTAAGAGGCGACTAAGGAGGCTATGGTTCCGTCGCCCTGCTACTGAGTGAGTGCGTGGCGCGACACAGTGAGCTGTGAATTTCGCGTGGAATGCTTTTGCATCTGTCCGGTGTTGTTTTCCGCGTGAACTGCATGTTCGGAACGATGACGGCCGGCTGTTGCTGGATTGACTGGCTTGCCTTTTCGGTTCACGAGTGCATTTTTCAGGAGACTCCTGGGAGTCGTCGCTGTAGCTACGGAGTTCGTGCTTTGTGCGGCGCTTTCGGTGGGTCCTCCTGCAGAAAGAAACCAAGCCATATGGGATAAAACCCCAGTCAATGAAGTCTTTCTGGTGACTGCCGTTTTCATCGACGATGAACTGTATTTTTCGTGGAGGACTTTTGTGTTGGCATTCTGGCGGTGGCATTATGCAGTGTACCTGTGCGGACTGTTGGCTTGCCGACACTCCTGTCTATTCCATTGTTCACATGGGGCAGTGAGGAGCATCTTGTGATATTCACTGGCACAGGAACGGGGCAATATGGGGACGATCCGTTGCCGTTAAATCGGAACCACGACTAACTAACTAACTAATTGCTGAGGAAATTCTTGAGCCCGTTGAAATAGCTTGAGAAACAATTCATTTCGAATTAACATTCATCGGCACCCATAGTGAGGGATTGAAAGAATCAGAAATCAGAGGACATTCTAGTTAATATAAAGATCGAACACTAGGCACAACGGGATTCGAACATCTCTAGACTAGATGACGGGAGCCTAGTCTATTCAAACTGAGAGCCTAGTCTATTCAAACTGAGAGCAAATATGTAGGAGACCTCCACTATTTGGCCTCTTCTCCCTTGTTTCACCCTTAACCTAATGATTTTCATGAAAGGAGCGTCCATTGCGGTGTAATTTTCTTGGTCTTGGTAGGAGACCTCCATTATTTGGACTCTTCCCCCTTGCTTCACCCTTAACCTAATGATTTTCATGAAAGGAACGTCCATTGCGGTGTAATTTTCTTGGTCTTAGTAGGAGACCTCCATTATTTGGATTCTTCCCCCTTGCTTCACCGATATGTGAGGCGGTGAGTGTATGGGTGGGGGATGTGTGTGTGGGTTGGGTGTGCGTGGATGGGAGGTGTGTGTTTGTCATGAAAGGAACGTCCATTGCGGTGTAATTTTCTTGGTCTAGTGTAACCCTTATAAGACATTTGTGCTTGGTGAAAAACGGGTTGGAGGTCAACACACATTTCTAATCTAACCAAGAAACAGAGGTAATCCAAAACGAAGAACACACTAAAATCAGAGTGGAAACAAGCAAACTTTTCCTCGACATCCTGCAACATAAGTAACATCATAAATAACGAGTCTGAACTCGTCAAATGCTTTGCAGTCACAAAGTACACATAGTCCTCTGCAAGAAATGTTGCACAAAAATGCCGAAATACATCTGACTATATACATAAAGAAAGATAATGCATACAGATAAAACTATTGTGGAGAAAGAAATATATGTTAATGAGGAAAAATTGGAGGTGGTGGAAAATTTTTGAATATCTTGGGTCATTGATTACCAACAACCGTGTCACAATGAAAGAAATTAAACGACGACTATCAATTGCTCTTCAAAGACTAACACAATTGAATAAATTATGGAGTGGGACAGATAGAACTACAAAAATTAGATTTTTAAGAACATGCATCTTTCCCAATGCAGCATACGTCTGTGAGACATGGACACTTACTAAACTTCCAAGAGAAGAAGCTTGTGCTTCCTGCATGGATAGATCTGAAGAAAGCCTTTGACAAAGTCTGGAAAGAAGGTCTGATGAAAAAATTAGAAACTGTAAAGTGAATGGAAGAATGTGCAAATGGGTGAAAGCATACTTGCACAACAGAAGAGCCCGAGTACAGTTAGACGGACTCAGGAGCAATAAAGTACTACTGTGTCACGGTGTTCCCCAGGGCGGAGTCTTGTCCCTCACACTTTTTCTAATCTTCATCAATGATCTTATTGCTAACCTACCGCATGGAATTAAAGTGGCAATGTACGCCGATGACCTGATTCTGTGGAGCACAAATGAACATGCATCAGTGGCCACCAGATTACTACAAAGAGCTGTATATACATTTGTTGCATGGGCAAATAGATGATGTGTCAGCAAAACCACTGACAAGTGCAGCACTACTCTATTTACCCTCTCTTCAAAACAAAAGGCAGGGATCATCCAGATAAATGGAACACCCCTAAGAGAAGATAAAGAACTTACATACCTTGGAGTAACATTTGATGGCATACGGACATGGAGAAAGCACATCAACAAAGCAGTAGCAAAAGCCAGAAGGAAAATAGCCATCCTGAGAAAGCTAAGTGGAACCACATGGGGAGCCAGTGGGGCAATACTAATCAAAGTTTATCAACAGAGCATATGACCACACATGGAATACGGGTCAACCACACTAAAAGAGCTGGACAAGGTGCAAAATCAAGCACTTAGAGTCACCAAAGGAGGGATGAGATCAACCCCTATAGTGGAAATGGAGAAGATGGGGACGACACAAGCACTGAGAGAGCGCAGAGATACGAAAACATTAATATAAGCAGAAAAGTTCCTCAGCTTGCCAGGCCACCCTATGAAGAACAGATTTGAAAACCTAGCTATGGGGCGGTTAAAAAGAAGTAGTTTCATCCACCAGGCCAAACGACTCTGCAGAGAAACCACCGATCTGCCCATAGTTGGTATCCCGCTGACAACTAATTCAGGGCGAACTCCATGGAAAGATGAACATAGACTATCACTACAAATCCAGACAAAAGTGAGAGGAATATGTGACAAGGAAGAGCGGAACAGTGTACAGCGCAGAACAGCCACTCTCAGCTCCCTTGATAGAGAATACACACAGGACCTCTGGATCCGAGTCTACACAGATGGGTCAGCAGAAAATGCTGTTCGAAATGGAGGTTCGGGAGTGTACATAGAATACCCAAATAATACTAGTGACACGGCCAGACCACCAACAGAAAAGTACTGCCCTAACTATGATTCTGAAATTGAGGCAATCAAGATAGCAACAGAGAAATTACTAAATACCAACCATGGTACACAACCTGTGATGCTACTGACAGCTGCAAAATCAGTACTCGAGGCGCTCCTATCTGGGAAATTGCCAGTACTAAGGACACTACATTCTGAACTTAGCAGTCAGCATAAGGTCACCATACAGTGGATACCATCCCATTGTGGAATACCCGGAAACGACAGTTCTGATAGATTGACTATGGAAGTAGCAAAAGAAGAACAGCCTGATGTGCACGTTATATACCACCAAAAGATCAAATCAATCAGAAAGCCACCAAACATCTGCTCAAGAGGACTACCACATTATGGACAGACCAGAACCACTCATTATTATGCGCCTCAGAACAGGACACAATAGATTACGCAACCACATGTATACAGAATTCAAGATTGGTGAATCATAACAGACACTGTTAGTTGGTTGGAGACTTGACACTATTGTGGATGTGAAATGACAAAGTGAGGCAGAGGTGACTGCTAGACTTCGAGAATATCCATGTATTGTTGAAAGATGGTACAATGGAGGGTTGGTGTAGCAGACATTGTAGTATGAAAAGTTGAAGATGCCAGCCCTGGGAAATGGCCTCTTGATGACGAATACTCAGATGATATCGAAACTATCACAGGTGGAGCCACAGACTGCATTGCCATAAATGTTGTTATGACTGTTTCATTGGAGCTCATGTACAATGAAGTTTTGGAGTTCTTTGTATTATGGTATGGGAAGAGGTGTGAAGCTGTCTGTGAAAAACAGAGACATTTTGTGGTAAAAAATGAAACACCAAAAATGTGGAGCGATGCGTGAGTAGTCTGATAAGTGCTTCTTTAGCAGATACTCTGGAATGGTAAGCTGAAGCTTTCGGTAATGTAAAAGGGGGGAAGTGCTGACGTTGTTGATTATGTAGTGTGATATACCTTTTTCAGATAACAGTTCAAGCCAATCTTGACATAACTACAGAAACTACATGTTTTCCTATTTGGTTAAAAAATTTTATTACTTTATAAGTTTGGACGACATATTTATAAGTTTGGTTGAAATATGTCTTTACTTGACAGATACAAATTTTTCTTTTGATTGTTTAACAATGTTTCCTACTTTTTATAAGTTTGAACGAGATATTTATAAGTTTGGTCAACATTTTAGTTGATTTGGCTATCATTTTTTCCAACTTTTAATAAGTTTGGTTGAAATATGTCTTTCCTTGACCAAAAACTTTTTTCTCATTTGGCTAACAAGTTGTCCTACTTTTTTTATATAAGTTTGGTTGAAATATGTCTTTACTTGGCCAATATTTTCTCCCATTGGGCTTACACATTTTTCCTACTTTTTATAAATTTGATTGAGATATTTCTTGATTTGGCCAACATGATTCCCATTTGGTTAACAAATTTTTCTACTTTTTATAAATTGGGACGAGATATTTATAACTTTGGTTGCGATACGTTTTTACTTGCCATATATGTTTTTCCCATTTGGTTAACAAATTTTACTACTTTTTATAAGTGTGGATGAGATATTTATAAGTTTGTTTGAAATATTTCTTTACTTGGCTAATACTGCTTTCCCATTTGGCTAACAAATGTTCCTACTTTTTATAAGGTTGGACGAGATGGTTTTATTGAAATATTTCTTACTTTGCCATACCTATTTCTTACTTTCGATGAAATTTTCGTAATTTGGACGAGTTATTTCTTCAATTGCTCATCAACATGTAACACCCCCACACCACATGAAAACCACATATACCATCACCACTAACAACCAACAAGCAGGCATAGTGATAATATATACCTGTTTATTTACAGTAGTTACAGTGAATTTTTCAAAATGTTTGGTGCAATCTGGAATGGTATAGATGGTATGATGACCCTAAAATGATATATACAATATTTTTATTCGTTGTCACAGGAATTAACAACATCAAGACACACATAATTAACAAACACAATCTTTTATTCATAGAAAAACTACAAAAAGCACTGCTTATGCACAGTCATTATTGCGAATTTTCTTCTCCCCCTTAACTGGGAATTATGATTGTGTGTCTACTCGTGACTGCCTTTATCGAGTTTTTCTAGTTCGATAAAGTCCATTTTTAACTAAGAATTAATATTTTCAAGCGTTCCTTGCCCCAAAAGCTTATTTGTGTGTGATGTAAGTGGATCTTAACCATAGATGTTGTAAACAGGTCTTCCATATGCGCCCCATTCAGGTCTTGTCTGTTTAAATGCATGTCAAATGCATAATAGCTAAACATACGGGTTTGAAATGACTCATAGTGACTTGTCGAATGTATAGTAACAAATTTCCCGGAGTTAGTACGTTTAATGAGTAAACCAGAAAAGTGTTCATATCTGTTGATCTTGTTCCTGGCCACCATCTCTTTGTTAAGTGTATAATGTTTAGTGACAGCCGGTCTTATGGCACTCAGATGAGGGTCTGTTGGTTGCTAGACATCTTTCTTGTCGGCCGATCCGCTTCCTCTGCTTTCATTTGATCATTATTGCATTTCTGTTTCTTAGATTTTTGTGTGTCTGATGGTGTTTTCTTTTTGCGTGATGAAGCTGAGAGTGTTGTAGTCATAGGTTGTAATGTTGAGAATGTAGTGTCCATAGTTGTTGATGAAGTGGATGTCTGATGATCTGTTTGCATGTGTCATTGTAGGTTGTCTTTTCTGTTGTATAGATTACAACAGCGGAACAGCGGTGGCATGTGTGAGTTTCGGTGTTGTGAACTGTGTTAATATGAGTGTAAGCTTGCGGTTTTCTGTAAAGAATTGACTGCACGCAGGACACAGATGGATATTTTTAATGGTTAGTGGCCGTAATGCACAATAAGTAGTGGTATTTGATGATAAGATAATTATTCCAATACACTATTTTGTAGTTTCTGGCACCAGCTAATGGAGTGGTGATAATCAGCACAATACTCTTTTGTGTAGTTGCAATAGAGAAGTGTTAATACGGTGGAGTGATCCAACACTATATAATTTGTGTAAATTCCTGTAGTTCCACGCTTTCACAATTCGTTCTGGTGTAAGTACTGGACGCCGAACGTCAAACAGCTGTGAAGAAAAGACAAAACATTACAGTCCACCATCGATATTTTATATGACTTATAGTTTGTACTTCAAAACATGTGACAACCAATATTATTTTGATGATAGTGTTTTTTATCATCTACATAAAATGGTAACACACATATTTTCAAATCAAAAGTACTATCTTTTTAACTAAGAAATATCAAAAGAAAAAGTACATATTTGACAATCAAGGATTATGAAGGTGCATCAAGACCTCATATGTAGTAAAATATATCATTGTCTTTGCATTGCGCTCTTTTTATTCTTCTCATCCCTTATGTCTTAAGTCACCCGAGGGTCTTCTCCGTGACTATATGTTGTGAGTTTGTTTGTTGATGAAGGCAAGCAACGTCCTGTAAGTCTTGTAATTCTGTAAAGCTGCATTACTTTGTGTTATTTTATATTGTATGTTACCGACATGTAGCTGATATTGGTGAGCAAAGGCGAATACACCCACTGATGAACAGTTAGTGAGCACTGGTGAAAGCATAGATACCAATATTTTGTGGTAGACTGTCAGAACATTCACTTCTTATACACAACTCTATAAACTAGATTTTTCGTGTGTCAGCAACTTTTCAATCTGGAGAAACGATCACATATTATAGGTGATATTATAGGTGATATAACAAGTGACATCATATGCAGATTTTAAATTTACACATAATTAATTTGACACAGTGTGACACCGCCCATATGACCTTTATGCAGACCAGTTTTGACACAGTGTGAAGGGATATATATATATATATATATATATATATATATATATATATATATATATATATATATATATATATATATATATATATACACACACACCAGGCGGAGTATTTTGATATCGTGTGCATCTGATATATCTCTATGTGTAAATCCGAATGTACCTTATTTTCTTAGAAATACGCCAGCGACAACGCTATACCGACTTGACGACGGGTAACGAGAATGTATACTACACATAGAGTACTTACCACAGCGTTGTGAGTGAGATGTTTTCGATACGTCTTATTGCAATCGCCGTGATTTTGCTCGACATTTGCGCTCCTTTTTATACAGACTGTGAGGCTGATGCAACATAGAAAACATGTCTTAACATGTTAAAGCAGTGTTTACCGCGGTCAGCTCGCTCTGAGGTATCCCTCCGTTTCACCCAAAACATGTATTAACACGTTCACGCACTTTCACCGGTGGCATCCTATGCATTGAGTCACCGTCAGGTCAAGAATGTTGTGGTGCTCAGTGGTTATAAAATTTATGACAGAGTGGAGACAACCAGTTTGTGACTCACAGTCAATAGTCAGATACTGACATCACAGAGGCAAACAAAGAGACAGCTAGAGAGCAAGAGCGAGCGAACCATAATAAAATACGAGTCATATCCTCTGCCACGCCGACCTCTGTGTCATACACTCAGCCACGGCGACCATGGGGTCATACACTCAGCCATAGCGACCTATGTGTCATAACCTCTGCCACGCCGACCACCAGAAGCACTTATCTAGCCTTTCCTCCAATCACCCACCCCTTAAATCGACCGGTAGCCTTTATTTAGTAACTCCTCCGTCTCTTAATAAGAACCTAACGTGTTTATCTAGCTACTCCTCCACTCACTCACCTCTCAACAACGAATGTTAATACGCCATACCCACTACAATCAGTAATACCGGCCATCTTTACTTTTTAAGTTTTAATTTAATGATCTGAAACCGTATGTTGATAGTGTTCATAATCATTTATCTAGCTAACCCACCACTCACTCACCCCTAAACAACGAATGACAGTGAGCCGTGCCATCTACAACTAGTAATACCGGCCATCTTTACTTTTTTAAGTTTTTCATTTGTAACCCGTAGGATGATAGTGGTTAAACCCCGTCCACTAAAGACCAATAATAACCACTATATTTTATTTTTCAATTTAAAAAAGTATTTTTTTTTTTACAAATTATCTTTATATAATTTACATTTAGTTCTTAAAATTTAACTTTTTAAACCCCTTAAAACCGGAAGTAGTTAAGTACCAAAGCGCGGTTTGTAATGGCAAGAGGTGGACGGTATGACCCACAAATAAGGATTTACTAAGCGCGGACCATATAAATGGACCTGTTTTGGGGATCAAATAGGACATTACTTACTACTACGTTCAGTAGTTTGCCATTGCTTTCTGAACGACCGGCAACCACACTTATTTCACCAAAAAAAAAAAAAAAAAACTATATTCTTCTTCTTCTCCTTCAGAGTTCCGAGCCATTGAGGTTCTCTGCTGCAGATACAATCCGTCTCCATTTGTCTCTCTGGTTGACCTTCTCTTGCCTGTCGTTGATTCCAAGTGCTTGTAGGTCTGTATATGTATATATATATTTCTTGGGGACTGCAGTTAATATGGATGTACATTATTTGCGCTCGCTAGCTTTGAACTCAAGCGTAGTCCATACACACTAATTATGGTAGTGATGAGCTGAATTTTGCACGCGGGTTAGCTTTCCCTATTAACAGTGTCCCTCGTCATCAGGAGAACCCACTCGACTTCAGAGTTACTTGTAACTTACGTCTCCATATCAAGGACGATAGGTCAACATTTTAGTCCAACTGTTCGGTGTAGGGGTTGAACCCCTTACCTCGGCATCAGCACACCGGATGTTTAAGAACACGGGTTCATATCCATTCGACCATGCTGACCTACCCTATCAATGTTATCATACGCCATTTTAAAATCCACAAGTTCTATATTAAGTGGCAATGCAGTTTTATTATGTGTAATATGGTTATCTTATCAATGCATGAGTTGTTTGATCGGAAAACTGCCGTTCAACCCTTAGATGTTTATCAATGGTATCCCCGAATCTCTCTAGAATGATACTGCTTGATATTTCCAGAGGAACTAACAATAATGTTACTTACTCATCTATAATTTTTACAATTCTGCGCGTATTCTTTCTGAAACAACTTCACCAGATATCCTTCTCTTCAGTCTGCTAATATTTCTTCGGTCTCCCGGACTCTGATAACTAATTTATTAGTTAGTTATCCATAGGTGCTTAGACACTCTCTCTCTCTCTCTCTCTCTCTCTCTCTCTCTCTCTCTCTCTCTCTCTCTCTCTCTCTCTCTCTCTCTCTCTTCTGCGTTGGTTGACGAGGCTTCTCATTCTCCCGCTGTGCTACTCGAGTCTGGCCATGCAAGTTCTGACCACCAAGTCTCTTATTCTGGTTGTGCGGCAGTTCATTTGTAGTATCCACCAGGGTAGCTTTCCCTTAAGCACGTTAATAACTTTACTTTTCTGATTCCTTCTTTAGTTGAGGGTTTCTTCTTCTTCTTCTTCTTCGTTCATCCGGATTTTTTTTTCGGATGTGACTGCGTTGTGCCTGTTTACAGCAGAGCTGCGTTCTTGCGCCGTTAAGCCGACACATCCGACTTCTGCGGGCATTTGTCGACCGGGTTAACCGTCCCGGGGGTTTCTTAGGACATTTGAGTCTCACTGTTGTGGTGTTATCCCCCATCCTAGCTGGCCCATATAGAACAGCCAAAGACATCCTGGTCAACCCTCAAGGGAAGGCAGGGGTAGACCATGGGCATTCCCCGCCATCCAAGGAGGCTTCCATACTTGCAGAGCCATCACACAGCGCTCTGGTACTGGGCTCACCCAAGGAATCGTCACGTCCTGCACATGGCTGCTTAGCCTCACTTCCGTATATTGGGCCTTCCGTTCACCATAGGCTGTTCCTCCGGAAACCAGAAGAATGCAGTCTGCAGATGACATCCACACAGTGAGCTTTCGACTAAGACTTTCCACATAATGGATTTGCTATCCAAGCAATATTCCATTTCGTGCCACTAGGACACTTTTTCCACCTTTTATGAAGCCCACACAGTGAGCTTTCGATTCGGACTTTTCACGTAATGGATTTGCTATCCAAGCAATATTCCATTTCGTGTCACTAGGACACTTTTTCCACCATTTACGAAGCCCATACAGTGAGCTTTTGATTCGGACTTTCCACGTAATGGATGTGCTATCCAAGCAATATTCCATTTCATGCCTCTAGGACGCTTTTGTAACCGACATACCTGTGGTATGAAGTGTGGCAGTCTAAATACATCTTCATGCACCTTTAGATGTTAACCTGAATGTAGTTAAAGAAAGCTGTAGTCAACTTGAGCTTGTTGATATCTCCATAGAGCTTGTCCTCAAATGAAGCAGGCGTGGGCCAAAATATCTTTCTCTGTTCTGCATATATTGGGCACTCCTGCAGCAAATGTTTAGCTGTCATTTTACCAGTTCCACAATTACATTCATCGGTATCTCCTATCTTTAGTTTATTGAACAAGTGGTGTTTCAGCCTGTTATGTCCTGTGCGGAGTCTGAAGATTGCTACTTGTTCTCTTCGGTCGAGTTTGTAATATGCATCATCCTTCTGGTGGCCTGGATGCTCTGATTCCCATTTGGTTCTATAAGTGCTTTTTATAAACCTTTTTGCCTCATTATAGGTAATGTCTATGTCAGGCTGTGGTAATCGTCCACCCTCTTTTGCTAGTCTGTCTGCCTCTTCATTTCCAGGTATACTGCAATGTGATGGGATCCACTGTATTACAACTTTTTTTGATTTCTGGCATAGACCATGGAGTGCTGCTCTTAGGTCAGCTAGTTCTGTGCTGTTTTTGCTTTTCAGTATTGAGACAGCTGACTTTACATCTGTGAAGATAGCTATTTGCTTCTCTTTATTTTACTCCATCAAGAGCATTTCTGCTGCAGTTTTCAAAGCCTCTACCTCCGCTTTGAAGTTACTTGAAAATTTTCCAGTTGCCACTGACTGTGTTTTTATCACTCCATTTTTTAAATTAAGGAAAATTCCTCCTCCTCCATTTTTAATTGAATCTTTCGCTGATCCATCTGTATATGCATGGGTCCAATTGCTGCTTGGGTAATGTTCTTTTATGTAGTTGAGGGTTATTTTTCTTCTTTCGGTTTCATTCTGAGTGTTCTTTTTCTCAGTACCAGGAATGTTTTCTATCATCTCAGGCAGTTGCTGCTGTCTCCAAGCTGGGAAGTTGTCTGCATTGTAAATGGGCTTGACTGTTGTTATGTTAAGTATGGGATCTTCCCTAATCTTTCGTTTTGCAGTTTCTACAAAGTTGCTACGCTTCAGTCTTCCTTTTCCAAAACCATTAAACCTGTTATACATAGGGTGGTCTGTTAATCTTCTAAATTTTTCTGCTTGTTGCTGGGCTCTGCTATCTCTTCTGTCTGCATTGGTTGTAAACAAGTGATCTTTTCTAGTTCATTAATAGGCGTTGTCTTCAGGCTTCCAGTTATGATTCGCATTCCTTGGATTTGGACTCTACTTATTTTGTTAAAGTTTGACTTAGCTGCTGTTGCCCAAGCTGCAATGCCATATTCTAGTACTGGCCTCACCCGTCCAGTATATAACTTCTTGAGAACTTTCTCATCTGCTCCCCACGTTGTACCAGCAAGCTTTTTCATGATTGCTATTCTCTGCCTTGCTCTTGTTCGATTTTTCTCAACCTGTGTCTTCCATGTCAGGCGACGATCAAAGGTGACTCCTAGATAGTTTGGATTTTCTTCATGGCGCAATATTTTTCCATTCAATACCAACTTAGGTTGCTGAGTTTTATTTGAGAGGGAGAACACTGTGCATGTTGTTTTCTCCTCACTTATCTTCACTAGCCATGATTTTGACCAGTCCTCTAGCGCTAATAAGGCTTGCTGTATTCTGCTGTTAGCTGTACTAATATATTCTTCAGATGTCCATATGGCTAGGTCATCTGCAAAGGAGGATGTGTGTACTCTGGCTGGAAAATTTTCTGTGATGTCATTTATATATGCTAGGAATAATGTTGGTAAAAGAACTCCTCCTTGAGGGACACCTTGCTCCAACAGCATCATTTTGCTTGTTTGTCCTTGTACTTTTGTCCTGGCAGTTCTGTTCTCAAGGTAGTGGCTGATCCATTTATACATTTTTCCACAAACATGCATTTTTTGCAGTTTTACTTTCAGTCCTTCCTTCCATACTTTATCAAATGCTTTTTCTAAATCTATCCATACCGCTAGTGTGTGCTTTTTCTCTTGGAAGGCATCCTCTATTTCCTGAGCTATATAGGTTATTTGATCTTCAGTGGATCTGTACTTTCTGAATCCTGCTTGGTGTGGTGTTAAGAGTTTGTTTTCTTCTAGATGCCATGTTAGCCTGCCATTGATAATGCGTTTCATTATTTTCCTACACAGCTAAGTAGACTGATAGGTCGATAGCCATTTGGTTCTTCCAGGTCTTTTCCTTTCTTTGGGACTGGTATTAGTATAGCTCCCTTCCATGCTTGTGGGACTATTCCTCTCTTCCAGCTGTTATTTAGGACTGCTAGTAGTTTCTTCTTTGCCTTGGTGCCTAGTCCTATTAGCATTTCATTTGTGATTCCATCCTTTCCTGGTGATTTCTTCTTTTTTAGGGTATTCATTGCCTGTTCCATTTCTTCCATTGTTAGATTTGCCATCATATATTCTGCTGCTGTCTCTGTATTGCAATGATGTATCTGTTTGTCTTTGATTGCTTTCTTCTGTTCGGTTGTAATATCAATGTGGTTTGCATTTGCATAGTGTTCCATTAGTGCATTTGCAGCCTTTTTTCCTGTAAGTAAGGCATTTCCTTGTTTAATTGTTATTTGTTTGTTTCTAGGTCCTTCATTGTTCATGGCTTTCACTAGTTTCCATAGTTTGTTTCCATCCCTGTCAAAATTCAGGTTTTCTGTTTTTTCCCTCCAACAATCTCTTGTTGTTTGATTTTCTGTTCTTTTATATTTTGCTGAGATGGCTTTGAGAGAGATGTTCGCTTCAATTGTTTGTTCTCTCTCTGCTGTCTTCCTGGCATCTTCAACTTTGTCCTCCAAACTTTGTAGTTCTTCAGTCCAGTATGGTTTGTAATTTTTCCTTGCTCCTCTTGGAATGGACTCAGTGGCTGCCTGTATTATCGCTCTGTTTAGACTTTCCACCATTTGCTTTATGTTGCCATATCGTGTATTTATGTGTTCACAATATTTGTCTGTTAGTATGGCAAATCTGTCCCAATCTGCTCGTTTGTAATTCCAGCGGGGCAAGGGCTTTTGCTCCTGTGGAACATACTCCATATTCATTACAAGCTTGATTGGTCTGTGGTCACTACCCGCTAATTGGTCCAGCACATGGCAATCGATTTTATGGAGGATGTCTCCTGTGCAGAAAGCTAAGTCTGGAGTAGAAGTGGTAAGCCATCTTCTGGAGTAGAAGCTCGGTGTGTCATCCGCTTTGTTGAGTAGATGGAGATTTGAGTCTATTTCCCAGTCCTCCAATTCATCTCCTCTTTTGTCAGTATCTGGGTATCCCCATCTTTCTGATGTCTCCGATAATAATGCAGTTTGTGTCAGTTATTTTCATGTTTGAGAGTGTAAGGTCCTTATCTGCTGGGCTATACAGATTATAGATTCTTATTTTCACGTCCTTTATCATTATATCAACACCTATAATTTCCGTTTGGTTGTCAGAGATCACAGATACTTCGCTGCAAGGTATTGTATTTCGTGTAAGTATCAGAACTCCTCCTTTGTGTCCTTCGCGGTCGAAACGTGTGGCCTGATATCCCCTGACTGAGAATTTGTGATTGGCGTTGAGGTGTGTCTCTTGAATGCATGCCACATCTATTCTATCTTTATGAAGACGCTGTGTTAGGGAGTCTTTCTTCTTGTAAACTCCTTCGGCATTCCACTGTAGTATGTTGAGTGTCCGGGGTATTTGGTCAATAGCTCTTAACCTACTCCTCTGTGCCTTGACTCCACAGCATCGGGGAAGGTGACCACCAGTAGTCATGGGTGGACCCCTCGAGGCAGGGGGCCCGGCACTATCACCGCCTGATGGGACTTCACGGGATTAGCACCATAACGATTAATTTTGATTTGTGACATCATGAATTAAGTTACGTTGCACTGCTTTGTCAAGCCTGTGGCTCAGTACATCCAATTTCGACAAGCATTTTTCGGGATGCTTTCCCTAGCCTTTGACTGTCCCCAGTCTACCTACAAGGCAGCAAGCAGGTTTGTGCGTCGCTTCGTCTGGTCCCTCTCCCTTGACCTGTCCGACATGGGTGACCCTACCAGTAGCTGTGCTACCGTCGGCATAGCTCTTGGGGTCATTGGAACGCGCAAGCCCCTCTACCTCGTCAAGGTGGACGCACGGCAGAGGGGAGATGAGGGTTTCACAGTTCATATGCAGTTGAGTTGTTGAGTTGAGTTGAGCTAAGAACTGACATCATTGCATTCAGGACATTTCCATACACGCTCCGTCCCCTCGTTCAACAGCCAGCGAAGAGTCGCACTACTAATCGTTCCCACCGCTATCTGATTGAAAGTTCTCCTGGTCTTTCCTCTCAGTTTTCAGATTCTACCAGAACCCTTGCCAATCTCCCGCAATCGCATCATATCAACATAGGGTTCTCAACCTGTTCCCCCAACTCCCAGAAACGTCCCATGGGATGGGATGGGATGGGATAGCACACACTTGTATTTCCCATGGGACACGTGGGACAGTAGTCATGGTATAGCAACCTGATGTACGTCAGAGCTACCCTTAATTTTGTTTTTAAACCTTTTTTAAAGTATTTTATCCTTCTTGTTTCTTTATATATTTGTATCAATTCTTTATCTCGTGGCAGAACACCGGACAAATTAATAAATGCGCGCTGCTAGTCAGCCATTGTTGCCGTAGTTGTTGATTGGCGTCTTTGGCGATTTGTAAATATGAAACTAGTTTTAATCTGCTGTAATCGAAGTTGTTTTGTTGCTGAATTGCGGTATTTTTATTTGGTTGAATATTACGTACTATATTTATAGTCTATACATATATAGTAGTCCTAATTTCAAATAATTTGAAAGGCACCGTGGCAGTTAAGTGACTTGTGAAGGCAGTGACTTGAAGTCACGGTGTTACTGAGAGTAGGCTGTAGAAGCCTACGGTACCCCAAAATTGCCAACCAAAAATATTAGTTCCAGGATCTTACTAAAACTATTGTTGCTAAGATGTTGAGTGGGGGAGAATGCCACTTGATTGATGTTCCAAAAGAACTTGTAAAGTCTTCAACAGCTGATGTTAAAGCAGTTAAAGTATCTGAAAGTGTATTAGCACCATTTGTTTGCTGTGGAAAGTGCAAAGCGCTATACAATTGGTATACGTTGATTAATAAAATATTGGTTAATCAAAGTGGTTATGGAGTTGCAATACAGCATAGCATGAAATGTGGTTCCGGTGGTTCTTCTTCTTCTTCTTCTTCTTCTTCTTCTTCTTCTTCTTCTTCTTCTTCTTCTTCTTCTTCTTCTTCTTCTTCTTCTTCTTCTTCTCCTTCTTCTTCTTCTGCGTTCATCCGGAGTTGTTTTTTCTCCGGACGTGATTGCGTTGTGCCTGTTTACAGCAGAGCTGCGTTCTTGGGCCGTTAGGCCGACACATCTGACTTCTGCGGGCATTTGTTGACCGGGTTAACCTTCCCGGGGTTCCGGTGGTTCTACTAATATCAAAAGATTTTTTGAAGCCAAGCAGCGGGAAGTAACAAAACCACCACCAACATTGTCAATAGCGTGGCAAAAAAAAAACAGTTGTCGAACTAATTACATCACATCCAACAGTATCCATTTCGGCTGGATGTGACATTATATGTGATACTGCTAACGTTGCTGCAAGATCTACCCATGCTGCAAACAAGGTATATAATTACACTATATCGCGGCAAACAGGACCCGTTCTATTTTGGTGCAAGGAAAATTGACCAAAACTGCAGTCATATGGCACAGGATCCAGAATGTGCAATTTCGGGAATAGTTGATTTTTGGACTGCAAGACAAATATATTTTTTTCCATATGGGGGAATTATTGCATGTGGACTAGATCAAAATTGGGAATGGATTACTCTTCCTCTGACTCTTATAAACATTGATAGTAATCAATCCCGTACTGCACAATTTACGCAGTTTTTTTCTCACGTGAATTCTTTGCCGAAACTACCACATTTTCCAGTCCATTGTTTGTGTGTAATGATAATGCAGCAAGCATGACGGCAGCATTTGATGGACGGTTTGATACCGATACAGTAATGAACGATCTGGTTGTACTGAGCACAGGTTATCAACATGCATTACTGATAGCTTCGGCAGAGGCGTGATTTCTGAACTGGATCAGTTCATGGATCAACTTTCATTTATTGAAACATATTACAATACACGTCAGGCAAAGGCATCACAGCTGCCATTTTCCATACCAACAAAATCTGTAACACGTGAATGGAGATCATATTACCAACATTTCAATGCCAATTAAAAAAATTACTCGCATTAATTTAATGAAGATGATGAATAATTCTTAAACCACATTACGAATATTGCTCAGATTAAAAGAATGCTGTACACACATGAGAAATTTAAAACATTTTTTTACAAACTAGAAATTGATGGTGCTACATCTCATTTAATTTTGCTGTTATACTTCCTCCTAGACTATCAGCTGTACAAAGTTACTGATGATATTGACGAAGAAACTTCCAGTACCATGGTGAAAAAATATTGTCAGAGTTTCAAAAAATTATTGGAGAAAAACTTTGGCCATATTGCGGCAGTTCTCTGGCAGTTACTGCAGCATTCCTTACTGGAGTTGACATTAAAGCCAAAATAGAAGACATGGTCGAGTCAGTTAGGCTGTTACTATGTTTGATAAGTTCACTTGGTTGATTATATTTTCCTAATGATTTCATTATGGTAATGTGAAGCTCTCAGAGGTTTCCTGTTTCCGCTGCATCTTCTGCATCTCTTGCTTTTTTTAATGTTGCACATCTGTTACAGAATCAGATTTCTGGCTCCAAATGTTCGACGCCCCGCACAAACATGGAGAGCCACGACTTCTGCCCTATGCGCCAACTTAGGCACGAGATGAAAGACAAGACAAGACAAGATATCGCTTACATGACGTTGCAGTCAACACCAGCATTTTTCAGCTGCTGTTGATGTACTAGGCAAGTTTTACGTTCAGTAGTTTGCCATTGCTTTCTAAACGACAGGCTCCCATTCCAACACGTTATAACACAACGCGACACGGTCTGCTGCACAAATCGGTCGCAGTTGAGTTTCTGTGACAAGACCGCCGGGGCTTGGACTGGTTTGCCACGATAGTTACTATCCCCTGCCTTTGCTCCAACCACCTCAATAGCACTCTACATCTACCAGGCCCCACACAAGCCGGGACAGCTTAACCTTCCCTCCCTCACCTAGGGTTCCAAACCCCAAGGGGGCTCGGACCAGACACCAGTCATATCACTGCACAAAGTCATAGCTAAGAGAACAAAAATTTAATTCTGAACTACGTCAACCACAACACAGAGAAGGCTGGCTGAAAGCCAGACTAGAAGAACTATGTACAAGATCAAAGACGCAGATGGGTATTCATCATGGAGGCGGACGATAGCTCGTGCGGTTGTCCAGTCGTGGTAGCGACTCACCCAGGCTCCTCCAGTGGACTGGAACTCCAAGGTCTGCTGCCTCTCCAAAGTTCCCTCTTCACCCAGAGAACCAAGCAAGGGCTGATCAAGCGCAGTACCACTGCCTGACTGACACTGCACTGATGAACAAGGATCCTTCCTTGCTGTCGTGCTATTTCACTCGTCACACTCCTGATGAAGTCTGGGCCGACCCTATAACATTAGCGGTCTCCCCCTTGCAGAAAAAGTACATGTAGCACCGTCTCAAAATACACAAGAGCCAGGTCACTCTTCTATCTCATAGGTGACCCACACACTGATATGTCACTTACCCAATAAGCGGTTGCTCCACACGAACACACAATGTCACTGGTAACGTCTATCGGGTGACTAAACACTTCACCTTAGTTCCATGTCCTTGGACAATAGATCTTCACACAGTATTATGTACCTACCCTGATCCATGGGTAGTAATCACAACCTAGCATACACTGTCAACAGTTCATCACGTTGGCATGAGGTAGCTCCCTACCTTCACAAACATTGTCAACAGTTCATAACGTTGGCATGAGGTAGCTCCCTACCTTAAACATTTCACTCTGGTGTTTCCACCCATGTTGTAATCAATGTCCTAGTTCACTGGACCACATGTTGGCTTCATAAAGGTAACCAATGTAAAAACACTATGTAAGCATCAACTGATACATGGTGTCCCATAACCCAGCCGGGCCAGAAGCATATAACACAGGTCATGGCGACCGGTAACAATGATCACTCTGCACAACTTGAAAGGCCACTACCTTGCAATTACCAAGGTTTACACAGAGACTGAATGTCACCAGTGCTTCACTGGCTTGAATCACCAGACGTTTCAGTGTTGGATCCTCTCAGGATCGGATGACACTCGTCGGACTCTTGACGGAGGTCCTAACCTAGACCTACCGACTTATTCAGCACTCAGCTCCTTCCAACATTGATCTTGCAGAATCAGACAACCACTCCCAGTATGGCCTCAATCAACTTCTGGATAGGCACTGGAATGAGTGGGCCCATAGAGCTCATGGTGCAGCTCTTGAATCTTCTTCTGTATAGTAATAACAGATCCTGAAACACGGAGAGGTTGGTGTGAGTACTCAACTACAACAAAGACTACCAGCATCTCCACCCTGTCACCTGCCTCTCAGACATTCCTCATGTCTACCAACATGAGTATGAAATCATCACATCATAGATCTACTTAGTCACTATAATATATAGGCATAATGATGGTAGAAAAAGCAATAGCACACCTGTTCAGTCAAGTAACACTTCTGGGCTACATATAACCCCTAGCACCAGAGTCGACTGTATGACTCTGTCAAGCATCCTTCGCCTGGTGCCAGTCCAATCCGGTTTCATCTTCCATCATCAATCAACATATACACTTACTTTCCTTTCAGTGTAGGGATTACTGTATCGAGAAGGTGTCCAGCCGGACATCTCCTTCCTGACAGACTCATCAATTCATCAATCCCTTCACCCATGGACTGATGAATTACACACATTAATAACTATATGTCCATAATGAATTATACTCCTGATAATTCATTACTATAGCATTAACTAAGGATAACTCAGGACTTGTTACACTTAAATGACAAAATCATATCACAGCCATAGTGTCAGGTCTGGGATCCCTGCCCCAGATCCTGAGTTGCCCTCTTATTCACTGACTATCTTTCAGGTCAGTCATCCCTGTGCCGGTCGAGCACAGCTGTGGTGGCCATCCACCACTACACTTTCCCACAGCTACTGTGGGTCTCGTGTACCTTGTCCCGTGACGACTTAAGTCACGTCATCCAATGTAGCAAACCTCCAGACTCCACTACCAAACTCTGGCTCCACCTTTTTTTTTTTTTGGGGGGGGGGGGGGGGGTTTATGCCCCTCCCAACTACTACCTCACGGCAGTACTCCAAGTACTCCATGAACCGAGTCAGGGTCCCAGAAGAGTAGAATATTAGAGACAGAAACGGTTAGGTTCAAACCTCGATCTATCTAGACACCTCGGCCTCGAATTACGGAGTGCCGCATCACCCTCGTTCGGGTATGTTCACTCATCGCACCTGCACGATTGCATTGGGTCGGACCTATTACTGATCGGGTTGGGGTTACCGGCCTACCTCCCGCTGCCTAGACAAACGTAAGATGGAACACGCACGGTCATCCTAGCGGACGGACATGACAACAAGCAGTAACAATAGTATCATGAATACTTCTTATCAATTGTTATCCTACCGATGCAACGCCATTCGGCTTACGCGGAATAACACTGCTATCTGCACACAGCAAATACACCACTGCTGAGATCACCTTGATTCCTCGAAACATCACCATCACTGATAGAACAATTACGTTACCATTCTACTGTCACGAAGCACATTACACATCTCTAATAATAAGCTATACCTTATCATTTACAGCGTCTAGCATGTTGATGTCATGACGGACAAACTGTCGCCTTGCCTGCGTAATGAATAAACCAAACCCGTAACTGCTACACACTGTAACGCACATCGTTCGGCCTATTTTATTTACACACCACTCGCTGTGGAATACGGCTTGTTCCGTCAGGTAACACATTACATTGCTGATCGATAAAGCCTACTTAAAAATGCAAACCGCCAACTGTAACGGATAACGCTACGCGACAACTCAATTTTGCGATGGCAATTAATTCATTCCGGGAATCATCACGGCATCACGACAACAATTAAATAATAGAATAAGTACTCAACTAACCTGTGATTGAAACATCACAAACTTTGACTGCAGATGTCCGCTCTGGCCGCGACTATTGACATCCAAATTACTGCAGCCTGCTGGCCATGATCTCTCCACGCTGAGGTCTGGTGGGCGACTGACTCCGACAACGTCAGTCCGCCTTCCACTCGCCTACACGGGCTGCGTGACTTTCATGATTCATGAAGAAAACCAGAGTCACGATGGATTCCTCCAACCCGTGCTGCACAACGCACTCGTGAACTTAGAGATCAAAACCACGTACGCACTTGGGGGAACATTCTAGATTCTTCTATAAATAACTAGAATAGCTCCGCCCCCGCACTACTTTTCTAGGGAACTCCCCTATTAATTGACATTAAATTAAAGGGAGACCAACGCATGGCACTCCCTTCAAAGGGCTATTATGCAGAGATCTTACGATATTTATCCGTTTCGTCACATAGGCCCCCACTTAAGATGGTCGACCCGGTCGAACTCACTAGACAAAGATCGGTCTGAACTCTGAACCTCTACTCTATCAAGATTGGATTTCCAGGAAAAGACGTTCCATAACGTTCACTTTCCCTGGGGAGATTTACCAGAATGGTATGGATGCTGGATCACCAACCACCGCCTCCAACATACGTTATCTCCAGCGATTAGGCCCGAAACGTAACGGCCTGGTGATTGGCTTACAGGATCGGTCTACACTGGACTGTTCCGCATCCACCTGTTGTAGGCCATCGGTTACTTTACTGAAGGTTCGTTCGTCCCTTCTGACAATAGGATATTTCCTATCCCGACTAGGCATCACCTTCGTGGACTGTTCGCGGATGTCGACCGAAATGAATGGTCGCTTACTCCAGGTTCGTCTGGAGTACCCTTGCTCCTGCCTTCTCTCCCGCGAGTAAGGACAGTGAGCCTGTCGGCGTATCGAGTCACCCGACGATCCCGTCGTGCCAGATGTGACTTCGCCTGTCCGACCTCGATTCCCAGTGTGCTTAACACCATGGGCCTCTTCCCGACGGAGCCTGTTCGCCCTATCTCCGGTTGAACGCTCAGGAGACCGCAGACCCTCCCCACAGGATGTACTGCGTAGGACTGAGTCTTCCTCGCCCTCGTCTGGACCCAGAACCGACTCTAGCGCGATGGTAGTCGCACTATCTGGTGGAGAAACTACCTCGGACCTCTCCAAATTCTGAAGGAGAGTACAATGGAACTTTCGCAATTCCCCGCGGACCTTCACCTCATACGTGGATCGGGACATTATCCGCTCCACAGGAAAAGGGCCCTGCCATCCGAGTTCGAATTCCGCCCCCTCGATTGGGAGAAGCGCTAGAACCCTATCTCCAATCTGCAGAGATAAACCGTTTCTGGTCTTGTGCTTTGGTGCTGCCAGACAACACGTTGGGCACGACCGGATATATCTCCGCACGTCGCCTGTCATTCCAGGCCAGTGGTAGTGGCTGGAAAGACACTGGACTGTTGTCCCCACATCCTTATGTCCGGTTAAGGATAAGGTATGCACTCTATGTATCAATCGGGATCTGTAGTCAGTAGGGACTACCATCTGACCGTACTGGCTATCCCCTTGCCCGGCTCTACGATAAAGCAACCGGTTTTCTACATAGAACTGACCCGGAGTTGGCGGGACAGAACTTTGGGACACCTCCAGTAAGTAAGGACGCAAAGTCGGGTCCCTACTTTGAGCACTGCTCACTAACCTCGCAAGAGAATGGTCTATTTCCTTACCACACTGCCTTTCTCCATCCTTAGCCCTGGCCTGCCTAGCGCTCACTAGACAATGTTCCCTGGGGTCCCCCAGGAATACATGCGGACGACCGAGGATCAAAGGGTAAATAGGATCAGGCAGCACAGCCGCCTGGATGCTACCCGTAACGTACCTGCACCGAATGTCAATCCGAGCAATCGGCAAGTCCATAGCTACGGAGCTCCTCATGGCCAGCTGAAATTCTCTTGTCTCGCCGGTGAGCTGCCCTGGGCTCACAAGGTGGGATGAGATTACAGCTTCAAACTGCAATCCTGTATCGTATAGACATTCCACCTGCTTCCCATTCACCTCTATCGTTTCGATCACAGGTGATTTCTTAGACTTTGGTTTCTCCCGACCCTTAGGTGTGGTCTCGCTAGGTCTACCTCTAGTAGAGGCGAGACACGCAAAGTGCAAGTCCTTTGGCTTCCTCAGACAATCTACAATATTATGGGAAGGAGACTTACAGTGCTTACACCACCTCTTACTCCACTTCCGTTTTGGGGAGGCGGGAGGGCTTGGCTTATCGGGTTTCTTACCAGAGTCTTTTACCACAGGATCTGCTACATTGGATGATTCTTTGGGACCTTTGGTCTTGGGCTTCTGATCAAGCCCCTTCTGCCTTTTCTGTGAATCAGTCTGACTGGAATCCCCAGTCTCACCATAGACTTCCACATACCTTTCAGCTAACTTATTTACTATGTCTAGCCTTTCCGCCCAATTTTCCCCTAAGAAATTCCTTAAAGGCTTGGACATCTGCATTTTCATTTGATCCACCACCATCAACTCTCTCAGACTCTCATAATCCTCTTTGAAATTGGCCAATGCCATCCACTTCAACAGGTATGAGTTCAACCTCACACTATAGGCCGAGAACATCTCACCTGGTTCTCTCTTGGAAGTTCTGAACCTCCGCCTGTAAGCATGGGCTGTCATTTCGAATCTTTTCAAAAGAGCCGATTTCAGGGTTGGATAATCATTTTCCATCCCTGGGGGAAGACGCGCATACACTTCGTACGCGGTGCCACGGAGTCCTTGTGAAAGCTTAAGATTCCAACGCTCAGGCTCTAAACCCATAGCTTTACACATTGCCTCGAACTTCTCTAAGAATTGATCTATCTTCTCTTGGTCCGGTTCAAATGGTGGAAACGGCCATTTCATAGCATGGTAAGCTGGTCTGCTGGCTACTGATGAGCTAGGTAAAGCTACTCCACCGACTGCTCCCTCAGACTCACCAACCGATTTAGCCTCTACCTCAAGTTGCTTCATACGGAACTCATGTTCCATTTCCAACTTCCTAGCATCTAATTTCTTAGACTCTAGGTCAGCTGCCAGTTTTTGTGCCTGTTGGTCTGCCACCAACTTTTGCTCTTCAAGTGCTACCTTTCGAGCTTCCAGCTCAATTTCTGACTTTCTTCGCTCACTCTCCTCTGCTCTGAAGTTTCTCTCTACTTCCAGTACATAGGCTTTGAACTCCTCACCTTCCAATCCCATCTCAGTTGCAGATGCCCGCACCTTAGCTAAATCTAAAGTACGAGTAGCCATGCTTAGTGTAACTTAGTATCAGTATAGATATGCAATACCCAATCACAATGCTAACTGTCCTCCAACCAACACTGTAACTATGTATCTATACTAACTTAACTAAATATCTGTCCACGTCGAAGAGAAAGGTTTCAGTAGCCCTACTCGTCAAGTAGATAATAGGTATAGGACAGATGACACTATAACCTATTCCTACGAGATGTCAGAACAAAGAGAAGATCCCGGACGAGCCCCCACTCTATCTTGTGACAAGACCGCCGGGGCTTGGACTGGTTTGCCACGATAGTTACTATCCCCTGCCTTTGCTCCAACCACCTCAATAGCACTCTACATCTACCAGGCCCCACACAAGCCGGGACAGCTTAACCTTCCCTCCCTCACCTAGGGTTCCAAACCCCAAGGGGGCTCGGACCAGACACCAGTCATATCACTGCACAAAGTCATAGCTAAGAGAACAAAAATTTAATTCTGAACTACGTCAACCACAACACAGAGAAGGCTGGCTGAAAGCCAGACTAGAAGAACTATGTACAAGATCAAAGACGCAGATGGGTATTCATCATGGAGGCGGACGATAGCTCGTGCGGTTGTCCAGTCGTGGTAGCGACTCACCCAGGCTCCTCCAGTGGACTGGAACTCCAAGGTCTGCTGCCTCTCCAAAGTTCCCTCTTCACCCAGAGAACCAAGCAAGGGCTGATCAAGCGCAGTACCACTGCCTGACTGACACTGCACTGATGAACAAGGATCCTTCCTTGCTGTCGTGCTATTTCACTCGTCACACTCCTGATGAAGTCTGGGCCGACCCTATAACATTAGCGGTCTCCCCCTTGCAGAAAAAGTACATGTAGCACCGTCTCAAAATACACAAGAGCCAGGTCACTCTTCTATCTCATAGGTGACCCACACACTGATATGTCACTTACCCAATAAGCGGTTGCTCCACACGAACACACAATGTCACTGGTAACGTCTATCAGGTGACTAAACACTTCACCTTAGTTCCATGTCCTTGGACAATAGATCTTCACACAGTATTATGTACCTACCCTGATCCATGGGTAGTAATCACAACCTAGCATACACTGTCAACAGTTCATCACGTTGGCATGAGGTAGCTCCCTACCTTCACAAACATTGTCAACAGTTCATAACGTTGGCATGAGGTAGCTCCCTACCTTAAACATTTCACTCTGGTGTTTCCACCCATGTTGTAATCAATGTCCTAGTTCACTGGACCACATGTTGGCTTCATAAAGGTAACCAATGTAAAAACACTATGTAAGCATCAACTGATACATGGTGTCCCATAACCCAGCCGGGCCAGAAGCATATAACACAGGTCATGGCGACCGGTAACAATGATCACTCTGCACAACTTGAAAGGCCACTACCTTGCAATTACCAAGGTTTACACAGAGACTGAATGTCACCAGTGCTTCACTGGCTTGAATCACCAGACGTTTCAGTGTTGGATCCTCTCAGGATCGGATGACACTCGTCGGACTCTTGACGGAGGTCCTAACCTAGACCTACCGACTTATTCAGCACTCAGCTCCTTCCAACATTGATCTTGCAGAATCAGACAACCACTCCCAGTATGGCCTCAATCAACTTCTGGATAGGCACTGGAATGAGTGGGCCCATAGAGCTCATGGTGCAGCTCTTGAATCTTCTTCTGTATAGTAATAACAGATCCTGAAACACGGAGAGGTTGGTGTGAGTACTCAACTACAACAAAGACTACCAGCATCTCCACCCTGTCACCTGCCTCTCAGACATTCCTCATGTCTACCAACATGAGTATGAAATCATCACATCATAGATCTACTTAGTCACTATAATATATAGGCATAATGATGGTAGAAAAAGCAATAGCACACCTGTTCAGTCAAGTAACACTTCTGGGCTACATATAACCCCTAGCACCAGAGTCGACTGTATGACTCTGTCAAGCATCCTTCGCCTGGTGCCAGTCCAATCCGGTTTCATCTTCCATCATCAATCAACATATACACTTACTTTCCTTTCAGTGTAGGGATTACTGT
The DNA here is from genome assembly GCA_963921405.1 of Cepaea hortensis. Taxonomy (NCBI): domain Eukaryota; kingdom Metazoa; phylum Mollusca; class Gastropoda; order Stylommatophora; family Helicidae; genus Cepaea; species Cepaea hortensis. Next base: position 45,453,493 of record OY992886.1, read on the forward strand.
ATCGAGAAGGTGTCCAGCCGGACATCTCCTTCCTGACAGACTCATCAATTCATCAATCCCTTCACCCATGGACTGATGAATTACACACATTAATAACTATATGTCCATAATGAATTATACTCCTGATAATTCATTACTATAGCATTAACTAAGGATAACTCAGGACTTGTTACACTTAAATGACAAAATCATATCACAGCCATAGTGTCAGGTCTGGGATCCCTGCCCCAGATCCTGAGTTGCCCTCTTATTCACTGACTATCTTTCAGGTCAGTCATCCCTGTGCCGGTCGAGCACAGCTGTGGTGGCCATCCACCACTACACTTTCCCACAGCTACTGTGGGTCTCGTGTACCTTGTCCCGTGACGACTTAAGTCACGTCATCCAATGTAGCAAACCTCCAGACTCCACTACCAAACTCTGGCTCCACCTTTTTTTTTTGGGGGGGGGGGGGGGGGGGGGGGGGGGTTTATGCCCCTCCCAACTACTACCTCACGGCAGTACTCCAAGTACTCCATGAACCGAGTCAGGGTCCCAGAAGAGTAGAATATTAGAGACAGAAACGGTTAGGTTCAAACCTCGATCTATCTAGACACCTCGGCCTCGAATTACGGAGTGCCGCATCACCCTCGTTCGGGTATGTTCACTCATCGCACCTGCACGATTGCATTGGGTCGGACCTATTACTGATCGGGTTGGGGTTACCGGCCTACCTCCCGCTGCCTAGACAAACGTAAGATGGAACACGCACGGTCATCCTAGCGGACGGACATGACAACAAGCAGTAACAATAGTATCATGAATACTTCTTATCAATTGTTATCCTACCGATGCAACGCCATTCGGCTTACGCGGAATAACACTGCTATCTGCACACAGCAAATACACCACTGCTGAGATCACCTTGATTCCTCGAAACATCACCATCACTGATAGAACAATTACGTTACCATTCTACTGTCACGAAGCACATTACACATCTCTAATAATAAGCTATACCTTATCATTTACAGCGTCTAGCATGTTGATGTCATGACGGACAAACTGTCGCCTTGCCTGCGTAATGAATAAACCAAACCCGTAACTGCTACACACTGTAACGCACATCGTTCGGCCTATTTTATTTACACACCACTCGCTGTGGAATACGGCTTGTTCCGTCAGGTAACACATTACATTGCTGATCGATAAAGCCTACTTAAAAATGCAAACCGCCAACTGTAACGGATAACGCTACGCGACAACTCAATTTTGCGATGGCAATTAATTCATTCCGGGAATCATCACGGCATCACGACAACAATTAAATAATAGAATAAGTACTCAACTAACCTGTGATTGAAACATCACAAACTTTGACTGCAGATGTCCGCTCTGGCCGCGACTATTGACATCCAAATTACTGCAGCCTGCTGGCCATGATCTCTCCACGCTGAGGTCTGGTGGGCGACTGACTCCGACAACGTCAGTCCGCCTTCCACTCGCCTACACGGGCTGCGTGACTTTCATGATTCATGAAGAAAACCAGAGTCACGATGGATTCCTCCAACCCGTGCTGCACAACGCACTCGTGAACTTAGAGATCAAAACCACGTACGCACTTGGGGGAACATTCTAGATTCTTCTATAAATAACTAGAATAGCTCCGCCCCCGCACTACTTTTCTAGGGAACTCCCCTATTAATTGACATTAAATTAAAGGGAGACCAACGCATGGCACTCCCTTCAAAGGGCTATTATGCAGAGATCTTACGATATTTATCCGTTTCGTCACAGTTTCGAACGCCTGGTATGCGGCTTAAAAACCGCGTTCACGAGCCTTTGGCCAAGGAGACTTGCTGCTTCTCTTGCTAGGGCACCAAAATATTGTCTTGTATCCGTCATTATGCACTACCTAACTTCTTTGTTAGCTTCTGCTCAGTTCATTTTTCTTTGATTCTTTTTTTTTTTTCTTTTCTCTGACCTTGGCAGCTCTAGTTTTGTTATTAATTCAATCTGCTTTTTGACATGATTCATTACTTCTATTTTCTTTGAGGTTTCTGGCGTTATCCATGTCTACTAACTATTGCAAGATCTGGTAATTATTAGAAATTGCGACCATAAACTGTTCCTTAGTTTCTTAGTTTCCGTGATATCCTTGCTTACAAGAGGTTGTGTATATCTTTAGTTTCAACTTAATCTTACTTATTAGCAGAAAGCCATCCGAATTTGCATCTACACCTCTAAAACCTTTTAGACCACTTAGAAATGATCTATATTTCTTATTAATACAGAACTGGGAGATCTGTTTTTCCGCTTTATTGTCTGGTGATGACCGTGTTGTTTTAGTCTTATTTTTGAGGAAAAACACGTCCACCTATGACATATGTATTAATTCATTGTGCAATAATTGGTGAATATTTCTCTATTTTCATTCATTACCCTTAGTCCACGTTTCCACATGATCTCTTCATTACCAATGCTATCCGATGCCGTCTTAGCATTCAGGTCACCCATGAAAATTTTGATATTGCCACTGCTTTGATTACATATTATGTTTTGAAGTTTCACGAAAAATTTCCCTGTAACCCTGTAACTGTTGCATATGTATCATTTGTTGGTTACAACACTGGATTAAATTCATATTTTGAAGGGAAAACATTAGGGGAGGGGAGGGGCGGGTGGGGGTAAGAGAAAGCGGGGTTGAATAATGCTTCTGTTGTTTTAGAACTCATTGCTTCCCCAACCTTTGATGCCTTCTACCAATTTAAATAACATAAGAACCAAGCCTTCTCTGTGGGGGGGGGGGGGAATCATCTGTATGACCTAAGAACATCACTGTCCAGCTGTGACTACAAGCATATTGCCTACCCCGGTCCATCTGTTTCGTATCATCCCAAAATGCTAACTGTCAGATTCTCACCCGGAGTTGCAACGCGCTGTCTGTACCAACGCCAGGCAATGCAACCGAGCTCAACGCTGATCTATGTTAAACACTACAGTTATAACGCGGCGTCTTCGACAGCGCCAGAGAGCCCAGCCGGGCTCAACACTGAGTGACTCTAAGCAGTCGTGGGTCAGCGGGAACACAGCGTGAACATTGTGGGTCACGCAAGGTGACTCGACCCTAACTAACGTGTATGCTGAACGGCTGGTCAGACAGGGCTTGGGAGCCGTATTGGACGGACGCGATTGAATGAGGCCTGAGTGTTTGAGCAAGCATTGATAGCTAGCCTGTATGACTGTTGGAGACTGAAAGCCTGGTGTGTTTGACTTGTAAGTGGATTGCATTGATGTATTCTTTGATTGATTGTATTTATGATATAATGATATTGTGAATTATGATTGCGCGATGCCTGTATTGTTTCTGATGAGTGCATTGCGCGAATAAAGAGTGCAAATTATATCATCGGGTATTCACGTCGAGTTATTTAATAGTAATATTTAGTATCTCACTTGTCAGTAAACGAGCTACATTTCTTGCCTTACGCAAGACCATGACAAGTGCGAACATGGAGGCTTTTCGTCCGGGTTTTTGAACAAATGCGAACGTGAAAAAAAGATAAGATAGAGCAGAAGTGCGAATGTGTTGACAGCGTCTAGGTGATAAAATAACTATACATTAAAGGATAAGTACGATCTTTCGTGGTGATTTATTTAGACTATAAGTGCGAAGACTGTGTTATAAGTCCAAACGTGGCGTCTTCGTACTTAGTGAATTTCAACCGATCTAGTAAGTAAGATTTTTTTTTTTAAATTGCGGCCATGTCCTTGAATGTCATTGAGTAGGAGTAGTGTAAGCGGAAAGTCTGAAAAGTGTGAGAAGAGAGTTGTTGATTGCGGTGAAACGACTAACAAAAATATTTGACGACATACAAACCTACAAAAACTTAAGTGACATTACATACACCACACACTTGCACATGTTCTAATTTCTCTTGTTCCAAAAACAACAGGTTGTTTTGTGTCATCCATACCTGTCCCTTGTAAACTCCAATTTTTTTGTCGACCTGAATTAAGATCTAGGGTGAGTTCGGGCAGTACTGAACAGCCATTGTCCAACACATTGTCCCAGGAATACTTGAGTATAATTTTTTTTCTATTCTTTATACTTTCGTTGATCAGGCCAAAGCATAAGCTGTATTATTAAGAACTGTAAACTATTGAATTTAAATTACTAACAACATAATTAATTTTGTGGCTATCTATTTCATCAGACATATTGTTCATCATGTCTAGTTTAAACGATTATATCGAAATGGGTTAAAAGATGAACCTTTCCAGTGAAGAGTTGAGAGTCTGGAGTGAGAAAAGGTTTGCAGAATACCTCCTATTACAGGAAAAAGTTAATGAGCGTGATGAGAGAGCAGCCGAAAGATCTTTGAAACAGTCTGAATTAGATACTGCTTTAAAACTTAAACAGGCAGAATCAGATACTGCTTTGAAACTTAAACAGGCAGAATCAGATACTTCTTTGAAACTCAAAAAAGCAGAAATAAAACAAGCTGAAATTTTAGCTCAGAGCAAGAGAGAAGAACTTGAAATAAATGCTCGAAATAAACGTGAAGAGCTTGAAGTACAGCTAAAGATTGAACAGCTGAAAGCGGAAACTTCCAAAGAGAAGGAAGATAGAAAATCAGACAAAGATCAGCCATACAAGAAATACCAAGGGCTTATTAAAAGTTACACTACAGGTGACTGTATAGCAGCCTTCACCCAAAATTTTGAATGTATTATGGATCATTACCAGATCCCAAAGTCTGAATGGAGTATAATATACACGAGAAGTCTTTCTGGGGAACATCTGAAAGTGATAGAGTCTATTCCAAATGACCTGAAGAAAGATTATCAGTATATTAAGACTAAAATTATGTCTCATTTCCTGCTAGATGAAGCAGGCTACAGAGAACAGTTTAGTAAATTGTCTCCTAAACCAACACAAACGTTCTCTGATTACATCTCAGAAGTACAAAATATTTTTTCTAAGTGGCTGTCAGCAGCCAAAGTGAATGGTAATTTTGATAGATTGACAGATCTTATTTTGAAATATAAAATTATTACATCTCTTCCACCTCCATTTTCGAAATTTCTATTGGAATGTCAGTGTGAAAGTATACAACAGATTGAAAGTCGTGGCTCAGGTTATTTTTCAGCCAATAAACAATGTTTCACTAGTGGATTGACTAGCACAGACTTTGTAGCAGCCGCTACATATGGGAGATCTAAGTCAGTGCCCTACAACAAACAAAAGCTCTATAAACAATCTGCTGAGAAGTTTTATCAGTGCAGATATTGCCACTTATCACACAATGAAACTGAAATGTGTGACCAACATCCAGGGTACACTTCTTACTTGCAGAACTACATATCTTCTTCTTCTTCGTTCATCCGGAGTTTTTTTTTCGGATGTGATTGCGTTGTGCCTGTTTACAGCAGAGCTGCGTTCTTGCGCCGTTAGGCCGACACATCCGACTTCCGCGGGCATTTGTTGACCGGGTTAACCTTCCCGGGGGAACTACATATCTAAGCAAGATAAAGAAAGAAAGAGCTACAAACGTCTCACGAAATGCTTCCTTTGTAAGGCGTATGGCCATTGGCGTCATGATTGTAAAGGCAAAGTAATTACCAGAAAGGCTAATGCAGCCATGTTTGATAGCTCTTCCTCAGAAGATGAAAGTGTAGAAGATCAGCCTGTAAACTCAGCACATTCCATTGATGTGTTTAACCATGAAAAATGTACCATCTGTGATCGTTTTCATGAGGATGGCGTTTTAACATGCGGCCACTCCATACCCGTTACAAATGAGGAGGCCAATTTAGTGGTTAACTCCCAAGGTAAATTAAATATCCACCATGGGTATGTTAATGGTAGAGCTGCCACCGTTTTACGAGATAGCGGCAGTACTCTCATTGGCGTTAAAAGAGACTATCTTACCATCACAATATAGTGGTAAATATGTTACATGCAGAACTTTCTCAGGTAACATCGAGAAATACCCGCTTGCATGGGCATACATAAGTACACTATTTCTTACAGGAAAGGTCAAATTCGCAGCATTAACCAATCCTTGTTGCGATGTTATCATTGGTAACCTTCCTGAGGTAAATGATATGCCACATGACAGTATTACATCCACTGTCACTTGTGACATTGATAATACCATTTCACCTTCATCACAAATCACCATTCATGATGTATTACCACCTGTAAATGAATGTATGTATGCCAATTCGGCAACGCCAGCACATGAAAGTAGTTGTTTAAATGTAACACCAACTTGTAATAATAACGATAATCTTGATATTACAAATGCAGTAACCAGATCTACTGCTCAAATGCAAGGTCGAATCGATCAGACAGAGGCTTTACAACTAATAAGCCCAGTTGTAACATCTCCTGAAACAACCAGGGAGAAATTTATAACAGCTCAAAAAGCCGATCAATCTTTGCAGAAGTATTTTAAACTAATAGGCCAAAAGCCACGAGTAGCAAAGAACGCTAAATGGTATTTTGCTCTGAAAAACAGAATTCTGACACGGTACTATACCAAAGGTTCTAGCACTACAGAACAAACGGTGCTACCTTCAGAAAACCGCAACCAAGCATTAAAGCTAGCGCATGACATACCCTTCGCATATGGCTTATGCTAAAACAAGAGCAAGGTTACTTACTCAATTCTATTGGCCTAAATTCTGCAGTGATACAAAACAGTATTGCAGATCGTGTGACATCAGCCAAAAGCTTGTTAAAAAGGGTAAACACCCGCAAGCTGAACTGCAAATTACTGATTTGGCAAGCAGATCGTTTGAAAAGATCTCGGTCGATATAGTTGGCCCTCTTAACCACAAAACATCGAGAGGAAATAAATATATTGTAACAATAATTGATCTCTGTAGTCGGTGGCCAGAAGCAATTCCGATGAAGAACATAACTTCCAAAGACATCATGGAAATCTTCTTCCATATTTTTGCAAGGGTAGGATTCCCTGATACCATCCTCTCAGATCGGGGTAGTCAGTTCATTGCCTCAGCTACGCAAGCCTTTACTAAAATGTTGGGTGTGAAGCAGTATTTTAACAGCCCCTACCACCCACACTCCACTGGTATTATAGAAAAGATTAACGGTGATCTTAAACATATGCTCTCAAAAGTTACCCTAGAACACCCTGAAGATTGGGATACGTATCTACCTGCTATTTTATTTGCATACAGGGAAGTGCCCCATTCCAGCACTGGATTCTCACCATTTGAAATTGTATATGGTGCCAAACCACGCGGCCCATTATCTTTGTACCAGTCTATATTGACTGAAAGTAAAACTATACCTACACCCATTTCATCATATGAATATGTAATATCATTGCGCGATAGAATCATGAAATTATGTGTGTTAGCGAAAGAAGCACTACAAAAATCAGGTGCTATCTACCGACAATACGCTAACAAGGAAATAGAACAATTACTCTGACGCCAGGACAAGACGTTCTTCTTTTATTGCCAAGTGACAGACATCTTCTCACAGACTCATGGCAAGGACCGTTCAAAGTGTTAAGACAAATTTCGACAGTAGATTACGAAATTGCAGTTAAGGACAAACACAAGATTTTCCATATTAACATGCTTAAACCATATTACCACAGGGACGACGACCAAGTAGAGACTACAGCAAGCACAACAATAGTGGACCAGACAGACGACAACGATACTGACGAGATACCGACACCAGTACTTGACACGACAACCAACCTACAGGACATAAAGGTAAATCCTAATCTGACGCAGACACAGACCGACAGTTGCAGACAAGTGTTACAAGAATACAGTACGATTTTTTCTAACAACCCAGGACAGACAGACTTAGTGCATCATCATATTATTTTGACATCCGATATCCCAATAAAATGCAGACCATATTCCATTCCTATACATTACAAAGACAAACTACACCAAGAAATTATTGATTTAGAAGCAAACCATATCATCCGACGTTCACAATCACATTTTTGTTCTCCTATTGTCATTGTGAAAAAAAGGACAACACAATAAGACTCGTACTGTTGACTATCGGAAACTCAACAGCATCACACAGTTGGATTTAGAACCGATGAGCAACTGTGAAGACATACTAACTGAACTGACTGACTCACGTTACTTTACTAAACTTGACATGACAAAAGGTTACTGGCAAATACCTGTACATGCTGACAGCATACATCTGACAGCATTTGCCACACCCTGGGGACTATACGAATGGTTCAAATTACCATTCGGGCTAGTTAATGCTCCAGCAGAATGACAAGACTTCTTTTGACAGACATTTCTAACATCATTTGGTACATGGACGACATTTGCATACATACAAAGAACATGACAGACCACATAACAGCACTACAACAGACATTCGACAGGATTAGACAACATGGACTGACAGTAAAACCATCCAAAGTCGATATAGCCTTTCAAGAAATTTCATTTTTGGGCTATAAGATCTCAAATGGCTTTATATCGACTGACGATAACATCATGTCCAGAATTTTGAAATTGTCGCTTCCGACAACCAAGAAAGAGTTGCGAAGTGTGTTAGGTCTTTTAAATTATTATAGACAATTTATTCCTCATTTTGCTGAATTGACCAAATGTTTCACTGATTTACTAACAAATAAACAACCTAATGTCATTGTGAACAGCGAATGTTTAAGGCCTGCATTTGCGAAAGTATTAGCTTATTTTTCTAGTGAACCTATTCTAAACTTACCCGATCTTAGCACTACTTTCAGGTTAAGATGTGATGCGAGCTCCATAGCCATTGGAGGGGTGCTTCTTCAAGAACACGACCAAATCTTGTACCCTGTATACTACGTCTCTCGAAAACTGAACACCAGGGAACGGAATTACAGCACGCCAGAACTTGAAGCCCTCGCTCTTGTGTTTTCGGTACGTAAACTTTCAAGATTTCTGTTAGGAAAACATTTCAGTGTAGAGACAGACAATAGTCCATTGACGATTATCACCAGAGGAACTCCAAGTAACCACAAAGTGGCAAGATGGTCCCTTCTTCTGCAGGATTTTAGCTTCGAAATCAGACATATAAGAGGCTCACAAAACTCACTGGCCGATCTTCTATCTTGATGTCCATACGACGTACCCAGTAGCCATGTAACACCCGAGCACACTGCAGATAGTGTATAAACTGCAAATTAAATAGTGCTCAATACCACAGCCAATTGTGACATCATGTCAGTAACGCTGTGAAGAATGATGTGATAGGGAAGATTGAATCTCCCATTGTAAATAAATTGTGTACATACTATTATTATTATGTGAATGAATGTGTCGTATAACTGTGAGATATGTGAAAGAATGTGAATAGTATTGTAAATATGTAATATTATAAGAAACAGACACTACAAGTGTCACAGGACAGTACTACAGGACCCAAAGACTTACCGAACTTGAACAGCGTCAAATAATCCTGAGTACATCCACAAAGATGAGTCCACGGCGTTTTAACAAGTACGAATGATGACCGTGACAACCTAATCCGAGAAGAACACGGAAGAAACTATCCAACAGCTGGTTACAACAACTGGTTGCTCTGTTTGTTTAAAGTCCATCTAGAACGGAAGACCTTGATGTGAATGTCAACATAACACATTTGTGGAACAACACAGCTGTACACTTCCGGTATATTTGCATATTAATTTGAAAGTTAGCAGACGATACTAAAATGTTCATAAATCTATGACAATTGTATGAAACTTTGGGTATGAAATATTTCCATATACGGAATTGTATATGTTGATTTTTGTTAGATGTAATCTCATCATCGTAACTTGATTTACTTGTTCACAACAGTGATCTTGTGTTCACTTTTGTCAATAAGTATCAAATTATGACACTAAGAAATGAAATTTTACTTGTAATTCATTTCGTTGAAAGCATGATAAAATTACCGTCCCTAAACTTTCGTATAACCAAGGGACATAACTAAAAACTGTTCGTGATGTGTAAATATGTATTGAAACTATCAACATGTTTGCCTGATGGGTAACACGTCAATGTGACGTCATTTGTGTATGGAGAGAATTGCCAAAACTGTAGACCTTCATTGGACACTCTGATTAAATAAGGTTAGAGGTCTAATGTTGGAGTTATCTTACAGGTAGATACTCACGGTCTGACCTGACGATTTGGAATTTTTGTTTTTTGGTTGAGAGGTAGGGGCGAGTTAGCCGTAACCTACCGGACTGGCTGTGTCACAATACAGCGAGGTAATATCCATCAAAGTGATTGTACCTGACGGGTGTACTTGATGGTTAAACATAACGATTGTATGCATATTGTTTGCTAATCACCTGTACATATTAATAACAATCAAAGATTTATGTCAGATGAAGTACAAAGTTCGATTCTGACAAGGTAAATAACAGCTATATAGAGTACATGAAAGGAAAACCTTTCATGAAAAAGGGGGGTGGAGAGTGTCAGATTCTCACCCGGAGTTGCAACGCGTTGTCTGTACCAACGCCAGGCAATGCAACCGAGCTCAACGCTGAGCTATGTTAAACACTACAGTTATAACGCGGCGTCTTCGACAGCGCCAGAGAAGCCCAGCCGGGCTCAACACTGAGTGACGCTAAGCAGTCGTGGGTCAGCGGGAACACAGCGTGAACATTGTGGGTCACGCAAGGTGACTCGACCCCAACTAACGTGTATGCTGAACGGCTGGTCAGACAGGGCTTGGGAGCCGTACTGGACGGACGCGATTGAATGAGGCCTGAGTGTTTGAGCAAGCATTGATAGCTAGCCTGTATGACTGTTGGAGACTGAACGCCTGGTGTGTTTGACTTGTAAGTGGATTGCATTGATGTATTCTTTGATTGATTGTATTTATGATATAATGATATTGTGAATTATGATTGCGCGATGCCTGTATTGTTTCTGATGAGTGCATTGCGCGAATAAAGAGTGCGAATTATATCATCGGGTATTCACGTCGAGTTATTTAATAGTAATATTTAGTATCTCACTTGTCAGTAAACGAGCTACATTTCTTGCCTTACGCAAGACCCTGACACTAAACGTATCCTATTTAATTTCCTCTACCACGTTAATTATAATGAGAAGAACAACAAAGAAAATAAAAATGGAAGTTAGTGAAGAACAGTATGGATTTGTGGAAGGAAAGTGTACAAACAATGCTCAGCACCTTACCTCCGTGCAGCAGTGAACGAGAAACGGCCAGGCTCTCTCATCCGGGAATCCCTCATATCCCCCAACTGAGAGCCTTCGAACAAGTATCAGAACTGGGCATGTAGAGTGCTCAGTATCTCACCTCTATTTTTCTGTAGGTGGGTATCACCCCGGCTCTCACATCCGAGGGTTTGTGGCTTAGAGGCGTTCAGCCTCAACCCTCGACCGAGAGACTTTGTCCGGACCAAGAACTTCTGCCTTCGTGCGCCTGATTTAAACTTTTGACAGCTATCCTCAGTCTACCTGCAGAGCAGCAGGTTGTGTCTCTCTTAATCTGGCCCCTATTCCATAAGCTGTCCGATATGTAGTTTTCATCCATCGGCAAGCACATGGGGTCAATGGGACACGCAAGCTCCCCCACCACGGCAAGGTGGAGACACATCTGGGGAGTGGGAAAGATTTAAGAATAATAAGGAATATTTACTGGAACCAAGTAGCAGCAATTAAAACGAGAAATAATGAGGGTAGTTACGAATAGATAAAGCTAGGAGTACGACAGGGTATGTCTTGCCACCGGATCTTTTCTCCCTCTATAGCGACGTAATAATGAGAGAGATCAAAGAGAAGCCAGGAATACTAATACGAGGTTATAATATAAACAACATACGCTATGCAGATGACACAGTATTGGTGGCGGATAATGCAGCAGACCTACAACAATTGTTGGACATTATAGTATCAGAGAGTGCACAGAAAGGACTCTCCTTGAATATCAAGAAAACAGTAACAATGGTGATATCAAAGAAAATGTTGACACCAAAATGTGACATAGAAATAGAAGGGAAAATTCTTAACAGGGTGGATAATTTTAAATACCTAGGAGCATTTATAACATCAGATTGTAGATGTACAATAGAGATTAAGAGCAGAATTTAGTTGCATGTCCTTCACAGGACGCAGCAGCCAACCCCAGCATTTTCGCTGTTCGTGATTCATGGGCAAATTTTACGTACAGTTGTTTGCCATTGCTTTCTGAACGACCGGCACCTATACCGTTTATCGAAAAAATCAGCACCGCTGTGTTTCGAACCCGGGTATATGGGCTCACAAACCACGTTCGCAAGCCCTATGCCACGGAGACCGGAGACTCCTGAGGGTCGTCGCTAGAGCTACAGAGTTCGTGCTTTGTGCGACGCTTTCCGCGCTGCGGAAAGAGACTGAGCCATATGGGATAAAGCCCAGTGCAATGAAGTCGACCCTGTCAACTTTTAAGCGACTTTTTTTTTTTTTTTTGGTCATGTGATGAAAAGAGAGACATTGGAGAACATCGTTTCAACTGGAAAGATCGAGTGGAAGAGAGGCAGAGGCAGAGGCAGAGGCAGACCAAGAGAAATTATGCTGGACTGATTGAGACGGTGGCATGGAGGAATATCATCAGCAGAGTTGATCCAGAACAAAGACCGAGATCTATGGAGAGCCATGAACGACTACGCCAACTGACAGGGCACTTGATGATGATGATGACCTGTTTTTTTGTTTCTCCTCTAATGCATACATAATTTTGGTAGTTGAGGCTCTATACCAGGGATGGCCAACAAGAGGCCCGCGGGCCGCATGAGGCCCGCCGGGAGTCTTGTTGCGGCCCGCGAAGCTAAGTCAAATGAACATAAATGTTAACTTTATTGTACATATCACCAAAAGAACATTACATCATGAGTCGTTCGTATCATATAATTTTAAATTATAGATAAGATAAATTTGAAATATCTCGCATTTTTGGAAAAATTCATTGGTTTTGAGCTATTTTAAATATCTCTACTATTTGACACTCAAAGTTACTTAGTTTTTGTCCGACGCTAAGTGTTGATAAATTTAATATGAGACTTCAACTTTTGATATATATGTTCTGTGGTCTTCGCCGTCTTCGGGAATCTCGCAACGCTATCGGGCTCATACTCATAACTACTTTCAGTCCAGCTTGACAAAGTTCCGTGTTATTCTGTAGTTTCATTATCGCCAATACGTCTGCAGAGATTTTGCGATCAACGTTAAAATACATATTTATCATATTTATAATAAGAGTTCAAACTACTTTAACCAAGTATCCTGTCTACCGTATCGATTCTATAGGTAAGTAAACCCTAAAACGTTTTATTTATGTAATTTAAATTAATTAATTATTATTAATAAGTATTACCCGTGGTGTTTTTTTTTTTTTTTTTTTCCAGTTAAAAATGAAAACTTACCGTGGCGACAACTATTAAAGTCGTTGGACCGAAGAAGGAAAAGAATTACAAAAGAATTAAGAAGTTTTCAAGACAGGTGGACTATAAACTATTTTTCCGTGGAAACTAAAACAAAGCCCATATGCTTGCTTTGCAACGAATCTGTTTATGTTTTGAAAGAGTATAATTTCAAACGGATCTACGAGACTAAACATGCAAATAAGTTTCATAAGTACAAAGGGCAATTTCGACAAGACCAAGTAAATGACTTTAAAAAACAATTTCTGCACAACAAAAGATATTTACTAGAGCGGGTTCAGAGTCAACAAGCTATGTAAAAGCTAGTTATGAAGTAGCCATGATATTAGCAAAAAGAAAAAGAAACGAAGTCATTTTCATATGGTGAAATGGTTAAGGAATGTTTGGAGAGTGTCGTTGAAATTATCAGTATTAACATCTAGAGAGATTAATAACGCATTAAAAATGAGAATTGGCAAATGCTAAGTGTATTCAACGCTACTGTATGGCGCGGAATCTTGGACAATGAACAAGCAACTCTCCCCCGCCGATGTGTCTCCACCTTGCCGTGGTGGGGGAGCTTGAGTGCCCCACTGACCCCAAGCGCTATGCAGATGGATATTAACTTCATATTGGACAGCTCTTGGGATAGGGACCAGACTAAGAGAGACACAACCTGCTGCTCTGCAGGTAGACTTAGGATAGCAGTCTAAATCAGGCGAACGATGCCAATAATCTGTCTGGACACAACCTCTAAGGCTCTCAGCCGAGGGGTATGGCTGAACGTCTCTAAGCCATAAACCCTCGGATGTGAGAGCCTGGCCGATATATATCTACATCAAAATTGAGGTGAGGTGCTGAGCACGCTACATGCTTGGTGCAGATACTCGTTCGATGGCTTTTAGCTGGGGGATATGAGGGATCCCCGGATGAGAGGGCTCTGACTAGGTAGTTTTCCGAAAGTCCGTCGTGCCTGGAACAGCTCTGATGGGCACAACGACAAAGCACATGTCCGAAACGAAAACTCGCTTAGTGGATACAGTCTGCAGACCGGTCTGGTTTGTGCGGGAACGGCCCCGGGAAAACGAAATGCCCAATATATCGAAGTGAGGTTTTAAAGCAGCCATGAGCACGACGTGACGATTCCCTCGGTGAGCCCAGCACCAGGGCACTATGTGTCGGCCCTGCAATTATGGAAGCCCCCTGGATGGTGGAAATGCTATGGACTGTCCCTGCCTTCCCTTGAGGAATTATCGTAGTCTTCGACTGTTCCAACTTGACCAGCTGGCATGTGGACCGTACCACAAAAGTGAGTCTCCCAGGAATGCTAACCTGGTCAAAACAGCATGCTAAAAGTCAGATGTGTTGGCCTGAGGATTTCGATCCAAGGGTGCCTAACTAGACACACCGCAATCACATCTGAAAAAGAAAAAAAAACCACTCCAGATGAACGCAAAGAAGAAGAAGAACAAGCAACTAGAAAGTCGCATAGAAGCCCTGGAGATGTGGATATACAGACGAATAGGTCGTATTTCATGGAAACAAAAACAATCAAATGCAGAGGTCCTAGAAAAACTGGGAATGAAGAGAGAGTTGATGAAAGAAATAAAGAGGAGACAAGTGAAATATTTTGACCGCGTTAAAAGACATCAATCAATCAATCATGTGCCATGCCGGAAAGCGTGGGCGGTCATGATTCGCCATTTCACTCGATCACCAGAGTCGTGGATCAGCTCAGGGTCCTGGCTAAAGTCAGTAGGATCGCCGATTCCTCCGAAGTCGGAGAGTGTCTGCCTGTACGGCGAGGAACCACCAGTCTGCACACCAATAAGCCAGACATGAGACAACGGATACTCACGCAAAACTCAGGTCCTGTATGACATCACACTGATGTTGGACAACAGGATGCCTTCATCCGACATACAGGACTTCGCGTTGGAGCTCAAGCCAACGAACGCAAGCAAGCAAGCAAGCAACTCGATCACCAGAGTCGTGGATCAGCTCAGTGTTCCTGTCTCGTCCATGCCATGTGACCAAGCCATCCAGGTATTTTCCTCTCGGTCTTCCTCTTGGTCTGTTCCCTTCGATCTTGCCAGCTGTCACTAAGTTCTCCAGTCCATTTCTTCTCATAACATGTCCAAAAAATTTTGACTGTCTACGTCTAATTTCTCTAATCAATCTACGATTTTCATTTGTCTCTTGTAGTACTTGGTCTTGGTCATTGGTTTTTCTATCTGTCCATGGTATTTTTTGCATTTTCCTCAGAAACCACATTTCTGCAGCCATCAGATGTTTTTCAGCTTGACTGCACATTGTCCAAGTTTCACATCCATACAAAAGAACAGGCTCTATGTATCCCCTCAACACTCTTTTTCTCGTTTCAATTGACATAATTTTATTGGTCAGAATATTTTTCATCTTGCTAAAGGCTACTTTCGCAATGGCGATTCTTGTTCTAATCTCTTCAAGTTATCTGCCATCAGATGTTATGACTGTTCCGAGATAATTGAACCGATTCACTTGTTGAAGAATATTCCCATTTACTTGTATATTACATTGTGGTACTTCGTTCTTCCTAGTGACGACCATAACCTGTGTCTTCCTACAATTTAATTCCAATCCCAGCTGCTCACTGTGTACAACAACAGCGTCTACTAATTGTTGCGGATCCTGTGCATTGTCTGCAATCAATACTGTATCATCTGCATATCTAATGTTATTTATGTTTCGTCCTCCAATGCTGATTCCATTTAGGTCTTCTACATTTCTGAAAATATTTTCACTGTATAGGGAAAAAAGATCTGGAGACATTACACATCCCTGCCTAACACCTCTCTTAATAGGTTGATATTGTCCTACTTCATTATCAATCCTTATGGCAGCTTGCTGTTTCCAATATATGTTTTTTATAAGTCTAATGTCTTTCCCATCAATTTGTAGATCTGCAAGCATATCCACAATGTTGACATGTGTAACTCTATCAAAAGCCTTTGTGTAGTCAATAAAGCAAAGATGTATATCCTTGTTTACTTCTAAAGCACGTTCAATAACTGTTCGCAGCATATACACAGTATTTACTGTACCCTTTCCTTCTACAAACCCACATTGTTCTTCCCCTATTTCAGGTTGTATTTTCTTCCTCACTCTTTGCGTGGTAATTCGTAGCAAAATCTTTGTGATGTGACTCATTATACTAATTGTTCTATGTTGATCACATTCTAAGGTTCCTGATTTCTTTGGGATTGCAATAAATACAGAATTACATAATTCAGAAGGTATATCTCCAGTATCATATAATGTGTTCAGCAGTCTAGTGACTTGCTACTCTTATAAAAACCATACTGGAGGCAAGGTTGAGGGCAAGCGAGCAAGAGTAGACAACGATACAACTGGGAGGATAACATCAAGAGATGGACGAACATCAGCCTGACAGAATGTACAGTCAAGGCGAGAGACAGACAGTGTTGGAGATCTATTGCAGCCAACCTTCATTGCGGAGACGGTATCTGATTGATTGATATATTTTAGCTTATTTTAGCTTCAACTTGGCTACATTTGGAAAACTGCTGGCAACACCGGATGTTGCTATTTTGTTTCCTGCGGTTCTGCAAACGGAAGTGATTCCTTTCTGTGTCGGATCGTCAAGATGAGGTATGCGAGTGTGCTCTGGCGTAGAAAAATAATCCTATTTCATCTTGTTATTAAATGTTTGTTAGAACATTTAACGTATATTTAAGTTTACACCATAATACGGTAAAACTTTTTAAAATTATATAATTGCCATGAACATTTTAACTATCGTTTTATTTACCTATAATGGTGCCCATATAATAAGTAAACTTAAACTTATGTTTTCAGAATCGAACTTTGCTCATACAGTGGGTATAAAATATACCCAGGCCATGGCAAGCGGCTTGTCAAGGCTGATGGCAGGGTGAGTATTTTTGTGTTTTAAGAAAAAAAAATGAATAAATAAAGGAAGAAACTAACTGTAAAACAGAATAATTCCTTAAAAATGCCAATCCTGGATGTTACAATGGATGTCAGCAAGTCAACCACACATTTGTGATTACATTAGTACATTACTCGTTACAGTGATTTTGTTACACCGTATATATATACATATTTGCTCATATAACAGTCATAACCCCTAAGTTAAATGTTTTAAATTCAAGACAACCAATTTTGTTTCCACGAAAGTTTTATTTAACACAAGAATAATTTCATACACAACCAATTTATTATAAGGCCATGAGGTATCCTCTGGTATTTATAGTTTTTTTGGCACTCTTCCGATTGACGGGTCTAAATAGTTCCGCAGTGAATAAGTTAGGGTTAGTGTTAAACTAACACTGACCTTAACCCTAACTTATTCACTGCGGAACTATTTAGACCCGTCAATCGGAAGAGTGCCGTTTTTTTTTTTTGCAGAATATAGAACAGGCTGTATGTTTGACTGTAAACTTTTCCTGAACACAAAATACTGTTTGTATGTGTAATTTTGTTTTCGATTTTCATATAACCATGAGGTATCTTCACCAACATTTATAGCTGAAAATATATGTCGTTTCTGAGGTGAATGTTGTGATTGCCTTGCACATAAAGAGTAGCTGATTGTTGGCAAAAGAGTAGTGAACAGATTTATAGTCAGCAAATGGAAAACTGCTGGCCTCAAGGTGAAAGTAACCTGACCATGTAAGTGTTTAGACCGGGTTCCAACCACTGAAATAACATTCATCTGCAATGTTAAGGTTGTTCTTTATGTAAGACAATGTATGCATCACTAATACCTTGAGCCTGGAGACAAACAGCAAAGAGCTGTTGTGTTGTCAGTGTGCTTAAAAGGCCCAGTATCAAAACAGTGCAACCCCTGATGAGCATGATTTGATAATTCTTCCTCTTTGTTTATCCTGAGTTTGTTCGGACGTGATTGCGTTGTGCCTGTTGACAGCAGAGCTGCGTTTTTGCGCCGTTAGGCCGACACATCAGACTTCCGCGGGCATTTGTTGACTGGGTTAACATTCCAAGGGGTTTTGTGTTTGACTCTTGACTGTTGTGGTGTTCCCCCATCCCAGCTGGCCCATTTAGAACAGCCGAAGACATAACGGTCAGCCCTCAAGGGAAGGTAGGGGCAGACCATGGGCATTCCCCGCCATCCAAGGAGGCTTCCATTCTTGCAGAGCCGACACAGTGCTCTGGTATTGGGCTCACCCAAGGAATCGTCACGTCCTGCACATGGCTGCTTAGCCTCACTTCCGTATATTGGGCCTTCTGTTCACCATAGGCTGCTCTTCCGGAAACCAGAAGGATGCAGTCTGCAGATGACATCCACACAGTGAACTTTTGGTTCAGATGTTCCATGTAATGGATTTGCTATCCAAGCAATATTCCATTTCATGCCTCTGGGACGCTTTTGTAACCGACATACCTGTGGTATAAAGTGTGGCAGTCTAAATACTTCTTCATGCACCTTTAAATGTCAACCTTAAAGTAAGCTGCGGTCAACTTGAGCTTGTTGATATCTCCATAGAGCTTGTCCTCAAATGAAGCAGTTGTTGGCCAAAATATCTTTCTCTGCTCTGCATATGTTGGACACTCCTGCAGCAAATGTTTAGCTGTCATCTTACGAGTTCCACAATTACATTCATCGGTATCTCCTATCTTTAGTTTATTGAACAAGTGGTATTTCAGCCAGTTATGTCCTGTGCGGAGTCTGAAGATTGCTACTTGTTCTCTTCGGTCGAGTTTGTAATATGCATCTTTCTGGTGGCCTGGTGCTCTGATTCCCATTTGGTTCTATAAGTGCTTTTTATCAACCTCTTTGCCTCATTATAGGTAATGTCTATGTCAGGCTGAGGTAGATGTCCACCCTCTTTTGCTAGTCTGTCAGCCTCTTCATTTCCAAGTATACTGCAATGTGATCGGATCCACTGTATTACAACTTTTTTGGATTTCTGTAGTCCATAGAGTGCTACTCTTAGGTCCGCTAGTTCTGTGCTGTTTTTGCTCTTCAGTATTGAGACAGCTGACTTTGCATCTTGAAGATAGCTGTTTGAACTGTTTGCTTCTCTTTATTTTCCTCCATCAAGAGCATTTCTGCTGCAGTTTTCAAAGCTTCCACCTCTGCTTTGAAGTTGCTTAAAAACTTTCCAGTTGCTACTGACATTTTTTTCACTCCATTTTTTAAATTTAGATTCCTCCTCCATTTTTAATTGAAATTTTTGGCTGATCCGATATGCATGGATCCAATTGCTACTTGTAGCGTGTTCCATCATGCCATTACCCGAAGTAAAAACAAAAGTCATGTACAGAGTCATCCGGCCAGTGAAAATCTTGTCCCGGTAAACGCTGTCTAATTTACCATGCATTCTTTTGACTTCATTTATTCAAATCTCACGTGACAACACGTCATCCTGGGTTTTCCACGAAAGGGTGGCTTAATATTCCGTGCACATCGATTGGTTTAAATCATGGTGAACTTTTATATAAATACGAATATATTTCATACTTACTGTAATTAATTTTTTTTGGTGTTGTTGATAGAATTGCATCAATTATAGATGTATTTTTGAATTCTGCACACAATTTTTTAAATATATCTGGAAAGTTTCATCGCTGGACTAGCTTTAATTGTGGAGAAAAACTTTTGCGAAGACGTGTTTTCGTTCTTTGCGCATATCGACCCGACTGGCATGTGCACTTTGTAACACTATTCTGGCGTTGTTTGTAGAATTGCATCAATTATAGATATATTTTTTAACTTTGCCTACAATTTTAAATATATCTGGACAGTTTCATTGCTGGACTAGCTTTCTCTTTGGATGAAAAAGAACATTTTCGGCGAAGTGTGTTTTTGTGAATGGGTAAACGCATGGCATGCGCCATGGTGACTGCGCATGTGCGTATCAATTGCTGTGGCATGTTAACACTTTCACTTTCAAGACTCAAAACGTGCAATCTAACCTACAAAAGTTAAAGAGAACACAAGTTTAAAGATTATCTTGTATACCTGTACTATCTTTTAATCATTTAACATGGCGGAACATATTTTTGAAGTCAGTTTTCATAATCCGCCTATGACCCGTTGGTTGAGACCAACCTCGCACTTCGAGACAAATGAAAACGGCACATTGAACCGTAAATAACTTTTTTCTGACGCTTGCAATAGAAAACCATCAATTGTAGGTGGATCTTCGAATTCTGCATCAGATATTTTCAGAAATTTGGAAAGTTTCATCGATAATTTGCTTTAATTGTGGTTGAAAAACAGGCGAAAATGTTACAATTGTGAAACCCAAAACAGCGGCTTGACTATATAAATATATCTGAAACCACCATTTTGTTCTCGCTAGCGTAGTCGTAAGCCATCCGCCTGTCTGTGTCACGCGGGAGACTGCAGTTCTCTTCCCGGCTGGGCATTTAAATAAAATATTATTAGGCGATATAATAGAAACTTAAACATTATGAACTAAAATATTATAGAGAACTAAGAAACTGGAAGTTTGTGAATAAATTGTGCTCTATGGATCTTTGCACTGCCGGGGAGCGCATCCCACAGAGGCAGTGGAATGATAGCGGGGTATCGGAATCGATGAAACCAATAGATGTCTTTGTTTAATGTGAATTTTAATTGCCATATCTTTTTCTTCTTCGTTCATCCGGAGATTTTTTCCGGATGTGATTGCGTTGTCTGTTTACAGCAGAGCTGCGTTCTTGCGCCGTTAGGCCGACACATCCGACTTCTGCGGGCATTTGTTGACCGGGTTAACCTTCCCGGGGTAATTGCCATATAAAATATTGCCCCTGAACCAGTATAGTTTCATCGCTAAACTTGCTCGAATTGTGGTTGAAAAAGATTTTCTGCGAAGATGTGACTTTGTAAATTGGAAACCCACATGACACAGGTCATGGCCACCGCATATAGATTGCACTACACTTTTAAACACACAAAATATGCGATTTGACCTACTAAAGTTAAAGAGAACACAATTTGAAAGATTATTACATTGGAGAGTTCCACTTACGGGCGAATAGCATGAGAAATCACAACTCGTCTCACCTTCACAAAAATGTGAATATCTTCACGTATAAGTGACACAGGCACCATTGAGGTACCATTAGATTTTCAAGGCCTATCTTCTGTGGCCGTCTCATTAGTAAATAATTAAATTAAAATTGTCATTGTACTTGCTACTACTTGGATAATGTTCTTTTATGTAGTTTCGGTTTCATTCTAAGTGTTCTTTTTCTCAATACCAGGAATGTTTTTTATCATCTCAGGCAGTTGCTATTGTCTCCAAGCCGGGAACTTGTGTGCATTATAAATGGGTTTGACTGTTGATATGTTAAGTATAGGATCTGCCCTAATATTTCGTTTTGCAATTTCTACAAAGTTGCTACGCTTAAGCTGTCCCTTTAAACCTATTAAACCTGTTATACATAGGGTGATCTGTCAGTCTTCTAAATTTTGCTGCTTGTTGCTGGGCTCTGCTATCTCTTCTATCCTGTTTTGTTAAATAATAAATAAATACTAAAGTCCGTTCGTTCGTTAAAGTTTGACTTAGCTGCTGTTGCCCAAGCTGCAATGCCATATTCCAGTACTGGCCTTATACCCATCCAGTATATAATTTCTTGAGAACTTTCTCATCTGCTCCCCACGTTGTACCAGCATGCTTTTTCATGATTGCCATTCTTTGCCTTGCTCTTGTTCGATTTTTCTCAACTTCTTCCATGTCAGGCGACGATCAAAGGTGACTCCTAGTTTGGATTTTCTTCATGGCACAATATTTTTCCATTCAATACTAGCTTAGGTTGCTGAGTTTTATTTGAGAGGGATGTTGTTTTCTCCTCACTTATCTTCACTAGCCATGATTTTGACAAGTCCTCTAGCACTAATATGACTTGCTGTACTAATATATTCTTCAGATGTCCATATAGCTAGGTCATCTACAAAGGATGTGTGTACTCGATCTGGAAAATTTCTGTGATGTCATTTATATATGCTAGAAATATAGGAATAATGCTGGTGAACTCCTCCTTGGGGGACACCTTGCTCCAATAGCATCATTTTGATGGTTTGTCCTTGTACTTTTGTCCTGTAAGTTCTGTTGTCAAGTAATGGCTGATCCATTTGTACATTTCCCCACAAACATGCATTTTTTGCAGTTTTACTTTCAGTCCTTCCTTCCATACTTTATCAAATGCTTTTTCTAAATCTATCCAGACCGCTAGTGTGTGCTTTTTCGCTTGGGAGGCATCCTCTATTTCCTGAGCTATATAGGTTATTTGATCTGCAGTGGATCGGCACTTTCTGAATCCTGCTTGGTGTGGTGTTAACAGTTGGTTTTCTTCCAGATGCCATGTTAGCCTGCCATTGATAATGCGTTCCATTAATTTTCCTACACAGCTAAGTAGACTGATAGGTCGATAGCCATTTGGTTCTTCCAGGTTTTTTCCTTTCTTTGGGACTGGTATTAGTATAGCTTCCTTCCATGTCTGTGGGACTTCCTCTCTTCCAGCTGTAATTTAGGACTGCTAGTAGTTTCTTTTTTGCCTTAGTGCCTAGTCCTATTAGCATTTCATTTGATTCCTTCTTTTTTAGGGTATTCATTGCCTGTTCCATTTCTTTCATTGTTAGATTTGTCATATATTCTGCTGCTGTCACTGTATTACTATGATGTATCTGTTTATCTTTGATTGCTTTCTTCTGTTCGGTTGTAATATCAATGTGGTTTGCACTGGCATAGTGTTCCAGTAGTGCGTTTGCTGCCTTTTTCCCCCGTAAGCAAGGCATTTCCTTGTTCAATTATTTGTTTGCTTCTATGTCCTTCATTGTTTGTTTCCATCTCTGTCAAAGTTCAGGTTTTCTGTTTTTTCACTCCAGCAATTTCTTGTTGTTTGATTTACTGTTCTTTTTATATTTTGCTGAGATGGCTTTGAGAGAGATGTTCACTTCAGTTGTTTGTTCTCTCTCTGCTGTCTTCCTGGCATCTTCATCTTTGTCCTCGAAAATTTGTAGTTCAGTCCAGTATGGTTTGTAATTTTTCCTTGCTCTTGGAATACTCAGTGGCCACCTATATTATTGCTCTGTTTAGACTTTCCACCATTTGCTTCATGTTGCCATATCGTGTATTTATGTTTTCGCAATCGAAGTGTATATTCATAGCGCACTATGTATAAAGTATTCCTTTATACATAGTTAACTGTCCCGGCTGGTCACGTGACTTAACGTAAGTGTGGGGCTATATTATACACTGATTGTAATATTATTGATCGTTCGTTTCCTTGCCGGACAATTGTTCAGCAATTAATTGGGTGAAAGTCAATCCTTTATCTCTTTGGGTTTGCGGGGTTATATGCAAACTTTTTATATTTATAATTGTTTACAGTGAGTGTAAGTTAGTCTTTCCTCTTGAGTCCTGAATGTACTGGACCTAGGTATCAGTACAGAGCAGGGTAGGTGGCCGCTTCTATTGTCCCCAAGGACACCATGTCTGTTGCCGCCTCTTGTGATTCAAGTGCCAGGTTGATGGCCGTGTCAGGGTCCCCTGGTCTCATTGCATGTCTAGTTGGTGTCCCATCATTTAGACAGACAACATCCGTCTCAAGCGAGGCCTCAGAAAGAGCAGTGCCCTGTGTGTTCTCTCCCGACTTGTCCCACTCTTTGGAGCGTGCACTGAAGTAGCCACATATGATACTTTGTAATAAGTTGTAATAATATATTGAACATACACAACTAAGTTGATATACCTGTTGGTATGGTTCAAAGGTCGGGATGCAAGACCTGATTTTTATCTTGAAAATTTACCAGATTAGATGGGGGGAAAACCTCAGGAAAAGTTGTTTAAATGCCAGTAATATACCAGAGTTATAAATGGATAGAGCAATATTAAAATATGAGTAAATGCATTTGGTTAATTCTATCAATCAATCAATCATGTGCCATGCCGGAAAGCGTGGGCGGTCATGACTCTCCAGTTCACTCTATCACCAGTGTCATGGATCAGCTCAGTGTTCCTGTCCCGTCCATGCCATGTATTCTATAGGAAACGAAAAAACTTTATTTTCAAAGGGCTGCAAAAGGGGCACAAAGCATTTCATTCAGCCTTTCCCTGTCTTACATTCGGCCTTTCCAGTCACCCATCTTTCGATCATCAATTGTCTGTTATGCATGTTACATTCACGTAAGGAAAAGAACTTTGTCAAATGAATGTTGTAAACAAACAATGCATATTACTATGTTCTGAGGCAGACACACGCATAAACACATACATACATACCTGCATACAAAAATCATTTACAGTTTTGTACCCACTCAATGATACACAAATACACACTGCCTCGCATACAAATACTCTCAAACTCACTAATAAAAGTTATATTCTACTTATACATACATTCTCCCCTCTCTGCTTCCCTCTCTCCTCTCCCCTACCTCTCTCTCTCTCTCTCTCTCCTCTCTTTCTCTCTCTCTCTCTCTCTCTCTCTCTCTCTCTCTCTCTCTCTCTCTCTCTCTCTATCTCTACCTGATCATGCCCCCACAAAGGCACACACATATTCCTTCTCATACACACATAGACACATACCTTCACACATGCAAATCGTACATTTAGTGCCAGAACCACACACACATCTATCTACTCACAAACACTAAATCTATTCACGCATTCATACTCTCCCCAAAGAAGTTTTAGGTATTCTATTAAATGTTAGTACACAAAATTGAAGTATGGTCTTTAAATGGTACTTTATATGCATATTAACCATTTCTGTGTATGCTTTGTTTTAGACTTTCAACTTTTTGAGCCACAAATGTGAGCGCTCTCACATGATGAAGCGCAACCCCAGAAATATCAACTGGACAGTGCTGTACCGCAGGAAGCACAAGAAGGGCCAGACAGAGGAGGTGGCTAAGAAAAAGACACGCCGCACCCAGAAGTTCCAGAGGGCTATTACTGGAGCTACCCTTAATGATATTCTGGCAAAGAGAAATCAGAAACCAGAGGTTCGCAAAGCCCAGCGTGAGCAAGCCATCAGGTAGTGTTTTCAGTCCTCATTTTGTATCGTCACCAATTTACAGATTGTAGCAGATTTGTGGTCTGTAACGACTTTTTAGGGTTTGTTAATGTCAGGCTTCTTTCACCAGCTCAGTTACACATGATTTTGTTGTATGATTTTATGTGCAAGTTATTTATTTTTGCATTATATATAACAGTATAGTGTCCACATGTTTCACTGTTAATAATTTTCCTGAAGACGGTATGCGTTTGTATGTATAATTGTTTTCAATTTTCATTCACTTTCTGTGAACTCTAGCGGACTCTAGCGTTGTCCATCTCCTACTACTTGTGCACTGGACTGATTTTTTGCAAGTGGATTACCTTTCCCTATTACCAATATCCCTATATATTCCTATATATATATAGGGTAGCGGGGTAGGGGTATCCCCTATCAAAGGAGAAGTAAGGCGCCTCCTTCCCTCCGCTAGCCTACGGGACACCCTTGGGCAAGGTGGAGTACCCGTTTAGCCCCCCGATCAGGGTTACGTGAAGCCATGGGTGCAGGTGGTGGATGAAGATGAAGAGCAGCCGACAGATAGTTGTAGGTTATGGTCTACACCTTCACGACGGTAGGCAGAGGATCTCCTTTTTTGAGGAGACAATGGCTACGGTCACTGACCAGTATGGTCACTGCTGGGAAGGAAAGCAATGGCAAACTACCTTCTTTACACATGCCAAGAAAATCATGTTGTGTTCACTTATCGATAATCAGAGAAACGGCGTAAATGGGTGCTCCATAGGAGCAGCCTCGCCCGGTAGGGATAGTCATGCGCACCAGGTGACTCCAGACCATCAACAGGCTACTAGGTGCAAAAGATTAATATCATTGAAAGTAGGAACTTGGAATGTTAGAACAATGAATGCAGATGGAAAGTTGGAGGACATCAAAAAAGAAATGGAGAGAGAGAAGATTAACATATTAGGAATATCGGAAACGAGATGGAGAGGAGCAGGGATAAGGACAGGAGAGGATTGTAAGATTATTTACTCGGGGGGAGAAGAACAGCAAAGAGGTGTAGCCATTATATTAGATAAGCAAACATCAAATTCTGTCAAAGGATATTGGGCTGTGTCAGACAGAGTTCTATTAGTAAAATTAAACGGAAGACCTTTTAAAATAAATGTAATTCAAGTATATGCCCCAACAAGTGAAAGCAGTGAAGAAAGTATAGAGGAATTTTATAATGACATGGAGTCTGCTTTGAAGAACTGTCAAAAATCAGAAATAAATATCATAATGGGTGATTTCAACGCAAAAATAGGAAAGCAAAGCGATGGATACAGTGTAGGCAACCATGGTTTGGGAGAGAGAAATGAAAGAGGTTACAGACTTGTAGAATGGGCAAAAGAACAAGAATTGGTTGTAGGAAACACCTGGTTTAAACAACATCCTAGAAGATTATGGACATGGAGGAGTCCAGACAGCAGGATTAAAAACCAGATAGATTACATCCTGATAAGCAAAAGGTTTCGAAATGCATTAACAGTTGTAAAAACAGTTCCAAGTGCAGACTGTTACAGTGATCACAGATTAATTACTGGCACATTGAGGGTAAAGTTAAAGAAAGTCAAGTATACAGCAGGAAACCCTAAATATGACTTGTGCAAATTGAAAACTGACAAAGAAATACAAGATAATTTTAACATAGAAGTAAAGAACAAATTTGATTTATTGTCTGATCTAGAGATCCTATTTCAAGATGTAGATGATCAATGGGAAATGCTGAAGAATTCAATCAGTTGTGCAGCAGAAAAAACCAAAAGTAAAGAAAGTTGGCCGTAAGACATGGATGACTGAAGAAATTTTACAACTAATGGAAACAAGAAGACAGAACAAAAATAATCCTGCCAAATATGAAGAAATTCACAGAAAAGTCAGAACCTTATGTAAGGAGGCTAAAGAAACATGGCTTGAGAAAAATTGCAGAGAAATTGAAAAACAACACAACAGTAAAAATGCGAAACTAATGCACAAAAGAATTCAGGAGATTACTAATCAAAGAACACGTACATCAGCAGGCTGCCTAAAGACAAAAGATGGAAGAGTCATAATAGAAAAAGATCAGATTTTACATGTATGGTCAGATTACGTGAAAAACCTTTATGACGATAGCAGAGACGAACAATATATTGTTCAAAATAACAATGAAGGGCCAGCAATTTTGAAGATGGAGGTTCAGAATGCTCTTAATCATATGAAATCTGGCAAAACCCCCGGTCCAGACAGCGTCACAACAGAAATGATTAATGCTTTAGAAGAATATGGAATAGATAAAGTTACCAGTCTGCTTAATACAATATGATACTGGAAACATACCTCATGAGTTATGTAATTCTGTATTTATTGCAATCCCAAAGAAATCAGGAGCCTTGGAATGTGATCAACATCGAACAATTAGTATAATGAGTCACATCACGAAGATTTTGCTAAGAATTATCATGCAAAGAGTTAGGAGGAAAATACAACCTGAAATAGGAGAAGAACAATGTGGGTTTGTAGTAGGCAAGGGTACAGTAAATGCTGTGTATATACTGAGAACCGTAATCGAACGTTCTATAGAAGTAAACAAAGATCTACACCTTTGCTTCATTGACTACACAAAGGCTTTTGATAAAGTGAGACATGTCAACATGATAAGGATGCTTGAAGATCTACAAATTGATGGGAAAGACCTTAGACTTGTAAAAAACATATATTGGAAACAACAAGCTGCCATAAGAGTTGATAATGAAGTAAGCCAATATCAGCCTATTAAGAGAGGTGTGAGACAGGGATGTGTAATGTCTCCAGATCTGTTTTCCCTGTACAGTGAAAATATTTTCAGAAATATTGAAAATATGGAAGGAATCAACATTGGGGGACGATGCATCAATAACATTAGATATGCAGATGATAGTCTTGATTGCAGACAATGAACAGGACCTGCAAAATTTAGTAGATGCGGTTGTTACACACAGTGAACAACAAGGGTTAGAATTAAATTGTAAAAAGACACAGATTATGGTCGTCACTAGGAAGAACGAAATACCACAGTGTAATTAATATACAAGTAAATGGGAATATTCTTCAACAAGTGAATAGGTACAATTACCTCGGAACAGTAATAACATCTGATGGGAGATGCCTTGAAGAGATTAGAACAAGAATCGCCATGGCAAAAGTAGCCTTTAGCAAGATGAAAAACATACTGACCAATAAAAAGATGTCAATTGAAACGAGAAAAAGAGTGTTGAGATGCTACATAGAACCTGTGCTTTTATATGGATGTGAAGCTTGGACAATGAGCAGCCAGGCTGAAAAACATCTGATGGCTGTAGAGATGTGGTTTCTGAGGAAAATGCAAAGAATACCATGGACAGCCAGAAAGACCAATGAACAAGTCCTTCAAGAAACAAATGAAGATCGTAAACTGATCAGAGACATTAAACGTAGACAGTCACAATTTTTTGGGCATGTTATGAGAAGAAATGATTTGGAGAACTTGGTGACAACTGGTAAGATCGAGGGGAACAGACCAAGGGGAAGACCTAGAAACAAGTATCTGGATGGCTTGGCCTTGTGGCATGGTCGAGACAAAAACACGGAACTGATCCACGACTCTGTTGATCGAGTGAGATGGCAGATCATGACCGCCCACGCTTACCGGCATGGCACATGATGGATGGAATATCCCTCATCTGAATTCAGTTCCCAAGTCAAGTAGAAGTCCCATGTTATCCTACATTGTGGGTTGAACCCGCTAACCCAGCATGAAGACACTAGAGGAGCGAGCGCTCTTTATCCATTTGGCCTTGCTGACCTGCAAACTGTCCATTATTCTCATTATTTCTGTGCAGGTTTCTGTTTCTAGCTTATACCCATCACGTCACCTGGTATGTTTGACCTGTCTGCAAGGAGCTAAATCAGGACATGAACTCAAGTTAGCTGGTTATCTACTTACAGGGACAAGTAATAGAATTAGAAATATTTTTGCTAGTCGACATTCTGATAATGATGGGGTGGGCATCTGTGAAGGAAGCAGAAATCCAGGTTACAGAAGACACAAAGATATTTAGACCTAGCTCATGGATAAGACTGCGCATGTAACCCATGGAAACTGATCCGTCAGTGAATGGATGGGTTCTTATCTGCCATGATATTGCTTGTGTAAGCTTCTGTAGGCTACATTTGCTGTGTGGTTCGTGTGATTGTCCATACAAGAGGGTTTACAGGCGAGTGGATCGACTTCATTGCACCATGTGTTATTCCTGTTGGCCGCCAAAAGGGTCGCATTGCACGAACCAGGAGTGTCTGATAAAATGTTGGTCATGGACTATCGCTGGAAAATTGCCCCATAATCTGTGGAACATGAGGCAGGAATCTTAGCCACTTCTCCATGGAGACACCAATGTTTTTATGCCCATTAAGACCCATTGTTATAAAAACTCCTGTAAATCGACAATATAATGGTCAGCATTTCGAGAACACAAATAGAATTCAAGAACACAAATAGAATAACCACTCCATGTTTAATTGACGTGTATTCTCTGGCACTTATGTTACAAAGTTTACTGTTTAAATAAATGACATGTGCTGATAAGTCCTTGTTTTCTCCCCAACTCAGAGCTTACAAGGAAAAGGTTAAAGTCAAGGAAGCCCAGAAGAAGGCAACTAAGGTAATTTTTCCCAAACGTATTTCTGCTCAGCATGTAATTTTTTCTGTTCATGATACAATAGTGTCTATTCTCTATATCTTCTTCTTCAACGTTCCAAGCCATTGAGGTTCTTTGCTGCAGATACAATTCGTCTCTCTGGTTGACCTTCTCTTGCCAGTCGTTGATTCCAAGTGCTTGTAGGTCTGTATATGTATTATCTCTCCACCGCCTTCTTGGTCTACATCGGGGTCTACGGTCATTTATTTCCTGAGTGTAAGCGAGTTTTGTTTCCCTATTATCTTCTATTCTTTCTATATGCTATATCTCTCTATATTCTGGTTAGTAGTAATTTTGGGATAGTTATGCAGTTTCATTTTAAGCAGAGGAAGAGGCCGACCACATAAGCGATAGATAGATGGAATATTTGGGTCCACGGAAATCTTGATACATAAAGCCCATTGACGGGGACACTCCTGCTGTTATATACTTCACCTCGACACCGCAAGGTACAAGAGGAACAAAATATGAGATTGTCCTTGGGGAAGGCATGAGATATTGTCCTTGGGGAAGGCAGTTAAATTTTTCTCTGCATTAACGGATGTTGGTTATATGGTCACTCTTGTGTGTATAACACCCAGTAGTGTCACAGCGCTTCAAGTATTTCATTTGATATTTCAGCCTGCTCCAGCCAAACAAACCAAGCAGCCAAAGACAGCCAAGCAGCCTATGACTAAAGCACCACGTGTTGGAGGAAAGCGATAAATGTGACATTAATAAAGCAGGTTTTCTCACTGATCAAACATGTGTTCCTTGTAATGTCATGTCAGTATGTTACCTATGTTGAACATATGTTATATGTACAGTGAATGTAAAACATCAACAAATAAAACAAAATTATCTCTGGGAAGGTTAACCTGGTCAACAGATGCCCAGTTGTATGTGTTGGCGTAACGTCGCAAGAACGCAGCTCTACCGTAAACACAACGCAACCACACCCAAAATAACTCTGGATGAACGCAGAATAAGAAACAAAATTATTGTTAGTGAGATATTATTGATCACGTGTCTCGCTAAGTGCAGACAATCATTTACCATCTCAGTGATTATCTTGTATCAAAGCAATGGCAAACTTCAAAAGATGTCTAGAAATAAATTGTCAACAATGACAGTGTGCAGAGGTTAAACAGTATTAAAATATTCTTCTTCTGCGCGCATTCGGGGTATTTTTTCCCCAGGTGTGATTGCGATGTGCCTGCTTACAGCGGAGCTGCGATACTGCGCCTAATCTTTTTTTTTTTCAGATGTGATTGCGATGTGCCTGCTTACGGCATAGCTGCGATACTGCGCCTTTAGGCCGACTTCTACTGGCGTTTTGTTGACTAGGTTAACCATCCTCGTTTGACCATTTAATAATCACTAAACAAAATTGGGAATTTTGAACTTCCAACAATTCTTAGAATACTGTTGATCTAGAATACTCCATAGGATCTGATCATAAAAAATGACCTTTTGAAAACGAAATAATTTTGAATTTAACATCATAGGGGTATTGAAAGAATAATTGAAGCCATAGTACATGGAAACATACAGACATACAAGCACTTGGAATCAGCGACTGGCAAGAGAAGGTCAACCAGAGAGACGAATGGAGACGCTTATATCTGCAGCAGCGCCGCACAAAGCACGAACTCAGTAGCTACAGCGACGACTCCCAGGAGTGTCCTGAAAAGCACTCGTGAACCGAAAAGACAAACCAGTCAGTCCAGCAACAGCCGGCCGTTATCGTTCCGAACATGCAGTTCATGCTAAAGACGACCGCTGACAGATGCAAAAGCACTCCACGCGAAATTCACAGCTCAATGTCGCGCCACACTCAGTAGCAGGGCGACCAAACCATAGCCTCCATAGTTGCCTCTTACGACATGCATGGTAGGCAACAGTGTTACTATTCTTTACTCCCCGTATGGGCCCCGGCAACACGGGCAAATGCCTCAGAATGCTGAAGAAGAAATTACATTAAAGAAGTCAAATGTCAACCATCACAAGGAGTTATCAAATGATTTCCACTGGGATAATAGCTCTAAGCATGAGATTAACAGCTCAGTTACACTACAAGTTGCATTTTACATATTTAGGCTGCATTCAACTCCCCATAGCCTATGTCTATGTTCCAGTTGGAGTTAAGATGCCATGCATCTTTTTTGTGGGCCCGGATACCGATTCTCACTTGGTTCTGTAGTTACTTCATTTAACCTAGATTGTTCACATCTGATTACCGTTGGCCAGTTTGTAAGTGTCAGGATCCACTATCACAAGCATGTGAATTGCTCCTAGTTTGGCTATTGACATTCATTGTTGAGACTTCACATTAGTGAAGAGACGTGTGTATGCTTTAATTTGTCAACATTTCTGCTTGTTTTCAATGCCTCTTAGAGGATTTTCCACTTGCCATTCTCCATTTATGGTGACAATGATTCTAAGACCAGACAATGGGACTGGTGCAGGTGTATATGGTCAAGTCTTCTTTTTTCTTCTGCGTTCATCCATAGTTTTCTTTTCCAGACGTGATTGCATTGTGCCTGTTTACAGCAGAGCTGCGTTTTTGCACTGTTAGGCCGGCACATCCAACTTCTGCGGGCATTTGTTTTATCTCCCTCCCAGCTGGTCCATATAGAACAGCCAAAGACATCCTGGTCAGCCCTCAAGGGAAGGCAGGGGCAGACCATGGGCATTCCCCGCCATCCAAGGAGGCTTCCATACTTGCAGAGCCGACACATAGCGCTCTGGTACTGGGCTCACCCAAGGAATCGTCACGTCCTGCACATGGCTGCTTAGTCTCACTTCCGCATATTGGGCCTTTGTTCGCCATACGCTGTTCTTCCGGAAACCAGAAAAATGCAGACTGCACACAGTAAGCTTTCGATTCGGACTTTCCACGTAATGGATTTGCTATCCAAGCAATATTCCATTTCATGCCCCTGGGAAGCTTTTGTAACCGGCATAATTATGGTATGAAGTGTGGCAGTCTTAAGTACTTCTTCATGCACCTTTAGATGTCAACCTGAATGTAAAGTAAGTTGCGGTCAACTTGAGGTTGTTATCACCAGTTTGTCCTCAGATGAAGCAGGTGTGGGCCAAAATATCTTTCTCTGTTCTGCATATATTGGGCACTACTGCACTAAATGTTTAGTTGTCATTTTATGTTCCACAATTACATTCATTGGTGTCTCCGATCTTTAGTTTATTGAGGTATTTCAGCCTGTTATGTCCTATGCGAAGTCTGAAGATTGCTACTTGTTCTCTCCGGTCGAGTTTGTAATATGCGTCATCCTTCTGGTGGCCTGGATACTCGTGATTCCCATTTGGTTCTATAAGTGCTTTTTATAAACCTTTGCCTCATAGGTTATGGCTATGTCAGGCTGTGGTAGTCGTACGCCCTCTTTTGCTAGTCTGTCAGCCTCTTCATTTCCAGGTATACTGCAATGTGATGGGATCCACTGTATTACAACTTTTTTGGATTTCTGGCACAGACCATGGAGTGCTCCTCTCAGGTCAGCTAGTTCTGAGCTGTTTTTGCTCTTCAGTATTGAGACAGCTGACTTTGCATCTGTGAGGATAGCATTCTTCTCTTTATTTTCCTCCATCAAGAGCATTTCTGCTGCAGTTTTCAAAGCCTCTACCTCAGCTTTGAAGTTACTTGAAAATTTTCCAGTTGCCACTGACCTTTTTTCACTTCATTTTTAAAATTTAGAATTCCTCCATTTTCTATTGAATTTTTGGCTGATCCATATGTATATGCATGGGTACAATTGCTGCTTGGGTAATGTTCTTTTATGTAGTTTAGGGTTATTTTTCTTTTGGTTTCATTTTGAGTTCTTTTTCTAAATACCAGCTGGGAACTTGTGTACATTGTAAATGGGTTTGACTTATGTTAAGTATAGGATCTGCCCTAATCTTTCGTTTTGCAGTTGCTACACCCCTGTCCCTTTCCAAAACCATTAAACCTGTTATACATAGGGTGGTCTGTCAGTCTTCTTAATTTTTCTGCATGTTGCTGGGCCCTACTATCTCTTCTATCCTGGATTGGTTGTAAATAAGTGATCTTTTCTAGGCCGTGTCTTGAGGCTTCCGTTTCTGATTCACATTCCTTGATTTTGGACTCTACATATTTTGTTAAAGTTTGACTTAGCTGCTGTTGCCCAAGCTGCAATGCCATATTCCAGTACTGGTCTCATCCGTCCAGCATATAACTTTCTCATCTTCTCCCCACGTTGTACCAGCAAGCTTTTTGATGATTGCCATTCTTTGTCTTGCTCTTGTTCGATTTTTCTCAACCTGTGTTTTCCATATCAGGCGACGATCAAAGGTGACTCCTAGATAGTTTGGATTTTCTTCATGGCGCAATATTTTTCCATTCAATACTAGCTTAGGTTGCTGAGTATATTTGAGAGTATATTTGAAACACTGCATGTTTCTCCTCACTTATCTTCACTAGCCATGATTTTGACCAGTCCTCTAGCTCTAATAAGGCTTGCTGTATTCTGCTGTTAGCTGTACTAATATATTCTTCAGATGGTCCATATGGCTAGGTCATCTGCAAAGGAGGATGTGTGTACTCTGGCTGGAAAATATTCATTACAAGCTTGATTGGTCTGTGGTCACTACCTACTAATTGGTCAAGCTCATGGCGATAGATTTTGTGGTCTCCTGTGCAGAAAGCTAAGTCTGGAGTAGAAGTGGTAAACCATCTTCTGGAGTAGAAGCTCGGTGTGTCATCCACTTTGTTGAGTAGATGATTTCCCAGTCATCCACTTCGTCTCCTCTTTTGTCAGTATCTGGATATTCCCAGATTTCTGAACGGCTTTTAAAATCTCCGACAATAATGCAGTTTGTGTCAGTTAATTTCATGTATGAGAAATAAGGTCCATATCTGCTGGGCTATACAGATTGTGTATTCTTATTTTCACGTCCTTTATTATTAATATCAACACATAACTTCCGTTTGGTTTTCTATTCTATATATATCTAATCTATCTTTATGAAGACGCTTTGTAAGGGAGACTTTCTTCTTATAAACTCCTTTGGCATTCCACTATCACCGCCTGATGGGACTTAAGTTAAGTTGCACTGCTTTGTCAAGCCTGTGGCTCAGTACATCCGATTTCGACAAGCATTATTTGGGGCGCTTACCCTAGCCTTTGTCCCGTCTACCTACAAGGCAGCAGGTTTATGTGTCTCTTCGTCTGGTTCCTCTCCCATGACCTGTCTGACATGGGTGACCCTCCCAGTAGCTGTGCTACAGTCGGTATAGCTCTTGGGTCATTGGAACGCGCAAGCCCCTCTACCTCGTCACGGTGGACACACGGCAGAGGGGTATGGACAAGTTTGACCACAAAGAAAAAATGGAAATGTTGAATCCATCCACATTTCAGATCCGAAAGCTAGAGATGATTGAAAAAGTGAGGAAATTCAGTCACCGTTACATAGTAAATTCATCAACTATTGCATTTGTTGCGAATTCGTTCATATCTGAGTGCAGGACGTTGCAATCCTAACCTCAGGTTGAATTTATAGGCAAGTGTATGTTCAGTAGTTTGCCAGTATGGATAATGGTCTATGTAAAGAATTATGGATGCACATGATTGGCTCACATGTCGATTGGTCTTGATCTTTATCTGGTTCTACACCATTCATATTCACGCGCCCTGCATTCATGAACCACGCCTGTTTTGTTCCCAATGGTGATCCCAGCTATCTTCACATATGAATTCAATAGGAGCAAAAACAGCATAGAACTAGCAGCAGTTCATGGGCTATGTCAGAAATTTAAAAAAAAGTTGTAATGCAATGGATCCCATCGTGCTGCAATATACCTGTAAATGAAGAGGCTGACAGACTGGCAAAAGAAGGCAGACAATTATCTCGGCCTGACGTAAGCATAACCTATAATGAGGCAAAGAGGTTTATAAAACACTTGTGGGAATCGGAGCACCCAGGCTACCAGAAAGATCATGGATATTACCAACTTGACCGAAGTGAACAAGTAGCAATCTTCAGACTCCACACAGTTGACTTTCATATCAGTACCACTACATGGATGAAAAAAAGAATGACTAATGATTACTAATAAACTAAAAATACTGTATTCATTAATTGGTGCCCGCGCAAAATAGGACAAAAATATGACATAATCACCAATGGAGAGATAAACAAATACAAGATAAGCAAAACGTAAGGAAAAGATGCTGTTATTGGATAAGGGAATCATGAGAATTAAGCATTTGAAAGTCCTGCATCTGAAATGTACCTGGCAAATGAATTAATGGAAGATTTAAAAAACTAACGAGAATTAGAGACATACGGGGAGGACATGTACAGAGGCATAATTGATAGCAAAGGATAAAACAGCTTAGAGTAAGTTAAGTGCAATAAACCTTTGATCCCATGGGATCCCATTATGATTTTCATAGATAAAATACTTAAAACCCTTTGATCCAGGATTAGTGGATGGGCTGTCAAGCAGAGCAGACAAAGGTAGCACTGGGTTTACTTCTTCAAACTGGGGGGATGGCATTATCATTTGTCTCACATTCCTGCCAGTTGTCGCCAAGTAATACAGTAATATTTCTTCTCATAACATTCCCAAAACATCTTGACTGTCTTGAGTTGAGTCAAGAACTGACATCACAGCACTCGGGACATTCCCATACATGCTCCATCCTAATCTTCAACAGTGAGCAAAGAGTTCCAAAACTGATGGTACCAGGAGAAGTCTGATTAGGTGTCATCTGGCCTTTCCTCAAGTGTCGACCAGATCCTCTGGTCACTCCCTGGAGCACCATTCTCTCGTTTCCTCGGAGCAGATCCTCTGGTCACTCCCTGGAGCACCATTCTCTCCAAGCCATGATGATCAATCTGTTTTTTCTGCACTATACACACAATCCCAAAGAGCTCCGACTACATCTGCCTTATGCACATGCAGACCCAGCCAATGTTTGTGTGCTCATTTCTCACCAAACCAGCATGTCCTGGGGAAGAATGCAACAGATGCTCTGTATGTTTGATTGTTGAAGTCTGTCACTTTGCCTGTGACTAAGCCTAATCTCTATAAATAATTTACAGCTTTCATTTGTTTCTTGGTTGTTCTGTCTGTTCATGGTATTCTTTACTCCACTGCCATCAGATGTTTGTCCGCTTGTCTGCTCATTGTCCACGTTTCACATCCATACAAAAGTACAGGTTCTGTATAGCACTTCAACACTTTCTGGTTGCAATTGACAATTTTATTGCCGGTGTTAATTTGAATAACAAAAACACAAACAATAGATTGCACAATTTATTGCTTGGCCTATTTCACTGCATCTCGTCAGGGACATACTGCAGAATTCACACAACAGAGTAACTAGATACATCCTCCAAGCTGAAATATGCACATGTTCGCACAGTAATTTCAATTTTCTACCACTAATTTTAAACTGACTATCAAGTCTTTTCGTTTACACAAAATCTACATAATTGGGACAACCCGTTGCTATGAGGTTGGAACTACGACTCACTAACTACATAGGCCAGTTTTGCCAGTATGTACCTGACAAGATTCAGCGGAATATGCTAGACAATAAATCATGCAATCTATTGTTTGTGTCTTTGTTTTTCAAAATAATTTTATTGGTCAGTATGTTTTCCATCTTGCAAAAGACTACCTTGGCCATAGCAATTCTTGTTCTGATCTCTTCAAGGCACCTTCTATCAGATGTTATTATGACTGTTATGAACTTGATGTACAGATTCACTTGTTTAAGAATATTCCCATTTATCTTGATACAGTGTATTACATTGTGGTATTTCGTCTTAGAGATGACCATAATCTCCTTACAATTTAGTTCTAGCCATAGCATCATTCTACTTGTAATTCGTAGCCTCATCCTAAAGCAAGTTACATTGTGTTGTTTTGGAAAGCCTGTGAATCGTTATATCCAATTCTGACGCATTTTTCTGGTTTACTTTCCGTCTCTGTTATAATCAGTACCATCTTTAGTATGTGATTAATGTAAAAGAATTACTTCTTGTTTATTGTTATTGGTTTAATTAAGAAACAATAAAATAAATTATGTAACTGATTAAAATAGGAACATGTTTACATAGATTTTGATATTAGTTAAATTGACATCTCAACACACATTGCAACAAATCTGGCAAGTTTTCATGACATCAGCATTGCAAACTGAAAAAGTTCAACATGTAATGATGCAGCGTAATGTATAAGCTAAAACTACTGAGTTGATTGATATCTTCTTCTTCGTTCATCCAGAGTTTTTTTTTTTCGGATGTGATTGCGTTGTGCCTGTTTACAGCAAAGCTGCGTTCTTGCGCCGTTAGGCCAACACATCCGACTTCTGCGGGCATTTGTTGACCGGGTTAACCATCCCGGGGGAGTTGATTGATATTAAAACATGACAATGTGTTTTGCATATTTCAGTTTAAAGGATACCTTACACTCCTTCATTAGAAACTTTTTCTGTAGTATGCAACTAAGATATGGAGAAATATGCCATGCAATAAATTCAGCATTATATTGTTTGTGTCAACATGATTCAAGTTTCGCTTCTCTTTATTTTCCTCCATCAAGAGCATTTCTGCTGCAGTTTTCAGAGCCTCTACCTCCCCTTTGAAGTTACTTGAAAACTTTCCAGTTGCCACTGAAGGTGTCTTTTTCACTCCATTTTTTAAATTTAGGAGAATTCCTCCTCCTCCATTCTCTATTGAAATTTTGGATGATCCATCTGTATATGCATGGGTCCAATTGCTGCTTGGTTAATGTTCTTTTATGTAGTTTAGGGTTATTTCTCTTCTTTCGGTTTCATGCTGAGTGTTCTTTTTCTCAATACCAGGAATGTTTTCTATCATCTCAGGCAGTTGCTGCTGTCTCCAAGCTGGGAACTTGTATGCATTGTAAATGGGTTTGACTGTTGATATGTTAAGTATAGGATCTGCCCTAATCTTTTGTTTTGCAGTTTCTACAAAGTTGCTACGCTTCAGTCTTCCCTTTCCAAAACCACTAAACTTTTTATACGTAGGGTGGTCTGTCAATCTTCTAAATTTGTCTGCTTGTTGCTGGGCTCTGCTATCTCTTCTATCCTGCATTGGTTATAAACAAATGATCTTTTCTAGTTCATTAATAGGCGTTGTCTTCAGGCTTCCAGTTATGATTCGCATTCCTTGATTTTGGACTCTACTTATTTTATTAAAGTTTGACTTAGCTGCTGTTGCCCAAGCTGCAATGCCATATTCCAGTACTGTCCTCACCTGTCCAGTATATAACTTCTTGAGAACTTATTCATCTGCTCCCCATGTTGTACCAGCAAGCTTTTTCATGATTGCCATTCTTTGCCTTGCTCTTGTTCGATTTTTCTCAACCTGTGTCTTCCATGTCAGGCGACGATCAAAGGTGACCCCTAGATAGTTTGGATTTTCTTCATGGCGCAATATTTTTCCATTCAATACCAGCTTAGGTTGCTGAGTTTTATTTGAGAGGGAGAACACTGTGCATGTTGTTTTCTCCTCACTTATCTTCACTAGCCATGATTTTGACCAGTCCTCTAGCGCTAATAGGGCTTGCTGTATTCTGCTGTTAGCTGTACTAATATATTCTTCAGATGTCCATATGGCTAGGTCGGTCATCTGCAAAGGATGATGTGTGTACTCTGGCTGGAAAATTTTCCGTGATGTCGTTTATATATGCTAGGAATAATGTTGGTGAAAGAACTCCTCCTTGGGGGACACCTTGCTCCAACAGCATCATTTTGCTGGTTTGTCCTTGTACTTTTGTCCTGGCAGTTCTGTTCTCGAGGTAGTGGCTGATCCATTTGTACATTTCCCCACAAACATGCATTTTTTGCAGTTTTACTTTCAGTCCTTCCTTCCATACTTTATCAAATGCTTTTTTAAAATCTATCCAGACCGCTAGTGTGTGCTTTTTCTCTTGGAAGGCATCCTCAATTTCCTGAGCTATATAGGTTATTTGATCTTCAGTGGATCTGTACTTTCTGAATCCTGCTTGGTGTGGTGTTAAGAGTTTGTTTTCTTCCAGATGCCATGTTAGCCTGCCATTGATAATGCGTTCCATTAATTTTCCCACACAGCTAAGTAGACTGATAGGTCGATAGCCATTTGGTTCTTCCAGGTCTTTTCCTTTCTTTGGGACTGGTATTAGTATAGCTTCCTTCCATGCCCGTGGGACTATTCCTCTCTTCCAGCTGTTATTTAGGACTGCTAGTAGTTTCTTTTTTGCCTTAGTGCCTAGTCCTATTAGCATTTCATTTGTGATTCCATCCTTTCCTGGTGATTTCTTCTTTTTTAGGGTATTCATTGCCTGTTCCATTTCTTCCATTGTTAGATTTGCCATCATATATTCTGCTGCTGTCTCTGTATATCTATGATGTATCTGTTTATCTTTGATTGCTTTCTTCTGTTCGGCTGTAATATCAATGTGGTTTGCACTGGCATAGTGTTCCATTAGTGCATTTGCAGCCTTTTTTCCTGTAAGCAAGGCATTTCCTTGTTTAATTGTTATTTGTTTGTTTCTAGGTCCTTCATTGTTCATGGCTTTCACTAGTTTCCATAGTTTGTTTCCATCCCTGTCAAAATTCAGGTTTTCTGTTTTTTCCCTCCAACAATCTCTTGTTGTTTGATTTACTTTTCTTTTATATTTTGCTGAGATGGCTTTGAGAGAGATGTTCGCTTCAGTTGTTTGCTCTCTCTCTCTGCGGTCTTCCTGGCATCTTCAACTTTGTCCTCCAAAATTTGTATTTCTTCAGTCCAGTATGGTTTGTAATTTTTCCTCGCTCCTCTTGGAATAGACTCAGTGGCCGCCTGTATTATTGCTCTGTTTAGACTTTCCACCATTTGCTTCATGTTGCCATATCGTGTATTTATGTTTTCACAATATTTGTCTGTTAGTATGGCAAATCTGTCCCAATCTGCTCGTTTGTAATTCCAGTGGGGCAAGGGCTTTTGCTCCTGTGGAACATACTCCATATTCATTACAAGCTTGATTGGTCTGTGGTCACTACCTGCTAATTGGTCAAGCACATGGCGATCGATTTTGTGGAGGATGTCTCCTGTGCAGAAAGCTAAGTCTAAGTGGTAATCCATCTTCTGGAGTAGAAGATCGGTGTGTCATCCGCTCTGTTGAGTAGATGGAGATTTGAGTCTATTTCCCAGTCCTCCACTTCATCTCCTCTTTTGTCAGTATCTGGGTATCCCCATCTTTCTGAACGGCTATTAAAGTCTCCGACAACAATGCAATTTGTGTCAGTTATTTTCATGTTTGAGAGTGTAAGATCCTTATCTGCCGGGCTATACAGTTTGCAAATTCTTATTTTCACGTCCTTTATCATTATATCAACACCTATAATTTCCGTTTGGTTGTCAGAGATCACAGATACTTCGCTGCAAGGTATTGTATTTCGTGTAAGTATTAGAACTCCTTTGTGTCCTTCGCGGTCGAAACGTGTGGCCTGATATCCCTTGACTGAAAATTTGCGATTGGTGTTGAGGTGTGTCTCTTGAATACATGCCACATCTATTCTATCTTTATGGAGACGCTGTGTTAGGGAGACTTTCTTGTTATAAATTCCTTCGGCATTCCATTGTAGTATGTTGAGTGTCAGGGGTGTTTGGTCAATAGCTCTTAACTTACTCCTCTGTGCCTTGACTCCACAGCACAGGGGAAGGTTACCACCAGTAGTCATGGGTGGATCCCCTCGAGGGGGCCCGGCACTATCACCGCCTGGTGGGACTTCACGGGATTAGCACCATAACGATTAATTTTAATTTGTGACATCATGAATTAAGTTACGTTGCACTGCTTTGTCAAGCATGTGGCTCAGTACATCCGATTTCGACAAGCATTTGTTCGGGGTGCTTTCCCTAGCCTTTGACTGTCCCCAGTCTACCTACAAGGCAGCAGGTTTGTGTGTCACTTTGTCTGGTCCCTCTCCCTTGACCTGTCTGACATGGGTGACCCTACCAGTAGCTGTGCTACCGTTGGCATAGCTCTTGGGGTCATTGGAACACACAAGCCCCTCTACCTCGACAAGGTAGACACACAGTAGAGGGGATATGTTGTGTTTTGTGAATGTGTTTGTTTGCTGATGAAGGCTAATCGCCGCGGCGTCCTTATTGTGTCATAATTCTGTTATCTAAAGCTGCACTACTTTGTGTCATTTTATACTGGTTACATTTTCACAGCTTTACTGCACAGAGATAGAGGTGACCAGTCTTTCTTAAAATGTGTTCCATGGAAGGATGACTTCGTAATGCACAGGGTGAACAGATCCAATTGCATAAATATGATTTTTTTAAATCACTTAGAAACATTTCCTATGTTTCTTGTTGTTGTTCACCAATGATTTTTTCCCCAGAAATAATGTCTTTTTCAGGTTGAAATATTATTAATATGCCAAAAAAACATGTAATTACCCGGGAACCCCAGGGTTCAAAGGGTTACATCCAAACTATGGATCAGAAACACGGAGAACAAATGATTACAAATAAACTACAAACATTCACTAACTGGTGCCAGTGCAAAGTAGAAGAAATAAAATGGTATGACAAATCACCACTATGGTTGTGGAGAGAACTAGACAAATACTATTGAAACAAGAGGTGAAAGCTGATTGGAACAGAAGAAAGAATGAGTGCTTCAAGGCAGTCTCCAGTAAATGGGATGGAATAAAGTGCAAATAACTAGAGATTTGAACTGCAGGAGTCGCTGCGTGTGCCAACATGCCATCCTAGTGCCAGTATTGCAATGGAATGCTAAATATGTAATAACTTTAATGCCAAGGCAATTTAGATGAGGAGACCAGCTCTCCTTATAATTTAGCCAGGTAACTGTACTGCAACGACTTCAGTTTTGTACCCGACACTTTACCCATGTGAATCAAACCTACAATGCGGTAAGGCTAACCTGGTCAACAAATGCCCGCAGAAGTCGGATGTATCAGCCTAATGGCACAAGAACGCAGCTCTGCAAACAGGCACAATGCAATCACATCCGGAAAAAAAAACTCTGGATGAACGCAGAAGAAGAAGAAGAAACCAACAATGGCTGGTCAACCCATCAGCTTGTGCTCTTTGTCAAGGGAGACAACAATTCATCATTACAGTCAGCAACCTGGTTAGTTCTCTGGGTCATTGACACACTGATCTAGGGTTCCCCAGCAGTGACTGAATATTTGCTCTGACCAGGACAGTTCTGGGGTAGATCTAGCCTCATGAAATGAGTTTAGAGAGTTCTGTGGGAAAGTCCTGGCATTAGCCATATGTGCAATTTGGTCATGGAAATATGGACCTAACAGCATAATCTAAATGTTTTAATGTAAACAAACATCTAAGACCACAGCAAATGGGGTTTTTACTTCCTAAGTACCTTCACAGATAATTTCCAGAAAATTCTGAAAACTGATCCTCGTGTTATGAGGTCAGCTGGAACACAGAGTTATACTGGTTAGAAAAATAAAATGCTTCCGCTGCTGGAGATTCAATTTGGTCCAGTCTGGATATACACAAGGGCACTAACCACTATGTCAAAATATATATTATGGCATACAAAGATGTATTTAACTTTCAGCATTTCGCGTAGAACAAGTGTCACTGAGCTCAGTTCATGTTATTTCAGGTTTACTTGGAATATCAGATTAAAGGACGAGAGGCCATTATTTGGTGCTCACATTTTCAAGTCACTTTGACTAAACATATTCTTTCATTTTATCCTAGTTATAATTTTAAATATCTCTATGATAACCATATACGCCAATAGCAGAGTTTAGCAAAATCCTGCAAGTTGTCAGGGCATAGTGGTTAGAGCGCTGGCTTGCCAAGACTAGCCTGGGTTGAATTCTCAACGGAGGTCTGGCTCTGGGTTCAACCCAGCCTCATGAAAAATAGATAACCAAATAAATTTTTGGGAAGGAAAGGTGATGAGGAAAGAAACTGACCACCACACCTCATATAGCATGACCTAAAATATGTGAAAGACTAACACTTGTCACCCAGTAGCAGTATCTATTAGAGGACTATCTTTACCTTCCTTTAACTAAACTTCTTCAACAATTTTGTGAAAGCTTGTTGTTTGTCCATCAAGAATGATGATGACCATTCATTTCATCCAGTGGAGTTAAAAGTATGGAGCCATGAGTTCTAAGATGGCTGGTAAGGCCTATTTTGGCTCGAAATGTTCTCTAACAATATGGGCAAAGAATGCTTGACGTTTCAGGAGGAGGATCTCCTGCAGTGGTTTTTTATGCCTAGCCTTTTTTTCACAGCTCTTGCAGTCCTGGTTGCTTCACAAGTGTGACTACATCCTTGCATGATGATGTCCACCATGAATTTCGGTCTGGCAGTTGTCTCCCAAGTGTAGTGATGAATTCCAAAAGCTTTTAGTGAGATCTTCAGTGTCTTT
The DNA here is from genome assembly GCA_963921405.1 of Cepaea hortensis. Classification (NCBI taxonomy): domain Eukaryota; kingdom Metazoa; phylum Mollusca; class Gastropoda; order Stylommatophora; family Helicidae; genus Cepaea; species Cepaea hortensis. The sequence goes on from OY992886.1 coordinate 45,498,069, forward strand.
AAAGCTTTTCCTCTGACCGCCTTGAGAGCACCTACCACAATGCAGCTCGCCGTAAAAAAATCTCTTTAGGGAGCCTGTGATCTGGCATGCGAGTCAAGTGACCAGCCCAGCGAGTCTTCATTAGTATAGTGTGGATACTGGGCATGGACGCTCTTTCTGAACTTCATTGTCTGGGATCTTGTCTTGCCATTTAATCTTAAATAACTTCCTAAAGTGAAAACTTAAGAGAACAACAAAAACACAGCATTCTGTTAGGGTTAACTTTGCTTCCATGAATTACACAAGCACACAGCTAACTGAACTCCTGTGATCACGTACAGTTCTGATTGAAGTCCTTTGTAACTGTTTAAATGGTGAGCCCTTGATGAGCTTCCCCATCTTATCTGCATGTCTGTTTTCCAAAATTGCTATGCCTGTTATTGTATGTTCTGCCTCATTTAAGTTTTTTGACTTCAAGCCATCTTCTTGTTTTGTATCATTTTCTGGGAGTGGTCTAAACAGAGCAGTGCCGGAAAGCTCCGAAATAGGATCACCTCCAGCTTTTAGGATAGCTGCTTCCTTCTCCATGAACTGTTTTGCTTCAGCGACCAGAATCTGCACATCCTCCTTGGTGACTGGATTGTGTGTGATGTAGGTTGCACCGAACTCTAAGGTCACTTCATTTACTGAGGACGGAAAACACAGTATTCTTTTGAGACATGTAATTGTAAGGTTTACATGTCACTTTCACATATTACAGTTAATCCAATGGTAGATGCAGCTCTAAAGATGGTAAGTGATAGGGCTTCACAGATACTATGTCACTGCATTGTGAAACTGAATGACAAATTACCTTCTCCACTGTCTTTCCTTTCCAAAGACATTTCTGACTCCCAATTTATTAAGATGAGCTCAAATGTGTGTTTTGTATGAAGATACTCTCAAGTGGGAAATAAAGTACTTCTGTGTTGGCAGGCGCGCGCACACTCACACACACACACTGCAGTATGCTACATTGGCTTCACACATCTCTATAGGTCTGTATGCATAATGTCAACCTGGCAGTTTTGCTATATGAAACATTTTGATTGCGTGTAGTGCACAATAATAAGGCTGGGGTCTGTTGAGACTCCCTCAGTGGTAGTGTAGTGGCTAGACACTCACCTGCCGATCCAGTGTTCATGGAGTCAGTCTGCAGCAAGACCTATTCAAAGTGATCACAATTTTACCCTGGCCCTGGACCAACCCAGCCTACAATAAGTACCAGGAATGTCTTGGGAAGTAAGGATGGCTGGCAAAATACCAACCAGATCGACATATGGGTCTGGCACCATATGCCCAATGCACATTAAGGTGTGAAAAGGGCTCTTTACTTTCTTACTGTTAAAACTAGTGGGCAACTCACTCTCCTCACTTCAGCCCGGCAGAGCTGGGTAAATGAGTAACAACTGAAGTCCAGTCTAAGGAGATTGAAGAGTTACATAAAGGTTAGAGAACAGTGGAAGCAAACAACTTTGCAAGCTTTACATTTTGAGAAATAAATTTGCCTCTCTAATAGAAAGGAATGATGTGGAAGGAGTCATAGCTTATAGAGTCAGCCTTTAACTCAACATGTCATGTAAAGGATCTATTTTCACAACATGTGACATACTGGGTATATGGCACACACAAAGACAGGATTCTTTCCATGCCATGTGACATGTGGTGTGTCATGATGAGGAGTGTGGCTAAAGCTCACACTCTCATCACAGTTGAAAGTGCGGATCGCCTTGAGCGAGAAGCACGCTTGCGACCAAGAAAACGCGATACTCAAGCTGAGACTGTGGTAGAAGACTGACTCATAGTAGACAAGGCCAATGTGTAGAGTGCTACCAATCATAGATACTTTTAGTTATTGGGTGCTTTAATTAAAAAAAAGTACTTAATTAGTGTGTCATTCTATGATTCTGAAATGATAGATGGAGGATGTGAAAGAATTGAAACATAACATTATAACTCGGCCACTCATACCAATATCACATATGTTCTCCGGGAAGGTTAACCCGGTCAACAAATGCCCGCAGAAGTCGGATGTGTCGGCCTAACGGCGCAAGAACGCAGCTCTGCTTTAAACAGGCACAACGCAATCACGTCCGGAAAAAAAAAAACTCCGGATGAACGCAGAAGAAGAAGAAGAAGTTCACGAAAAGTATAATTTTGTACTCATGACAACTAGGGACCTATCCGGGATTGTATTGGATATATGATGTTTTTTTTTAAATTGCATATCCCTTATAGGATGTTGCAATCATTACCAGCATTTTACTGTCGTTGATGTCTTGGCAAGCTTTTACGTTCAGTAGTTTGCCATTACTTTCTGAATGAACGGCTCCCATACCAATACGTTAAAACCAGCGCGACACGGTCTGCTGCCAAAGTGGTCGCCGCTGTCTGTGTTTCGAACATGGGTAATTGGAATTACAAATTGCATCTGCAACGCATCACCACGGAGACCGTAAGTTAGCCCATGCTTTTATAGATGAATCTAGTTGATTCTGGTGTATATATACTTGGTGATCCTGTATGGATGTCAAGCATAGACAATGAGCATTCAAGATAAAAAACATCTGATGGCTGTGGAAATGTGGTTGCTGAGGAGAATGCAAAGAATACCACGGAGAGACAGAAAAACCAAAGATGAAGTCCTACAAGTAACAAATAAATATCATAAACTGATAAGAGAAATTAGACGTAGACGGTCAAAATTTTTTTGGACATGTTTTGAGAAAAAATAAATGAGAGAACTTGGTGACAACTGGCAAGATCAAGCGGAAGAAAACAAAGGGAAGACAGAGAAGTAAATACCTGGATGGCGTGACCGCATGGCATGGTCGAGACAAGAACACTGAACTGATCCATGACTCTGGTGATCGAGTGAAATGGTGAATCATGACCGCCCACGCTTACCGGCATGGCACATGATGGATGGATGGATGGATTCTAATTGGTTTTTCTTCTTCTGCGTTCAACCAGAGAATTTTTTCAGATGTTAATGTGTTGTGCCTGTTTACAGCAGAGCTGCGTTCTTGCGCCGTTAGGCCGACACATCCGACTTCTGTGGGTATTTGTTGACCGGGTTAACCTTCCCAGGGGTTTCGTTGAATGACTCTCACTGTTGTGATGTTATCCCCCATCCAAGCTGGCTCATTTAGAACAGCCGAAGACATCCCGGTCAGTCCTCAAGGGAAGGCAGAGGCAGACCATTGGCATTCCCTCCATCCAAGGAGGCTTCCTTAATTGCAGAGCCGACACTCTGGTACTGGGCTCTAATCGGCTCTAGAGAGTTCCTGCATTATGTTTAAATCATACAGCAAACAGAGTCAGGTGTTAACTCTGTGGTGGTCTGTGACGAAACGCGTTTATCTGTCTTGGGTCGTTAAGATCCCGCACTATTTTGGCGCGTCATCGGGGACTTTCCCAGCTAAAAATAGACTGAGGGAAGCCGATGGAGGACTTATTATCTAGAATCTTCTCGAAACACCGGAATTCGAGTAACCCGTGATGTTGGGTATCGCTCTAAATTCCCGTGCAGAGAGATCTAGAAACTCTAGGCGGGGAATGACGTTTTCCCGAGAAAGTATCTTTTCTCAAGAAGCACTCACTTCTAGTGCGCATTGAGTTGGCACGAAGCGGGAAATTGGCTAAACCAGTCATTCACTTACTTTTGTTCGAAGAGAACAGACGCAGGCCTGATGTGAGCCATTTTGTGTTGCGTCTCACCTCAACCATGATTCGGCTGACTGTTAGGGAAAGGAAGCTGAGAAGCCCTTGAACAGTTCGGAAGCTGACTGGAAGCTGAGTTCTCTCCATTCAGGTAGATAATTGTTTAAATCATTTAACTTTGTACGTGTGTTCCACACGCCATTGTTCTAACCTCATTACCTATGCGGATGTCCTTGCATACTAATTAGCAAACCGATCGATAACGCCGGTGACAATTAAGTGTGGGTTTGTTTACCGTGTGCTCGCGAATCAGTTGTTAGGAACGCCGTAATGTGATGTGGGCGATTTGGGTTCCAAATATATGTACCATATATTGCCAATCGTTGCATCTATTAGGTTGCTGTGTTAGAATAAAACATAGTTACTTGTGCCGGATGGAAACTTAGATTATGTCAGTCAGTTGCTGAAGCCAGAAGAACGGTTAGAAAACCAGGTAAGTTGGTAGGTGGAGATTCAGACAAAATTGTGCTTAGTTACTAAGTAAAGGAAGAACTTAGTTCTGTGCCACCAGAAATGATGTAACTATTGTGTAGCAACTTAATAGTGAATTCATTGTGTGGAACAGCGGATTTCTGTGGAAAGGTAAGTGGCTTTGGTGCTATATCTATATATATATGATGTGACATTGTGTATATATATTAGGTCATGGCATGCGATACTTCCTGGGGTAATTCCGAACGCCGAATAGCTCGACGCGTGATAACACTGCGTGCCGTCGCGATATAAATATGCGTTCTGAAATCTTGTCTGAGCTATCCTGTTTCGTTCATACTGGCGCTAGTGCGAGTGAATGCTAAGGTGCTGGAAGTATGGAAGGATGCAAGGAGGCTGTATGAGACTGGGGAAATATAGGATATGGGGGATGTAAAAGCAAGTTATGAAAGTATGTGTTGGTAGACCCAACCAACGATGAAGTTCAGTCCAGGCCAAGGCTAAACCACTTGGGAGGACAGAACTGGAACATTACCCTTGGAACATGTGGGGAACATGTATTCTCAAGAAGGCTTCTTGACTCTAAGGCAGAGTCTGATAAGAAGAGTTTGCTGTGGCGTGGGCAGGTGGTCCCACCAGCAAACAGGCTTGTGTACATAGTGGATGTAATCATGTACTATTCCTATATCCCGAGGGATCGTATATTGATCAAGATTATGTTTCTTAATGTACATTGATGATGGTAGGAACGAGTCTAGGGACTCTTTACCTATTTGTTTAGTTCGATTAAATTAGAACCATAACAGCCTTGTATCACTACTGACGTTAGCGACGACTGGTAGATGATTAGGGATAGGTGAGACCTATGATCAGACTCGTCATTCTGATTTCTTGCTCTGTTTGACGGGCTGTTCTGTGAGGCCAGCTGACATTTGTGAACCCATGCTTTACTACTCTCCATATAGAGATAATGCTTGGGTTATATGAATAACTAACTAGCATGACTGAGGGTTGAGTAGTTATTGGTAGGATGCATGTGGACTAATGTTTGGGCCAGTATACTCTCACCGGTCGCTCTTCCTTTTCAGGAGTTTGCCTGTTGAGGAACCAGTCAACTATAATTGTTGTTGGCAGGAAACCACTTCGTGTGACAGAGCGAAGGGTTCAGTTCTTTACTTATCACGCCAGACTCATCCACACCAGGTACCCAATGTGATTCACCATGCGTGAAGTTTGCTTCAAGACATACAACTGCCCTGAAGGTGCACGTGTGGGAAGTGATGGTTTGTGATCGTTTTAAAATAGAAGATACTCTGTTTTTGCCAGGAACATTTCAGCATTTTGAGTAATCAGGCTCAACTACAGGAAACACCGGTCCGTCTATTATGACGGGGGTTCTGCCTAAACGCAGAAGTAACTGATCTTCAGACACTTGAATGGTTCTTTGGACAGCTCTAGGGGCAGGTCTTGAGAAGAACTACACCAGTTATTGACTGGGGGAAAGTGTAACCCGGTGGAAGGGACTATGGATTATAGTCCAACCTGAATTGTTTCCGTGAAATAGATGTCTGATTCTATTAATGTACTGTCTCAGTATGAAGATATAAACTGTGTTCGAGTAGGACTCAGTAACATTTTTCAGTAGCCATATCTGATCCTACAAACAGTGTGACTGTAAGAGACCATTGAATGGGTCAGTGACATTTGTTCATTCATGTTCCAGTGATGTGATGAAGGGACCATTGAATTGGTCTATGCCATATCGGTTCTGCAGTGGGACTGTGCTATGAGTGACAGACCATTCGATTGGTCAGTGACTATTTAGTTCATCGAAGTAACCAATACTTGGAGCCAAGTCCAGGAAGATTGTCTCCAACTCGGTAGTGTTCGAGAACTGTATTACCAGTGACTCCGTGGGAGTGATATAGATGCAGTTGGTCCAGTGAAGTGTGGTCCAGCAGTGACTCTATTGTTGTGGTTCCACGTTCGGGAGACGGAGTGGTCTCCAAGGTTCTAGTCATCTCACTGGAAGGAAGCCGGGTGAGTGGCGGACCGACTGGACAGGACATCTGCATCCACTCTACTTCTCAACTCGATGAAGACACCTACATCTCTAATTCTGTCTCTACTCTATCTTCTATTTGTGTAAATAGATTCTTCTATCAGGATGTTCATTTCAGTTCTATATTCTCAAGGGTAGAATAAACTTTATGTAAGTTGACTTGCTCTTTGTATCATGATTGAGTGTGGTCTCGGACGATGCCTAAGTGTTCATTGTTCAACAGGTGTAGGTAGTTAGTGGGGGTCTAGAATCTGGAGGGGCTTGTAGACGTAATTAACTAATATGAGATCAACCACAGAGTAAAAATGTGTATCTGCTCGTCCAACCCCTGGGGCTAGAATACACGGGAGTGCCAGAGACACCTCGGGTGTGGTTCACTCTCACTACCCAAGGTGAACCCGAAACACTCCGTTACAGAGTGGGGGCTCGTCCGGGATTATTCCAAGATCTTTGTGTGTTGTAGACCTCTCACATAGGGATAGGGACTTAGTCTTTATCCTCTACTTCAGTCTACATAAGATTCTACTACTTCTACCTATCTCCTAACTGTCTGACGGACATTTGTGTTGTGGTGATTAGTTAGTACTATTGATTATTGATTCATTGTATTGCTTCACCCACACATACTTGAGTACCCACCTATCATAGTCAACATGTCTACCCAAGAGTTAGACTTGGACAAAGTTCAGGAAACTGGACGTAAGTCTGGTCTTGAAGGAGATGCTTTGAAATCCTATGTCCAAGAGGTGGAAAGAAATTTCCGCCAAGAGGAAAGAGAGAGGAGGAGAGCAGAAATAGAACTGGAAGCCAGTAAAGTGGCTCTGGAGGAAAAGAGGATAGCGGCTGATACTGAAATGAAACGGCTTGAGTTGGAAGCCGAGAAAGAAAAACGTGACCATGAGTACCGAATGAAGCTACTTGAGGCACAAGTGCCTGCTACAGGTGTAACTGATGGAGCTATGGGAGGAGGTGTACCTCCTGGCTCAGAGTCAACCAGTAGACGTGACTACCAGGCTATGAAATGGCCTTTACAGCCGTTCGAACCCGAGAAGGAACGGATAGACCAATACTTAGAGAAGTATGAAGCCATGTCTATTGCAATGGGTCTAGACAAACAGAAATGGTGTTTGAAACTCTCCCAGGGACTCCGTGCCGAAGGTTATGAAGTGTATGCACGCTTACCACCGGGTTTACAGAATGATTACCCGGCATTGAAAGCGGCTCTCTTGAAGAGATTCGAGATCACAGCGCACTCATACCGAAGGAAGTTTCGGACGGCGAAGCGAGAACCTGGTGAACTGTTTTCATCATACAGTGTGAGATTGAACTCATACCTTCTTAAATGGATGGCCTTGGCCGGATTTAATGAGGAGTATGAAAGTTTGCGTGAGTTGATGGTTGTAGATCAGATGCGAATGCAAATGTCTAAACCCTTGCGAAACTTCTTAGGTGAGAATGGGGCTGAGAGATTAGATATAGTCACCAAGTTAGCCGAAAGATACGTTGAAGTCTATGGCGAGACTGGGGACACCAGTCCAACAGATCCGAGATCGAAAGATCCGGATCAAGGTAAGTCAAAGAAGAAGACAAAGAAGACCAAAGGTTCTGATGAACCAAAGAAACAGGTAAACTCTGTAGAGAAGATCTCTAACGTCAATCAAGGTAAGAATAGCCCACCTAGTTCTCCAAAGAGGAAGTGGAGTGAACGATGGTGCAAATTCTGCAAGTCCAGCACTCACAATACGAGGGAGTGCAAGAGTAAAGCCAAGGACTTTCACTTTGCTTGTCTTGCAGAGGTTAGGGATAGATCTTGCAAGGAAGTGAAGTCGGTTGATGGGAATGGAGAAACTAGACGACCTCCAGTGGTTGAGGAAGTAGAAGTGAATGGGCAACAGGTGTCGTGCCTCTACGACACAGGATTGCAATTTTCTGCTGTAATTGCATCCCACCTGACAGGCCCAGAGCAACTCACCGGGGAGATGACGGAGATACAGCCAGCCAGTAGGAGTGCTGTGGCGTTACGTTGCCCGATTGCCCATGTGGAGATTCGGAGCAAGTACGTTACTGGACGCATTCAGGCGGCCGTCGTACCGGATCCTCTCTATCCCCTAATTCTTGGCCGGAAGTACGTGTTTCTGGGAGAACCAGAACACCCTAGCATCCATAAGTCTAGGCAGGTCAGAGATACAGAGGAAGAGGGTCTCGAAAAGGTAAGTCTCCGAAATACTCACCCGGATAGAATGAGTAATGCTCGGAGCAAGGATGCGACGGAGTGTCCTTGTTCGCAATGGTTGCCCAACAATGAAAACCCGTTAACTCAGGGTAAGTTCAACTCTGATAACCAGTCACCATTAATTCAGACTGGAACAGAGAAAAGGCAGAGGGAACGTAAGTTGGTTCCTGAGAGCTTCAGAGCTAATCTGCTGCGAACGGTACATGTCAGGTCCCCAACCGGACATCTGACTGTAGGGACAACCCGTAAATGTCTATCCCGGTACTATTGGTGGCCGGGAATGACAGGCGACGTGCGCAGGTATATTAGGTCTTGTCCGGAGTGCCGTAAATGCACACCTGAGAAACGGACGAAGACGAAGATATCCTTAGAGGTTGGAGACCGAGTTCTAGTACTCCTCCCAATCGAGGGGAACGAATTCGAAATCGGGTGGCAGGGCCCATTCCTAGTGGATAAAGTGGGGCTCCACAAGCACTATGGAGTGGTGATCCTGGGAAAGTCTACTACTTTCCATTCCAGTCTCCTCATGCGCTATGAGGGGAAGCCCGATGATAAGTCCACCAGCCCAAGGGCGCAGAGATTCGCTGAAAGAACGGTTCGGGGTTCAGGTCAGGTAGCGGAAAGCCTGTCACACCATAGGCAGTCCTATATGTATGTGCAGGTACCTTCTTCGGTTCAGCCCGGTGCTCGGGGGAACATGACCGGCCAAAGGAACACCCGCAGTACTAGCTACACTGAGAACCGTGGTCGGAAGAGGTGGGTTGTGTCGGAACGGACACAGACCCTTGGTCCCTCAATCCGACCGACTGCAGTCCAGCTGGGTCCTCGAAAGGGGAAGCTGGAGTTGCAGAAGTCCAGTAAACTCTGGCAGGAACGATCGTTAAATCAGATCGAGACGGGAGCTCTGGTCCGCAGGACACTGCGAGATGCCCGATCGCAGTAGCGGAGTAGGCGTTGATCACCCGTGATACTGAATAGCTTGTCACCCCACCGAATGTGGTAAAAGTATTCTATACAATATTGACGGGTTAGACTTCCTCACCCGCCATCCGGTCTCTTAGAAAGAAGAACGAACGACATAGACAGCTTCTGCGTAGAAGTGGAACGACGGGGTCGATCCTCTTAAAGTGGGGGCCTATGTGACGAAACGCGTTTATCTGTCTTGGGTCGTTAAGATCCCGCACTATTTTGGCGCGTCATCGGGGACTTTCCCAGCTAAAAATAGACTGAGGGAAGCCGATGGAGGACTTATTATCTAGAATCTTCTCGAAACACCGGAATTCGAGTAACCCGTGATGTTGGGTATCGCTCTAAATTCCCGTGCAGAGAGATCTAGAAACTCTAGGCGGGGAATGACGTTTTCCCGAGAAAGTATCTTTTCTCAAGAAGCACTCGCTTCTAGTGCGCATTGAGTTGGCACGAAGCGGGAAATTGGCTAAACCAGTCATTCACTTACTTTTGTTCGAAGAGAACAGACGCAGGCCTGATGTGAGCCATTTTGTGTTGCGTCTCACCTCAACCATGATTCGGCTGACTGTTAGGGAAAGGAAGCTGAGAAGCCCTTGAACAGTTCGGAAGTGCTCGCGAATCAGTTGTTAGGAACGCCGTAATGTGATGTGGGCGATTTGGGTTCCAAATATATGTACCATATATTGCCAATCGTTGCATCTATTAGGTTGCTGTGTTAGAATAAAACATAGTTACTTGTGCCGGATGGAAACTTAGATTATGTCAGTCAGTTGCTGAAGCCAGAAGAACGGTTAGAAAACCAGGTAAGTTGGTAGGTGGAGATTCAGACAAAATTGTGCTTAGTTACTAAGTAAAGGAAGAACTTAGTTCTGTGCCACCAGAAATGATGTAACTATTGTGTAGCAACTTAATAGTGAATTCATTGTGTGGAACAGCGGATTTCTGTGGAAAGGTAAGTGGCTTTGGTGCTATATCTATATATATATGATGTGACATTGTGTATATATATTAGGTCATGGCATGCGATACTTCCTGGGGTAATTCCGAACGCCGAATAGCTCGACGCGTGATAACACTGCGTGCCGTCGCGATATAAATATGCGTTCTGAAATCTTGTCTGAGCTATCCTGTTTCGTTCATACTTCAGCATGAACATTTCAGCATTTTGAGTAATCAGGCTCAACTACAGGAAACACCGGTCCGTCTATTATGACGGGGGTTCTGCCTAAACGCAGAAGTAACTGATCTTCAGACACTTGAATGGTTCTTTGGACAGCTCTAGGGGCAGGTCTTGAGAAGAACTACACCAGTTATTGACTGGGGGAAAGTGTAACCCGGTGGAAGGGACTATGGATTATAGTCCAACCTGAATTGTTTCCGTGAAATAGATGTCTGATTCTATTAATGTACTGTCTCAGTATGAAGATATAAACTGTGTTCGAGTAGGACTCAGTAACATTTTTCAGTAGCCATATCTGATCCTACAAACAGTGTGACTGTAAGAGACCATTGAATGGGTCAGTGACATTTGTTCATTCATGTTCCAGTGATGAAGGGACCATTGAATTGGTCTATGCCATATCGGTTCTGCAGTGGGACTGTGCTATGAGTGACAGACCATTCGATTGGTCAGTGACTATTTAGTTCATCGAAGTAACCAATACTTGGAGCCAAGTCCAGGAAGATTGTCTCCAACTCGGTAGTGTTCGAGAACTGTATTACCAGTGACTCCGTGGGAGTGATATAGATGCAGTTGGTCCAGTGAAGTGTGGTCCAGCAGTGACTCTATTGTTGTGGTTCCACGTTCGGGAGACGGAGTGGTCTCCAAGGTTCTAGTCATCTCACTGGAAGGAAGCCGGGTGAGTGGCGGACCGACTGGACGGGACATCTGCATCCACTCTACTTCTCAACTCGATGAAGACACCTACATCTCTAATTCTGTCTCTACTCTATCTTCTATTTGTGTAAATAGATTCTTCTATCAGGATGTTCATTTCAGTTCTATATTCTCAAGGGTAGAATAAACTTTATGTAAGTTGACTTGCTCTTTGTATCATGATTGAGTGTGGTCTCGGACGATGCCTAAGTGTTCATTGTTCAACAGGTGTAGGTAGTTAGTGGGGGTCTAGAATCTGGAGGGGCTTGTAGACGTAATTAACTAATATGAGATCAACCACAGAGTAAAAATGTGTATCTGCTCGTCCAACCCCTGGGGCTAGAATACACGGGAGTGCCAGAGACACCTCGGGTGTGGTTCACTCTCACTACCCAAGGTGAACCCGAAACACTCCGTTACATGGTCTTCGTTAAGCATAAAGTTGGATGCATGACTTGTAAGTCGGTTTAGTGAAACAATTGTTAATGTATTCTGTTAAAAGACTGACATGTAAGTGTTTTAGTGAAATAATTGTTAATGCATTCAGTTACTAGACTGACATATAAACCAGTTAGTAAAACGTTAATGCATTCAGTTATTAGACTGACATATAAACCAGTTAGTAAAACGTTAATGCATTCAGTTATTAGACTGACATATAAACCAGTTAGTAAAACGTTAATGCATTCAGTTATTAGACTGACATATAAACCAGTTAGTATAATGTTAATGCATTCAGTTACTAGAGTGACAAATACATGTTTAGTGGAACCATTGTTAAAGTATTCAGAGTTTAGACTGAATAACTCAGTTATTGAAATCATTGTTAATAAATTCAGTTACTAGACTGACCTGTTTATGAAAGTTAAATGAGCCAAATCCCTATTGGAAGGCAAAGATATTTTGTTGGTGATAGTTATTAACAGCACATTAGATATGTTGTATTCTATAACATGTAAACAGTTATAACAAACAACAATCTTTACATTCCATTACCGGTGCAGAGCACTGAACAATGATCTTAATATTTGCAAGAAAGGAATGTTTGCCATTGGAATTTGGGTGCACAGAAAAATGGGGATAATATAAGAAAAAAGGTCAACAGCAAATCAAGAAGCTAGGAATAAAAAGAGAATTACTGAATTAAATTAATATTCAACAAAATATTTTGAGTAGATGAAACGTCAGAATACTTTAAACCTGACTTAGGGAAAGGTGGAAGGCAGGAGTGCAAGAGGAAGACAAATGATAAAATAATATAAATGATAGTTGAAAAGGGTAAGATTGTACATTCAAATTAAGACACAGAAAATGTTGGAAGTAAATTGCACCTGACCTCTGATGAGAAAAAGGTAACTGATCTGATATCAGGCATTGAAAGTCTCGTACTTAGTACTTCACCAAATGGATGAAACGGCTGACTGTATCGAGATGAACAATTATAATAATGAAATATGAACAGTATTTTCATACAGAAAATGTCCAAAATTTCAAAATAAAATAAAACTCAGAGGTACATTTTACAAACAGTTTTGATTTACTTAGAAGTGGTGGATGAGATTAAAAGGAAAAAAAAAATATTTAGTATGTTTCTGATTATTGGTCATATTTTTTTCTAATTAAGGAAAAAGTGTTTTGTTTTTCTAATTAAGAAAAGGTAAAATATAAAGAATTTAATAGCTGCTTTAAATGATATATCTATATAAACGTTGACATGAGCTAAATTCACACCGTTCTTATTCCACAAGCTCAAAATAACATTATGTTGTGTGACATTAAAATTGGTGCAGCATCGTAGAATGGACATCATACATTTATGTTCAAGTGATTAACTGCCGTGAGCCAATTTTTCACCTGAATTGAACTACGCAAAACCACCATAAGTCCATTAATCGGCTCATTATTTGTTCCTTCATTATTTGTTTCCTTTCCCCTGCCTTTCTAAAATGCCAGAAAATAAACATATAGTTCTCAGATTTGAGAAATATTCATTGTTAAACTGTGGTTAATTCTCAGATTTTAGAAATGGCAATTCCCACTGGTTCTCGACCCTGTTGCTTCACATCATATTATCGTTTTAAACATTTTTAGATGACAGTTACTCTGATTGAAAGGAATTTTTGAAAGATTCTCAAACTGATAGCACGTGCAGTGATGTGGTTATTCAGTGAAATTATTTAGGCTAAATAATTTAGCAGGTGGTCTTATGGAAAAAACTAACAATGAAAATTCATCGTCATATTATGCTTGCTCTAATGGGTCACACTTGTGCCCCTAAGTTTGCTTTGCCTATCACAAATAAGCTTTGCAGTATTTAAATAATTATAACTAAATAGAAAATAGTGTATATATTGGTTCTCATTCTAATAAGTACAAATCTGCCTCGAGTTTTCCTGACTTGTTTCAGTTTCGTGTGAAAATGATGTGCTTCAAAATATGATTTTATAATTGTGTTTTGATGGTGCCAAGGAGCAATCCTTGTGATATTGATGAAGAAAAGTGGTGTGTTTATCATTATCCAGTAAATTTAATTGGATTATCATCAAACACGGAGTAGTGCCTTGGTAAGTGGACATTTTTAATAATTGTCACCTCTTTATTCTAAATTGTTGCTACAAAATTGAACATTATTATTATATTTGTAACTTCTTCCAAAACTATCAACACTGAATGTTCCTTGTGCAATCTTCTTTAATTTGATATATAATACAACATATCTGCTACCATTTAAATGTTGTTTACGTCATTATTGTGACATACCCCTACTTCCCATTTTCTGAAATCAATTTTTATTTGGTCCAAACCCACTTTTTGTTTTGTAGTGAATCAGTTAAAGTGAATGGCATGACACAGATCATTCTGTATTATATGTTGGTCAGAAATAAAACTTAATGGTATGTTAAAGGAATGACGCTATTTCATATGACACTAGACCAAACTTTGTGAAGACGCATTTCAACTTTCACAATGAACTGAGACTTTCTGTTTCACTGGCCATCAAAACCAGCAACAGGAATGAATACGTGATATACTTACATCCTGCAGGCAGGACAACCAGTGGATAGAACCCTCCTGGAGGTTGATACACAACTCTGATCAGCAGAATCTTGCGGTTGACTGAGAGATAACATATGACCAGCTGTTGCTCATGGTGAGGGGAGTCATCTATGTACAACAAACCCCAACCCACTAGGTCACCAACCTGCACAAGACTGCTGGCTTGTATGTGGACAGAAAATATAATAACATACAAACGACAATCATGTATTGTTGTTTATGCATGTCTTAGACTATAATATTGCTAACATTCTCAGATAAAAAGATAATCTATTTGTCACTGTTACTAACAACTGACAAATGAACCCCTGATAATAGTTGCTCAGGTTCCCTCAGTAGATGTGGAGGGGTTTTTATGCATTGACATACCAGGTGATCCTTCTTACTCACTTTATACTAAAAGTTTCATGGTCTAAGTGTTGTGGACAAATTCACCTATCTTGGCAGCACTGTGTCATAAGCTGTCACAATTAATGATGAAGTGAATGCAAGAATCTCCAAGGCCAGTGCAGCCTTTGGCAGACTACAAGAATGTATGGGACAGAAATGGAATAAGTCTGCAAACAAAGCTGAAAGTCTACAAAGCAGTTGTATTATCCACACTGCTATTTGCTTGTGAAACCTGGACTGTTTATCAGCGACACGCTAGGAAATTAAACCACTTCCACACAGCCTGCCTTAGGAAGTTACTGAAGATTAAATGGCAAGACAAGATCCCAGACACTGAAGTCCTAGAAAGAGCGTCCATGCCCAGTATCCACACTCTACTAATGAAGAATCAGATTCGTTGGGCTGGTCACTTGACTCGCATACCAGATCACAGGCTCCCTAAACGAATTTTTTATGGCGAGTTGTGTTGTGGTAAACGCTCCCAAGGCAGCCAGAGGAAACACTTTAAAGACACTCCGAAAATCTCACTGAATGCTTTTGGAATTCATCATGACACCTGGGAGACTGCAGCCAGAGACTGAAATTCGTGGCGTGCATCATTACGCAAGGGTGCAGTTACTTGTGAGGCAACCAGGACTGCAAGAGCTGTGAAGAAAAGACAGAACAGAAAAACCACTGCAGAAAATCCTCCTCCAGAAATGTCAAGCATTCTTTGTTCACATTGTCAAAGAACATTTCGAGCCAAAATAGGCCTTATCAGCCATCTTAGAATTCACAGCTCCATACTTTCAACCCCACTGGATGAAATGAATGGTCATCATCATTCTTGATGGACAAACAACATACTAAAAGTTAGCTGCTTCAGGCTAATTTATTCCCTTGGTTTGTTGTTCTCACTATCATTTTTGCTAATATTCAGTATAATTGAATGCATACTGCTCTTCAAAGTCTGGTAATATTATCTTTGTAATGAGGCAGTGCACGTAAGCACTCATTGTATTGCATGCCTACAATATTTAAACTTGTTGAGAGAAAATCAGAACTAGAGATGAGATGAGGTGAAGAACTGAGATGAATGTACTCAGGACAAGTCCAACAGTATTCAGTCTGCCCCAACAGAATACCGTATGAATGTTGACTATAGTTGCTGTGCCCTGATTAGTTACATTTTAACTGACTTTGCCTACATTGTTACCAGTTACCTACTTAATCAAGAAACATATCACTATGCACTAAGTTGTCATTTAAATTCCACGGTATACCCCCTCTGTTTATCTGTAATATCCAAGTGATTAATGCCCTTGAAGTCAGCAAATTAGTATCAGCTCTCTCATTTCCAGGCACTCCTTGTCCAGGTCAACAGATCAGCATAAGTTCCTGAAGGTTTTAGACTTCTACAAGCTGCAGTCGTGCATGGTATAGTGTCCATTCCCAACTTTCCAAAAGTAACCCGAGGCTATAAATGCCTAAATTACTGAAGTACTATAGTGTGTTTACTTTTGTCTGCCCCAATATAAAATTCTATATCTCAGTAACCAACTGAAGGAAAATGATGAGATTTAGCATATAACCTTATCATTATGTCCATCCAACAAACAATTTTTTGTTCTGGAGATTTTACAGCAGATTTCAAAGTTTGTTTATATGCGGTATATAATTTACGGGTCAGAGATGAAGTTCATAATTTTAAATGTATTACAGCATAGCCAGACAATCAGCGTTCAATGTTGAATATGTTACGTGTTTCACGGGATTGGCCTTATGCCAAGAACCCTGTGTTGTTTACACTGGGACTGTTCAGAGGTGTCTCAAAATGTGGGTTATTTCATGAAACATGATTAATATGTTTTTTTGTTTTTTTTTTAAAATCTTACCACTTATTGCTAACATTGAAATGTGTGAATATTTTTCAATCGGATTGAATGCAAAATTGTGTATACACTTCAAAGCATCGCTATGAAGTTGTACACATATTTTTGTCAAGAAGCCGATCGCAGGAAACTGTTTTATACTATTACAAATTCCGAAAAAAGAAAAGTGCATGCATTGGGTTTGAGTAAAAGGTCATTTCGTCGATGGGTGCAAAAATCTGGAATTAAACCACCACGCAATAACCAAACGGTAGGTAGAAAGGTTATTGTAGACAGCTTTGTCAAATATGTCATAAGGCGAGCTATTATAAAAATGCTTTAAAAAGTCGCTTAAAAGTCGACAGGGTCGACTTAATTGCACTGGGTTCTATCCCATATGGCTTGGTCTCTTTCTGCAGCGGGGAAAGCATCACACAGCACGAACTCCGCAGCTCTAGCGACAACCCACAGGAGTCTCCGAAAAATTTAACTCGTGAACTGAAGGATGCGGCCCGGAATCGAACCCACAACCTTTGGAGCCCGAGTCAAAAGGCTTGACCACTTCGACACTTGACCACATTATAAAAATGCTGGATGCCAAAGAAACAGTGACTGTAAGAAAACCTAGGGTTTGGTTGAGAAAGAACAATAACATAGAGCTATCCAAAACAACTTTGTGGAAAATTATAAGGACATTATCTTCACTTTTAGAAAGTACAAGGACGGTAGAAATATTCTTTGCTAGCAACCGCATTTAGGAGCCATGAGAAGCAGATACCTACATGAAATAAAGGAAATGCGCAAAGAAAATTATGGCATAGTGTGTTTGGATGAAATGTGGATCAATGCGCACCACACAAGTGATAAGGAATGGCAATCAGTGGATGGACAGATAAAGCGATATGTGCCCAGTAGTATAGGACAACTTTTGGTCATGGCCCTTGCTGGTAATACGCATAATGGCTTACAACAGAATGCTGGGCTCATGTTCGTATCAAAGCATACAGACAATAGGGATTATCATAATAAGATGAATGGTAATGTATTTAGAGATTGGCTCAAGAATACTGAGCTTCCATCCCTAGATAGACCGTCGTGTCCAATTATGGACAATGTATGATATCAATGTTGTTGCCCAAGAAGACAAAATACCTACAGCATCGAGCACAAAGGGAGCAATAAAGATATGGCTCCGAATGGAAAACATACCATTTCCAGAAACGTATTTCTAGCTAGAATTGTTGTCCCTTGTAAAACAGACACCAAAGAGCAAGAAATATCAAATCGACAAGTTGATAGAAGAGCATCGTCATGGGTGCTTGAGACTTCCGCCGTACCATTCTCATTTTAACCCTATAGAACTTGTGTGGGCTAAAAGGACATGTGGCAGCTGACAATACTATATTCAAATTGTCTGACGTCAAGATACTAATCCAGTCCGCGCTATTAAATATTGATAAAAGTTACTGGAAAAATGTGAGGACCATGTGTTGAAAGAGTAAGAGGACTATTGGAGAAAGGATGGATTGAATTTTATGCAACCGAGAGCAGTCATCAACCTACTGGAATCGTCCGACACAGATTAAGGTCTGAGCAGATCGCAGACCTAAATCCACGTGCACACCAACTGGGATATTTTGCTACAAATATTCAGAAGAATTGCAGACCCTAAACATTACAGCATCGGCATAAACAATACAACTTGTTAATGGCAACAGTTTGTATTCCACAGTGATGAATTTTCAATTCCGTGAGCCCTCAATGGTGACAAACAACTGACACTGAAAAAACAAAAAGCTCTCGACGCATTGAATACCAACCGAAGAGTAATATTGCGGTGGGAACTGACATATTGTGACATACAAGAAACGTGAGAAGAAACACGTTGTCAAATGAGGTGACAACACACGAACATACGAATCATTCTATAAACTTCAATGAAAAGAGGACCAACATCTTGACCGTTAAGAAGGAAGCCCAATACAGAGACATTCACAGCTATATTCGTCGTGCAAAACATGTAATCATGTTCCGTTTCAGCAGAGCAGACAATGCACCCACTTCCATTCGACTCTGGATAAGCCTTGTGTTTGTCATCTGAACTGGCATTACTGTAAAACAAGTTTGTTAGCGAGAAATCACTAGTTTTTCATCAATACATCAAAGAAATGTCGCCGCTTTTCATGATTTAAGTTGCTTTTGGACCTATCAAAGACATATTCCTTGGGTAGTGGTAAATATAAGACGGCAGGAAAAATTTCATAATGATGCAACAGACAGTTTTCAAAATAATTGATCGTGAATGACGGCATTCATTTCTGGACATACTATAGAAAGATATTTCAGTGCTGTAGTGGCAGTCTCCATTCTCATCTAGGAGATTGTTATTTTATATTCTCAGTCCTGATCAGATCAGAGCAAACACCTGCAAGCTTTCATGGTATGCCTCTCACTTTAGCTTAGAAATGCCAAAAGGCCATACAACACAGATCCATTAGCATACACTATTGCATCATCAACACCAACATGATAGTCTGTATGTTTAATTTCCAGGTCCACCTTCTCATCACCAATCTCTGTATGCTCTTACAAGTGTGATGATCACATTAAGATGGTTGTTTTTGTTACCGCCACTGTTATATAATACTGTTCGTTTAGTCTTGTCAATATTTCTGTGTAGAGAATAACTGATGGTAGCAGCTATGCTTATGTAAGCTTTGAACTGGGCCAGTGTATTCCTGGACCCAATTGACAGGTCCAAACACATACCTCACTGTCACACCCCAAGATAATTCTCATGTCTACATTATAGATGCATATCAGACATTCCCATTGGGAGTCTACAGAGTCACTTAGCCAAGCCCAACAGTCACAGACAGCACCAACTGACTGCATAACATGACCAACAATCTCTGTTGTGCCATGGTCAATGTTTTTAGAACTGGTGCATTACTGTGGGGTTCAGTGCCAGCTCTTGAGATTTGCTATGGGAGGGAAAGACTGGTCACCTCTATCTCCGCGCACTCAGGTTTATAAAATGTGATGGTTCTAACACTTCACATAGTCACTGCAGGCTTGTGCTACAGGGCTTTTAAAAGAAACATTCTGTGCAAGCACCAATTATTGAATGTTTGTAGTTTAGTAATTCACGGTTGGTTGAAATTTGTAACTAAAGTTTTCTATGGAATGATAGCTAATCCCAAGTCCAAACCTCCTTGGTCACCGCTTAAGACAAATTACTCCTCTCTTTCTGTAAAGGCTCCTGGTAATACATTGGTGATACTGCAAGACTGTCATATACTTAATCAATCGCAGAGAACATAGGCACACAAAAGCACACATCCACACTCTGTTAAATGATAGTCTCGGTGACCTCCCAGTTTAAGCAAAATACACACAAAGAACCAGACTTCTTGTGTAAACAAATTAGGAAAGAACTAGAAAAAGCGGGGAAAGAGATGACTGAGGTGGAGAAGGTAGAAGAACCAAATGATGAGTACAAATGATTACAATGATAGGACATAAACATCTGTTAAAGCATGAGATGAAAGTGATAGTGTAATGGAGTTACTTTTTGAATCTTTACACTGAAACAGAATGAAAATGATATTTTCACATGGAACTAAACATTGGTTGTGAAACTGTATAAAACAATACACACTTTGATCAACTGCCCAGAACCTGAGGTAGTCTAACTTGAGGCAGGATTTAGGAGGAGGTTCCAGTGGTGTTGCTGTTGATAAGATAATAGCAGGCGGTGGAAAATGGCTGCTGAACTGTTTAGTGAGACGCACCTCAAAGTGATTGAAACCTGGATGAGAATGTGAAGATCATATTCTAAATATATGCAACATCTAGGATAATTGAATTTATGCACAATAATAATAATGATACAAGTGTCTCATGAACAAACTTACTGTACTCTTTACTGCAGTCACTTTAACGCCAAATTCATACTTCAGATTCTATCAATCTTACCTTTAATAATATGAATCAGAACTGTAGCAAAATTGTATACACTGGTGCGCAAAGCATTCATCTATTCACGTGGATGAGGCTAGTCATAAGTCTTTACCCTGACTACAAAAGAAATTCATAGAGATCTGACATTATGTATCTTCTTCTTCTTTTCGTTCATCCGGAGTGTTTTTTCAGATGTCATTGCGGTGTGCGTTAGGCACACTTGGGTTGAAAACCCTTAGGTCAACACATCCGGCTTATGCGTGCATTTTTGACCAGGTTAGCATTCCTGGGAGACTCTCACTTTTGTGGTACCGTCCACATCTCAGCTGGTCAAGTTGGAACAGTCGAGGACTTCGGTCATCCCTCAAGAGAAGGAAGGGACAGTCCATAGCATTTTCCGCCATCCAAGGTTGCTTCCATAGTTGCAGGGCTGACACATAGCGCCCTGGTACTGGGCTCACCAAGGGATTCGTCACATCCTGCTCATGGCTGCTTTAATTCCTCACTTCAATATATTGGGCATTTCGTTCGCCCCGGGCCGTTCCCGCATAAAACCAGACAGGTCTGCAAACGGTATCCACTCAGCGAGTTTTCGGACATGTGCTTGTCGTTGCGCCCGTCAGAGCTGTTCCAGGCACGACAGACATTCGGAAAACTACCTAGTCAGAGCTGTTCCGAACAAGAGCGGCATTCGGAAACTAGGTAGTCAGAGCTGTTCCTAGCACGAGAGACATTCGGACGAGACATTTCACTCGGACGTATTTGCATAGTGTCAATTTTTAGTTTGCCACCCGTAGGACGACACTTCCGACTTCCGGCGGGCATTTTTTAATTCCTTGAAGGAAAGTATTACAGCTGACTAAATTAGGTTCTTTGTATTAGTTTTCTGTTTTAATTTTATTTAACTGTAAGATAATTGTTTAAACAGAAACCATTGTGGATAAATATCCAAATATTTATATACTCACATGTATATGGGCATACACTCACTCATGCATGCATGAGCGCGCGCGTGCACACACTCGCACGCGCACACACACGAACTATGACATTCTGAGCAGGAGGCAGCCGATGTCACCACAGAGATTTCCTGTGTTTCCTTGTTTGTCCCTTGAAATGCGACTTATTTTTGTGCATATCCACATTTCTGGAGACTTGGCTGGCTTTTCTATTAGTTGCATATTGGGAAGATTGTGAGGTGAAAACAGAGAAGTAAATACCTGGATGGCTTGGCCACGTGGTATAGTTGAGACAAGAACACAGAGCTGATACTGCATATACAGTAGTGTTGAATATATATATATATAACTTAAACATTCATCCACACAGTGACAGAGTTTACTAAACAGAATGAGGTAAACTAGTGGTGTTCAACCTATGCAACAAGTGGCTTTGAGGAGTTGTGACTGAAGTCCGGGTGTTTTCTTTCTTATAGAAACAGTTTTCTAAGATTATTTTGAGAATGGTATTTCTGGTACAAGTAAGTGTTTTCACAAATTGCTGTTTAAAAAAAAATTACATTACTAATCAAATGTTTAAACAGCTTTTCTAAAGCTCTCTTGCCAACAATTATATTTGAAATATGACTAGATTATATGTTATGTCACAGAGGACCAATATAAAGACTGTCATTGATTAGGGGTCCACAGTTCCAAAAAGATTGAAAACCACTGAAGTATAAAAAGTCACTTTGTTTGAAACTGTATTGAAATACCTCTGTGAAGACTGTAAGGTGCCTGTATAGCAACAGGAGTCTGATGGTCTTTGACATAGACAGTGTTGGTTCTATGATCAACTGTCGACCCTGGAGGAAGACACCAGTGTTCAAGATTGACCTGTTCAAGAATATATATCACAAAGATGAATATGAAACTCACGCTTTCCAGATGTACAACATATTATAGCAAGCAACCAACTTTCAGTTCTCTGGAGTTCTTCAGTCCCAAACTGTTATTTGCTTTACCCATTCTGTCCTAGTGAAGGCTGGTAGGGGACTTAATGCTTTGAGGGCGATGGCAGCAGCCAGGGTAGATCAGAGGATGCTGTACAGGCTCTTTCAGCAGTTAATAATTTCTGTCATTGAGTATGGTTTGGGGCTCCTGAACAGTATCAAAGAGCCAGCTTAAAAAGTTGGAGTGAATATAAAATGTGGCCATATTGGTGATCCTGGGGTGCACAAAGGACACACCAATTATATGCGTGAGACATATCCTGGCGCTACCAATAATGGCGGATAGGCAAAGGGTCCTTCAAGCCAAATGGTACCTGAGAGTTGCTGCAGATAGAGATCACCCCCTGCATGAAGCCATGGATATGGTTAAGGGTCATAGACTAAGACGAGGCAGGTCCTGGATGGCACAGGCAGAAATATCTATACGTCAGGTGTGTGATCTAGAGACAATGAATCATGAAAAAGAGTGGGTTGAAGTATCAGCAAACAGGACGGACTGGCACAATGTAACACTGGGTCATGAGTGCAGAGAATGGTCAGCGGGCCGCACAGAGTTTGAGGTGCAACAACTGATCCAGGGTAATACACATCACGGTGTAGTGATCTGTACTGATGAGTCAGTGGTGAGAAACAGACGGAGTGGTTGGGGTTTCATTGCGAAGGCTAATGGATGATTCTTGAAACAGGAGAGTATGTCATATGAGACTACGACCTCCAGCATGAGAATGGAGGTGGAAGCAGTCACAGCGGCATTCCGTTGGTTAGATGAGACCACTGCAAAACATACTGTCTTCATCATGGACTCACGGAGTATGCTTAGTAAAGTTGAGAAAGGAATGTTTCGTGTGGAATGGCTCACCACATATTGTAAGAATTGTATGGATTTTTCCCCAGCAAGGTTAACCCAGTCAACAAATGCCCACAGAAAGTGGATGTGTCGGCCTAACAGCGCAAGAACGCAGCTCTGCTGTAAACTGGCACAACGCAATCATGTCAAAAAATGAACGCAGAAGAAGAAGTATGAATTTTTTGCCCTGGCCATTCGGGAGTGTATGTATGTGTGTGTGTGTGTGTGTGGGGGGGGGGGGGAATGAACAGGCTGATAGGCTGGCAGTGAATACACCTCTTGGTGGTCAATTACCTATGGACAAGGTTGAGGTGGTCATGCACCTGTAGGCCCAGGTGGAGAAGGTGGAGGAACAGATTGAGAACCCGTATGTGGCAAGGATGAGATTGTGGGGGATTGGCAGGGGTTCTGGTAGAATCTCAAAACTGAGAGGGAAGATCAGGAGAACTTTCAATCAGATAGCGGTGTGACTCTTCAATGGCTGTTGAATGAGGGGATGGAGCACATATGGGAATGTTCTGAGTGCAGTGATGCTGGTTCTTAGCTCAGCTGTCCTATTTATCACTTTCAATGTTTCCATGTTTGATGTTATGTCCTTCTGTTCCAGACACTATTACTTTAACTATTTGTGTCCCAGACACTTATTACTTTAAATCCTTCAGTCCCAGATAGTTATTACTTTCATGCCTTCTATACCATACACTTATTACTTTAACTATTTGAGTCCCAGACACTTATTTAATTACTTCTGCCCCAGACACTTATTACTTTAATTACTTCTATCCAATAAAGTTATTGCAGAAACTTCTATCCAATCCAGTTATTGCTTATATATCACAAGAATACAATTCCTGGCCAGTAGGCAATAACGTCATGGCTGTCTGGGGTGGAAGGAGTGAAAGTAACATCTAGGATAGAACCATTGAAGGTAGCAATTAGGACAGAGTGCATACAAGTAATAACTGTCTGGGATTGATAGTCTAGGAACAACTGAATGTGTCTTGATTATAAAAGCATTAACTTCACTGTGTCTGGTGAGTTACTTGGTACGGAATAGATTCACATTTTCATTTGGCACAATGAAGTAAATGGGAATATTCAAGTGAATTGGTACAATTATCTTGGAACAGTCATAACATCTGATGGGGGATGCCTTGAAGAGATTAGAACAAAAATCGCCATGGTGAAGGTAGCCTTTTGTAAGATGGAAAACATACTGACCAATAAAAAGATGTAATTTGCAACAAGAAAAAGAGTGTTGAGGTGCTACATGCAACCAGTACTTTTGTCTGGGTGTGAAGCGTGGGCAATGAACAGACAAGCTGAAAAACATCTGTTGGCTGTGGAAATGTGGTTTCTGAGGAAATTGCAAAGAATACCATGGACAGACAGAAAAACCAATGACCAAGTCCTACAAGAAACAAATGAAATCGGTAAACTGATTAGAGACATTAGATGTAGACAGTCACAATTTTTGGGCACGTTATGAGAAGAAATAAATTGGAGAACCTGGATAAAGTGGAGAACTTGGTGACAACTGGGAAGATTGAGGGGAAAAGAACAATGGGAAGGCAGAGAAATAAATACCTGGATGGCTAGGCCATGTGGTATGGTTGAGACAAGAATACAGAGCTGATTCACGACTCTGGTGATCGTGTGAGATGGTGAAACATGACCGCCCATGGTTATCGGCATGGCACATGACTTTGATGACAATGAATATTGGGAGCCAGGTTAGCAAAGTAGCTACTAGACACTTGTCTAGTAGTCATGGGGTTGATCTGCATTTGGGGCAGATTTAGATATCTAAAACACCTGGGCTTCCAAGCCCACCCAGCCTTAATGGCTACCAGGAAATGTCTTGGGGTGTTAAGGCAGCTGGCATGATAGTGACTACATCACCCACTGAGTGCCAATTGGTCTATACTACTGTGATGTGTCCTGCATAACTTCAACAGTATAAGCTCAAATATAACAGGTCCAAGGTTTGCAGAAACAATCCAGCAAATGTCAACGAAGCATCAACTGAACCTCAATGAAAGGACTCGAAGGCCTGGAAACTAATTGATGAGGCCAAGTTTATTTGCCCACATTCTCGTGCTGCATGATCAATCAGAAAATTCATGAAATCATAATTGGTTTCGACCGTGTCTGTTATTTCTAGACGGGGTGGTCATAATAACATTAATTATAAATCATCAACTGTTGACCAGACTAGCTACTAAGAACTATCAAGTCCGTATCGCAGTCCTTCTGTCCTTTGCAAGGTTGCCAAAGTGTCCTTCTGTTGTGACATTCTAAGTTTCATTCTAACATTCTGCATCTGTCAAAGATATTTCGTTTGCCAAGTAAGATGCCATGCTATTCTGGTTCTCCTGTCTAATATGTGTTGGCCATGAGTACGGTTGTCCTGCCAGTAAATATCTTTCTAAGTTCCAGACAACTTTGACGTGCTGCTTCTCTGGTGGAGCTCTGTGATCCGAATGTTTGTTGTTGTAGAAATTCTTCTGACGTGTTCTCCGTTCTACATCAGCCCATTCGATACTCCTAGACATTGGTTTCGTGATTTTGACGCGACTTTACTTTTGCGTCATATTCTCTGTCCTGCTACTTGGCATATACAAATATGGCCAATAAAGCCCAAGGCCTTAAATGGGTCCTTTACCTACTCTACTAACTACAATGAATATTGCTGAATTTTTAACACAACAAATTATTTCCAAACTTTCCATATCTCAGTACAGATGCATGACTACATTGCCATAATGTAATTGCACCCAAATCAAATGATGCAGAGAAGAAAAGGAAAACCCCAAGTGTATAGTGAAATAGATGGTGCACGAAGAACCAGGGAAACCAGATGCGTCACGGAGTGTGAACTTGACAACAAAAGGATACGCTGTGACTTTCATCATACAGATCGGTTGTGTTTTTCTAAGTTCGGAAAGGACGAAGGCGGCTACTGAGAAGGCAGAAGGCTGGCAGTAGAACCATTCAAGGATATGATTAGCACTGGACATATCTGGAAAAAGCGCCATGGTTTCTTTTTGTAAAAACGGGAAATGCTAGACGATAGATTCGGGTGAGAACAACAGAGGACGAAGTGGAAGAACACAAGGGAAAAGAAGATTACTGAATCGTCGTTGGGAAAAGGCAGGGTCGACATCCAGGTTGGTAGAATATAAGAATTAGGCCCTTCCTGGCGGTACGGAAAACTAATCTAGCTATTAACTTGCACATGTGACTGTATTGCAAAGTCTGCATTAAACATGGATATTAACTTTTCTTTGAGCGCTGATTGTAATTTGATTCCCGTTCGACAATCATGTTCAAGTTGTATTCACCGTTTCTTATCGAGCCAAGTGTCACATTGTTAGTCATTGCTACCATGGCTTTACAATAAAGAAAAGAGGACTAACAGGTTGGCATACATTGAGAAGTTACTCACCACACTGAAAGTGGGTGCTGTCTGTATCAGGTTCTGCCAGTAGACATCTATGACAACACTGCAACCCTCAGAACACAGTGCTACTGTAGGGAGAAACTCTGCTCTGTCAGACTGAGTGTAATAAACTGTGCCAATTGGATGCAGGTTTTTGGTAAACAATGCAACTGACATATTTTTGGTAAAGGTTACCATCTGCACAGCCACCATGTCACCTGAAGAAGAAATGTGTAATCACCAACTGTTTTAGTCAATAGATGACAATATAATAGCTCAGCTACTAAATAGTAGAGATAGCTTCTACCTGTGCAATGTTTCCGCAAGAGCAAGGTTATCATCTCGTCTCATTTTGTTCCCCTTGCACCTTGCGGTGTCGAGGTAAAGTATAAACAGTGGGAGAGTGCCCAGTTATGGGCTTCATGTATCGAGATTACCATGGACTTTGTTATTCCCTCTGTCCATCGTTTACGTGGTCAGCCTCTTCTTTTTCTTCTTCTTCTTCCATTTGGTCTGTACACCATTGCTTGTTGTGGTATACTGTTAGTTGTAACCTAGTTATATGGCCAAACCATTTCTTCTTCTTCTTCTTCTTCGTTCATCCGGATTTTTTTTCTCCGGATGTGACTGCGTTGTGCCTGTTTACAGCAGAGCTGCGTTCTTGCGCCGTTAGGCCGACACATCCGACTTCTGCGGGCATTTGTTGACCGGGTTAACCTTCCCGGGCCAAACCATTTGACTTGTTGCCTTCTAATAAAATCTAGTGCTGCTATAAACCCCACTTTAGTTCTGATGACTTCATTTCTGATTTTCGTAGGTCAGCATGGCTGAATGGATAATAACATGTGTTTTTATAAATCTGGTATGCTGATGCCGAAGTAAGGGGTTCAACCCTTACACTGGACAGTTTGACTAAAATGTTATGTCCTAGACTTGGGGATGTAAATTACAAGTACCTCTGAAGTCGGAGTGGATTCACCTGATGGTGAGGGACACTATTAAAAGGGAAAGCTAATCCACACGCAAAATTCAGTCCAGCACTACTTGAAGTAATGTGTATGGACTACACCTGAGTTCAAAGCGAGCGAGTGCCCAAAAAAAAATTACATTATTCAGGAGGTATCTCTCCAGTATCATAAATTCGGTTCAGCAGACTGGTTACCTGGTCTATTTCATATTTTTCTAAGGCATTGATAATTTCTGATGTGATTTTGTCTGGACAGGGGTCCTCCCAGTTTTAATATGGTTAAGTGCATTCTGAACTTCCATCTTCAAAACTGGTGGTTCTTCATTATTATATTTAATATCATGCTGTTCCTTTCTTGTATCATCATAAAGGTCTTTAACATAATCTGACCATGCTGCAGACAGCAGATAACATACTCCAAGATGTCCCAAATACGACATATCTAGGCAAACCTTCTGGTTTACAGAAACAGCAATGGAAGATAAACTCTACGGACCACTGAGTGAACTAGAAAAGACAGCGAGGTTTATACAAGAGACAGCACTGCAGATATAGACAATAAATTTCAAGCAAATGAAAGAAGTTAGGGAATCCAGATACTGACAAAAATGGGATAAAGTGGTGGTAGTCTCAATACTGAAGAGCAAAACACTGCAGAACTTGCAGACCTAAGTGCAGCACTCTACAAAATATGTCAGAAATTCAAATGGGTTGTAAGACAATGGATCCCAGCTTAGCAAGTGAGTGGAAGACTACCTCAGACTGATACCAACATAACCTACAAGGTCAAGAAGCTTATAAGAAGCAGCTACAAAAATAAGTTCGAAGCAGAGTGTCTATGTCATCAGAAAAGGTGATGCATTTACCATCTATACAGAAGTGAGCAATTAGCAATCAGGAAATACCAGACTGAGATACCATCTATTCAATAACCTAAAGGCAGGAGCTACTGATGAATTAACTGTAGAAATGATAGAATTTAAAGAAACACTTTACTTAGCCTTTGATGACCAAGAAAAGGCACTTGATAGAGTAGATAGAAACAAGCTATGGGAAATTTTTAAACAATATGGAGTAAGAACATATCTAACAAACTTATGTAGAAGCCTATACAACAACTGTGAATGCATAGTGAGAACAAATGGAGGACACTCAGAAACCTTACCCATAAGATCCGGAATACAACAAGATTGTGTCCTGTCCCCTCTCTTGTTCATAACCTATATAGACAACATATGTAAAGAAACCAGCCAAGCAAAGACCGCAAGAACACCACATGAAGAATAGAACGCAGAAGAGAGAACCAGCGGCAAATTACACCATTAAAGAACTCCTATTTGCGGATGATCAAGCATTAATAGCAAAATCAACAGTACAGTTACAAGACCACATGAATAGTCTAAATGAAGTGTGTAAGGAACTTAACATGAAAATTAGCATCAGTAAAACAGAGGTAATGACTATAACCAAAGAAGAAAAAATAACAAAGATTCATCTAAAAGAACACCCCCTGAAACAAGTAAAGAACTTCAAGTACATAGGAAGTATAATATCCTCAAATGGCAAATTAGAAGATGAGATCGAAAATAGATGCAATAAGTCATTGGACAAGTGACACCAATACTAAAGAACAAACACATATCAATAGTTACTAAGAAAGCACTCTACAACACAATCTTCCTACCAACTGTATGTTACCAATGCCAAACCTGGACAATGACAGAAAAAGAGAAAAGACAAATCACAACAACAGAAATGAGATTCCTCAGAAGAATACTCAATGCAAAAGAAATGAAGAAATCAGGACTAAAGTGGGGGTTATAAAAGCACTAGATTTTATCAGAAGACAGCAAGTTAAATGGTTTGGCCATGTAACTAGATTGCTAACTAACAGTATACCACAACAAGCAATGATGTACAGACCAAATGGAGGCAGAAGAAGAGACCCGCTATGTAAATGATGGACAAAGGGAATAGCAGAGTCCATGGGAATCTCGACACATGAAGCCCATAAATGGGCACTCTCCTGCTGTTTATGCTTCACCTCGACACCACAAAGTACAAGAGGAACAAGATGAAATGAGAATGATAGAATAAATCACAGCTAGACATTTGTTGCAAAAGGTGCCCAATATACTAAGCATAAAAACAAAGCTTTTCTACAAACCCTAAGGAGATACATATCAACAACCTTAAGTTGAATGCTACTTTCATTCAGTATACAGTATTCAGGTTGCCATCTGAAGCTGAAAAGAAGAAGGAGAGGAAGAAGAAAATGTAGAAGAGGGAAAAAAAGAAGAAAAGGGAAGACCGGAGAAAGAAGAGAACATAGAAAACAAGAAGGTTCCAAATTGCTGTATGTAGCCGGGGCGCAGTGTTGGGGTGAGCGCCCAACATTGCTTAAATACCCCAATGGCTCGTGAATACATAACCTCTGCAGCAAAAGTCCAACTCCTGGCCTTCACGTGGCGGAACTGTTTTAACTAACAGGAGAAGGGGCGACGGCGAGTATCTGGCACCGGAAAATAACCAGTGTGCTCTAGATGTGTATACACATACATGCATGTGCAGACACGTGTGTGCGTGTGTACACATCTAAACTCGAGTGAGACCACAGTCTGCTCTAGCAAAGGAAAGGTGCTAAAGACGGAGGCAACCAGCCAGGAGGCTCACCACAGAAATCAGGATGCCATGCAATTACGCAAAATGGAATATGTCGACTGCTGCTAAAAGTTATGAAACAACAAGAGATTCAAGAGAAACGGCAACATACAGGACAGAAGGAAATAGTACATGAGGTTCTGGAGGCACCCATCACAATCAGCGAACTGGAGCTAGCCATATCAAAACTGAAAATGAGAAAGTCACCAGGAGCTGATGGTATCTCCAATGAAATGATCAGGAACCTAGGAACAGAGGCCAAAGCAAAGCTGTTGCAGATCTTCAATAACAGTTGGACCTTAGGCAGTGTTCCACAAGCCTGGAGAGAAGCAATCATGATACCCCTCCTAAAATCAGGGAAAGATAGTTCCATTGCCTCTAGCTACAGACCAATTAGCCTCACCAGCTGTCTCTGCAAAACACTGGAGCGCATCATCAATCACAGACTGCAATGGTACATTGAAAGTAAAAACATCCTTGTGCCACAGCAGGCTGGCTTTAGGCAGTGCTACTCTACGGAAGATCAGACAACCTACCTCTCTCAAGAAATTGAGGATGCATTCCAAGAGAAGAAGCTGGTGCTTGCAGCATGGATATATTTGAAGAAAGCCTTTGACAAAGTCTGGAAAGAAGGTCTGATGAATAAACTGAGAAACTGCAAAGTCAATGGAAGAATGTACAAATGGGTGAAAGCATACTTGCACAACAGAAGAGCCCGAGTACAGATAGACAGACTAAAGAGCAAGAAATTACTACTGCGTTACGGAGTTCCCCAGGGCGGAGTATTGTCCCCCACACTCTTTCTAATCTTCATCAATGATCTCGTTGCTAATCTACCGCATGGAATTAAAGCTGCAATGTACGCCGATGACCTGGTTCTATGGAGCACAAATGAACATGCATCAGTGGCCACCAGATTACTACAAAGAGCTGTAGATACATTTGTTGCATGGGCAAATAGATGGTGTGTCAGCATAAACACTGACAAGTGCAGCACCACCCTATTTACCCTCTCTCCAAAACAAAAAGCAGGGACCATCCAGATAAATGTAACACCCCTACGAGAAGATAAAGAACCAACATACCTTGGAGTAACATTTGATGGCAGGCTGACATGGAGAAAGCACATAACAAAGCAGTAGCAAAAGCCAGAAGGAAAATAGCCATCCTGAGAAAGCTAAGTGGAACCACATGGGGAGCCAGTGGGAAAATACTTAGCAAAGTTTATCAACAGAGCATACGACCACACCTGGAATACGGGTCAACTGCATGGTGTTCGGCAGCAAAAACCACACTACAAGAGCTGGACAAAGTGCAAAATCAAGCACTTAGAGTCACCACAGGAGGGATGAGATCAACCCCTATAGTGGAAATGGAGAAGATGGGGAGGACACAAGCACTGAGTGAGTGCAGAGATACGAAAACGCTAATACAAGCAGAAAAGTTCCTCAGCTTGCCAGGCCACCCTATGAAGAACAGATTTGAAAATCTAGCTATGGGGCGGTTGAAAAGAAGTAGTTTTATCCACCAGGCCAAACGACTCTGCAGAGAAACCACCGATCTGCCCACAGTTGGTATCCCCCTAACAACTATTCCAGAGCGAACTCCATGGAAAGATGAGCATAGACTATGATTACAAATCCAGACAAAAGTGAGAGGAATATTTGACAAGGAAGAACAGAACAGTGTGCAGCGCAGAACAGCCACTCTCAGCTTCCTTGATGAAGAATACCCACAGGACCTCTGGATCCGAGTCTACACAGATGGGTCAGCACAAAATGCTGTTCGAAATGGAGGAGCGGGAGTGTACATAGAATACCCAAATAATACCAGGGACACAGCTAGCGTACTGACAGGAAAGTACTGCCATAACTACGATGCTGAAATTGAGGCAATCAAGATAGCAACAGAGAAATTACTAAATACCAGCAATGGTACACAACCTGTGGTGCTATTGACAGATGCAAAATCAGTACTCGAGGCGCTCCTGTCTGGGAAATTGCCAGTACTAAGGACACTACTTTCTGAACTTAGCAGTCAGCATAAGTTCACCATACAGTGGATACCATCCCACTGTGGAGTACCCGGGAACGACAGAGCTGATCAATTGGCTAAGGAAGGAGCCAAAGAAGAACAGCCTGATGTGCCTGTAACATACCACCAAAAGAAAAGAATGATCAAATCAGTCAGAAAGCCACCAAAACCTGCTCAAGATGACTACCACGTTATGGATAGACCAGAACAAGTCATTATTCTGCGCCTCAGAACAGGGCACAATAGATTACGCAACCACATGTATACAAAATTCAAGATTGGTGAAACAGCCATGTGTACATGTGGATTGGCGTCGCAGACAGCAGAGCACATACTCCAAGACTGCCCAAAATATAACATATCTAGGCAAACCTTCTGACCTAGAGAGACGACAGTGGAAGATAAACTCTATGGACCGCTGTGTGAACTGAAAAAGACAGTTCAATTCATACAAGAGACAGCATTGCAGTTATAGACATATTTCAAGCGAACGAAAGAAGAAGAAGAAGAAGAAAACAAGAAAGAAGAAGAAAAAAAAAAGATAAGGACATGAGAAAGAAGAGGAAGGAGAAAGAAGAAAAAGGAGGAATAAGAAAAAGAAAGAAGTAGAAAAAGAAGAAAGAAGAAGAACAATGAGTGAGATTGAAAGCTTGAGAACATGGTGTGAGCTTGCATAAAGAGCAAAGATGAGCACCACTGTTTAAACAAGACTGAAAGCTTAAGAACATGGTGTGAGCTTGCATAAAGAGCAAAGATGAGCACCACTGTTTAAACAAGACTGAAAGCTTGAGAACATGGTGTGAGCTTGCATAAAGAGCAAAGATGAGCACCACTGTTTAAACAAGACTGAAAGCTTAAGAACATGGTGTGAGCTTGCATAAAGAGCAAAGATGAGCACCACTGTTTAAACAAGACTGAAAGCTTGAGAACATGGTGTGAGCTTGCATAAAGAGCAAAGATGAGCACCACTGTTTAAACAAGACTGAAAGCTTGATCAGGGTGGCATGGACTGGACTGAACACTGTGGTGTCAGAAGTCTGGGTAGCCTTACCACACACCTCGTTTGTGAGGGCAGCACTGGACTGGCTGAGACTACAGTCTGCTCTTACAGCATGGAGACAAGGACAGCAGTAACTGACATGTAAATATCATACATTAGCGATGCATCTTGAGTAGGTATCAGTGAAATATCACCGCTATGCCAACAATGTAATTAGACTTTCTTGTTTGTTGCCAGCATTGCAGTGTTGTTTGCTTCAAGTTATTAGTATGACACTCTACTATGTTGTGACTGTGTGTTTCAGTCAAGCCTGTTCTGCAGTTTCCCCTAGATCTCTATATCACCTCAATGTTGCATGTACCCTGCGGTACATGTCAAACAATGACGCAGTGTGTACTTAATAGCATACCAATAAAATTGAAACATATTTTGGTTTAATTGTTAGGGGCTAAAATATATAACAGATTATGCTGAAATATCCAGATCTATTATACATTTAAGACTCATGACTTTTTTTGTTCTAAATAATCATTAATAAAACGATTATTAATAGACACACACACATATATTCTTACCTTCGTAGTACTTTTCTCCAGGCAAGTTTCCATCACATCTTGAGTTTCTGTATAATCTTCCATCTTCTGACAGCCAGCCAATTGAAGGAGTCAGCTGACCAGGAAATACATCCAATGGAAAGTCTTTCCTAGCTACTCCAACTCCAACAGCTGAATTTTTACCTTAGGAATAAATAATGAAATGCCAATGCAAATATTCTAATATAGCCGTTTGTGAGACACAGATACATTAATAATAAACAAAAACACTTTGCATTTAAAATAAAGCAGCTTGCTTAGATTTAGAAAGAAACACTAATTCATGGAACGGCCAAATATGCATTCAAGAACAGGAAAAAGATATTGACGTCTAAAGAGACAAAACAGTATCATGTGGTGTGGTAACTTCGGTCACAGGCATGGGAGAAAGTTAAAGCCACTGTGATGCATGTAAAGTGATACCCTGTACCAGATCTCGGGCGCCAGTGAGCTCTGTTCTGGTTTTACATAATCCATTGCAAGACGTCTGTCATACAACCATGCAATACACAATGGATAAATGGCCATCACTGGCCTAAACCAAAGTGGCAGGGGTGGTGGCCCCTAGAGATGCAGTGGTCAGTAACGCTTCCAACACTCATCACCACACCCCTGAATCATGGATAAATGATGTCCGCTGAACGTGCACCATACTAAACTGACAAAATGGTTTTAATGTTCCTCAGATTCAACTCTTGTTAGATGATAGGTTCAAATGTCCACTGAATGAAAATCCTACTAAATGTCCACAACATGCAGTAAATGATGCCTACTTGTGATACGAGAAAAAACCATGCTACGAGTGCATGTCTCTAAAAACTGAGAAAGATACTGAACATCCCCGATGAATAACACCGCAGCTCCAGCAAGCATGGTGGAAACAGTCACAGAGGCTGCCAAATGGAAAATTGCTTGGCTAGCAAATTCATTTGGCTGAAAGTCTCACTTGACTGCATAGCGTGTGGGCGTCATCAAAGTCCAAAATCTGCAAACTGCAACCATGTGGCTGGCCTCCTAAGGTGCAGCCTGGGGTGCACAGGAGGCTTAATATATGGAAGTGAGGTTAAGTAGCCATGTGCAGGACATGACAATTCCTTGAGTGAGCCCAGTATTACTACACACATGACGATTTCTTGGGTGAGCCCAGTATTTATGCACTTTTGCAGCCTCCCTGAATGGCGGGAAATGCCCAATGGTTTGCTCCTGCCTTCCCTTTAAGGCTGTCCCAAACAGGCAAGTTCATGTGGCAACAATAGATACAGAGATAAAGGTGCCATAAATACCTTTTGGCCAGGAAATTCCAGGAAAACTGAGAAGGCTAATCCGTTCAACAAATATCTGTGGTATGTCAGCCTGAAGGCACAAATATAGCAGCTCTTCTGTAAACTGACACAGCGCAATTGACACAGCGCAATTATGTCCAAAACAAAAAAAATATGGGATGAATGAAGAAGAAGTAGAAACAGTAACATAAACATGACCATAGTTACATGTTACTATCTACTCAACACTTGCCCTTGTATTGCTGGGGCACCAAAGGGAAGTAAAGGATGTTGACACTGTAGACCCCCTCAGCACATCACTATAGACACCACTGTAGAGCCCCTCAGCACATCTCTATAGACAACACTGTAGAGCCCCTCAGTACATGGCTATAGACAACACTGTAGAGCCCCTCAGCACATCTCTATAGACAACACTGTATAGCCCCTCAGCACATCTCTATAGACAACACTGTAGAGCCCCTCAGCACATGGCTATAGACAACACTGCTCCCCCGATGTGTCTCCACCTTGACGTGGTGGGGGAGCTTGCGTGTCCCATCGACCCCATTTGCTTGCCGATGGGTGAAAAATTACATATCGGACAGTTTATGGGATAGGGACCAGACTAAGAGAGACACAACCTGCTGCTCTGCAGGTATAGACTGAGGATAGCAGTCAAAATTTAAATCAGGTGCACGAAGGCAGAATTTCTTGGTTCGGACAAAACTCTTAAGGCTCCCTGTCGAGGGCTGTGGCTGAACACCTCTAAGCCACAAACCCTCGGATCTGAGAGCCAGGCCGATACCCGTCTACCGGAAAATAGAAACGTGATACTGAGCAAGCTACATGCTCAGGTCTGATACATGTTCGAAGGCTCTCAGCTGGGGGATATGAGGGATTCCCGGATGAGAGGGCCAGACCGTTTCCCGTTCACTGCTGCACGAAGGTAAGGTGCTGAGCCGGCAGCACATGTAGCCTACCTCGTGAGCGAGTACAAAATAGAAAGAAAAGTGCCCCAGTCGAAGGGCATGGTTACGGAAACTCTGTATCTAACTCATAGAGAGTGTAGATATAAGTGGAAGAACGTCTCAACGCAAAATGGAACGCACGGCGAGCGTACCTATTGCGTGGGTTGAAGTCACAAGCAAAAGCTTACCGAGTGGATGTCGCCCGCAATCTGACCGCTCCTGGTGTGTGCTTGAGCGATCAGTGGCAAGCGGGATGCTCAACACATGGAAGTGAGGAATAAAAGCAGCCATGAGCAGGACGTGGAAACTCCTTGGGTGAGCCCAGTCTCAGAGCAATATGTGCCGGCTCTGCAATTATGGAAGCCTCCTCGGATAGTGAGATGATGCCCATGGTCTGCCCCTGCCTTCCCTTGAGGGCCGTCCGCGATATCGTTGATCGTTCTATCTTGACCAGCTGAGATGTGGGTGACATTACAACAGTCTAACGTGTCTCGAAACCAGAGGAAGGCTAACCTCACTAAAAAATGCCCGCCAGAAGTCGGAAGTGTCGGCCTACGGGTGGCAAACTAAAAATTGACACTACGCAATTACGTCCGAGTGAAATGTCTCGCCCGAATGTCTCTCGCGCTAGGAACAGCTCTGACTACCTAGTTTCCGAATGCCGCTCTTGTTCGGAACAGCTCTGACTGGGTAGTTTTCCGAATGTCTGTTGAGCCTGGAAAAGCTCTGATGGGAGCAACGACAAGCACATGTCCGAAAACTCGCTGAGTGGATGCCGTCTGCAAACCTGTCTGGTTTGTGCGGGAATGACCCGGGGAAACGAAATGACCAATATATTGAAGTGAGGATTTAAAGCAGCCATGAGCAGGACGTGACGATCTCCCTCGGTGAGCCCAGATCCAGGGCGTTATGTGTCGGCCCTGCAACTATGGAAGCAACCTTGGATGGCGGAAAATGCTATGGACTGTCCCTGCCTTCCTTTGAGGGATGACCGTTGTCTTCGACCGTTCCACCTTGGCCAGCATGGTTGCAGATGGCGCCACAAAAGTGAGAGTCTCCCAGGAATGCTAACCTGGTCAAAAATGCACGCTAAAAGCCGGATGTGTTGGCCTAAGGGTTTCGATCCAAGGGTGCCTAACTAGACACACCGCAATCACATCTGAAAAAACACTCCGGATGAACGCAAAGAAGAAGACAACACTGTAGACCCCCTCAGTACATCTCTATAGACAACACTGTAGACCCCCTCAGTACATCTCTATAGACAACACTGTAGACCCCCTCAGTACATCTCTATAGACAACACTGTAGACCCCCTCAGCACATCTCTATAGATAACACTATAGAGCCCCTCAGCACATCTCTATAGACAACACTGTAGACCCCCTCAGCACATCTCTATAGACAACACAAAAGCTAGCCGATATCCACTCAATCATGAGCTGGCCTACAAAGCTTGACGTGTGTGGTTATGGACCTATACTTCACTAGGAGTCATAAGGACACAGAATAAGATAAACCTAGCACTGCTGTATGGTGTGTAGTATGGACAGTGATAAACCTAACACTACTGTATGGTGTGTAGCCTAAACTGTGATATACCCAACACTACTGTATGGTGTGTTCATGGGCAGTGATATACCCAACACTGCTGTATGGTGTGTTCATGGACAGTGATATACCCAACACTGCTGTATGGTGTGTTCATGGACAGTGATATACCCAATACTACTGTATGGTGTGTTCATGGACAGTGATATACCCAACACTACTGTATGATGTGTAGCATGGACAGTGATATACCCAACACTACTGTATGGTGTGTTCATGGACAGTGATATACCCAACACTACTGTATGGTGTGATCATGGCTGTTGAACGAGGGGACCGAGTGCGTATGGGAATGTCTTGAGTGCAGTGATGTTAGTTCTTAGCTCTACTCAGCTTCATTCATCAAAAGTCAATTTTATTTTCCTTCTCCTCAGTTGTTCATTGTTCATGTTTCTGCACTGTGAATTAATAAAGAATATGTAACACATTATCAACTCCAATGTTGATTCCAAGTTTTGAGACCACAAAGACAAAAAGGCATAGCCAAACAATCTTTCAACAAAATGGAATAGCATCTCAAATCTAAACAATTAGACCAGCTGTAACTAGTTATTAATTGTCCTAAGCATGAGAAACTATAAACTAGTTCTAGTGTCATTCCACTGACCACAAGATACCGACACATCACCCGCCGAGCACCGATTGGTCTAAAAGTATGGGGCTAGCACCATATGTCTAATGTACCTCTGGGTATGAACAAGAGTTCTCCATTGACTCAGAGTCCTGGTCTTGTCTCTGTCTGTTTGACAATTTATTAAACTGTATATAGGGAATTTTTGTTGTATAAACTTCATTAAACAGCAATCAGAACAGTAGGCTTTTTCTTGAATGTTTTGGCCTCTTTGTCTTCTTTACAGTCTCAGGGGCTGGTCTGCCTGAATAATGACTCCTAGGTGTATTTCTCCTGTTGTACATCCATACTTTGTAAGCTAGCTTCAAGACAAATATTGATCGGTGATAGCAGCATCATCCCACTATTTCATCAGTAATTGTGCTGACTTGACCACAACCTGCCCTCAAGAAGGTGAATGTCATGCAATTTTTGCATCACGATCCTGTTCCTTCTCACTGCACCTTTCAACTTGCCTAGTAAAAACCAGCTTCTCTTTCTAGCAGCTTCAGCAGTTGCTACGATCTAAAATATCATTGGTGCCTTTACTGCAATATTATTTTCTTAATACCCTGTCCACAG
Source organism: Cepaea hortensis (assembly GCA_963921405.1). Lineage (NCBI taxonomy): Eukaryota > Metazoa > Mollusca > Gastropoda > Stylommatophora > Helicidae > Cepaea > Cepaea hortensis. Next base: position 45,537,173 of record OY992886.1, read on the forward strand.
CTTGTGAAGCTGCACTTCTGCATGCACCAAGGGGAAACCAGCTCTTTTTCTTGGATGTTGCTGCTGTACTGGTGTGCTAGCCCCTTCTAATCATTGATCTTATCTTTACTGTAGAAGTGGCCCTCAACAGGTGCCTTGATCACATCTGCTGACATGGCTTGGTTGTGGTAGTGGGACTTCAGATGACATTTCTATATGTTCATGTTCACTGTGATATGAGGAGTCCTCCATTCAGCAGTTCCTACCACAACAGTGCAAATCCTTACCTGATGGCTGGTTAGGTTGGCATGAGATAGTAAGGTTCTGTTTCATTTTTGACTTAGTTGTGAGAGTCAGATTAGGATGCCTTTTGTGTCTTTTAAAACAGTGATTTACTTCCCTGGTCACTGCAGCTGTTTCATAACCAGCATGAGGCTTTTTTTTTAGCAGCCTCGTCCAGTCATTTCACTGACAAGAACTGGTCTTTCAATTGATTTATTTAAAGGAAAAAAAGTATAGATGTTCTATCCTGCAATGTTGTTAATTAATACATGGTCAATAATATTAAACTAGTCAATTTAGTTGCAGACAGCAATTTAGAAAGTGGATTTCATGAACAACAACTAGCATTGCTAGGAACTGATTGTTAAACTTACGAAGAGACCTCATGCACACTAGAAAGTAACTGCTGCCTTCTGTTAATGGCTTTGTGAACTGGACAACATGTGTTCCTGGTCTGTCAGGTGGCAGGTGCAGTCTACAGTATTCAGCAGTGATGGTCGCCTCTATATCCTTGCTTTTGCGCAACATGAATTCTTTTACTTCTGTTTAATATTTACAAATGAAAGATTTTAGATAAAGAAAGTGAAAGTTGCTGCAAGCAATTATGTTGTAATTGCTACATCAACATGAAATGATTCCACTATAAGAATGCACAGCTATTGGCTGACTCTAAGTGCAATCAGACAAAGATAGGGAGATAACTGACAATGCTTAGCATTATAACAAAGCATGTGCTAATTTGTCAGAGGAAAAATGCCTGTTATGTAAGTATGAGAAAATAATGTTGTACTTAGTTTTACAAATGATCTGTTGAATTTAAGAAAGCTATAAGACAATCGTTGGTTAATTATATATGCATATATATATATATGCAACAGAATTTACCCATACATTTTTAAAACATGAGAAAAATAACTATAGTGATAATACTGTCCCAGAACCCACTAGTGCAAACATGAACTCTGTCCCAAGTTTTTATGTAAACTATTTCTATCACAACCCATTGTTCTATTTATGTAAACTATTTCTATCACAACCCATTGTTCTATTTATGTAAACTATTTCTATCACAACCCATTATTCTATTTATGTAAACTATTTCTATGACAACCCATTGTTCTATTTCATTTTTTTTTTTTTTTGGTGTGCGCTCGCTCGCTTTGAACTCAAGCATAGTCCATACACATTATTTATAGTAGTGATGGACTGAATTTTGCGTGTGGGTTAGCTTTCTTTATTAACATTGTCCCTCGCCAACAGGCAAACCCACTCCAACTTCAGAGGTACTTGTAATTTACATTCTCAATCAAGGACGACAGGTCAACATTTTAGTCCAGCTGCCCGGTGTAGGGGTTGAACCCCTAACCTCGGCATCAGCACACCGGATGTTTAAGAACATGCATTCTACCCATTCAAACATGCTGACCTGCCTATTTCAGTTTGAATTGGGTGAAATTATCAACAATGGTACTACAGTCATCATCAGTACCATTTAGCATGTCCTTGCTCTCATCATGGCCCGCTGAACAGATTCTGGATCCTGTGCCAATTCTCCTGCCTCCTGCATGTTTATGCTCAAGATGTCTGCAATGTTCTATGTTAATCTTCATGCAGGTTGATTCCCACAGTTTCCTCACTGTTCTTTCCAAACCACTACAGCCTTTAATACAGCCAAAGTAATTCAGTTTCTGAGACTCAATACTGTTTATGAGCTGTTGTCTTTAATGTTCAGATTTTGTAGAATGTATTTGTCTTCTTCTTGGTCCACAATATTATATGAAGTTTTCTGTAACAAAAGCTTGTTACCACTCAAGTGGATATCACTTGGAAGATTCAATAGGGTTTTCAGCAACAATGTCATGAATGTCACATGAATTAAGGAGTGGTACAATGACATCTCAGATTGCCATATATCGGTGGAGAGTAGCCAATATTATGAACATATGACCATCATGCCGACATGTCACATGAATTAATTAAGGAATGGTACAATGACATCAAGCTAGGAGTCCATCAGGGCTGTGTGCTGTCACCCTATTTGTTTAACCTGTACGCCGAAAATATAATGAGAAATGTAAGAGATTATATAAACAGGGAGCTATATGATGCCCTAAATATCGGTGGTCATGACATACCAGAGATTCGGTATGCTGATGATACAGTTGCTAGAGTATTGCTACCCACAACACAGGATGGTATAGAAAACCTAATAGCCTCAACCCAATTGAACAGTGAAAATCACAACTTATATCTTACCATACTAAAAACAAAGATAATGCATACAGATAAAACTACTATGGAGAAAGAAATATATGTTAATGGGGAAAATTGGAGGTGGTGGAGAATTTTGAATATCTTGGGTCATTGATTACCAACAACGGTGACACAATGAAAGAAATTAAATGACGACTATTTATTGCTCTTCAAAGACTAAAACAACTGAATAAATTATGGAGTGAGACAGACAGAACTACAAAAGAGCATGCATCTTTCCTATTGCAACATACGCCTGTGAGACCTGGACACTTACTAAACAAGCTGAACAGCGCATAAATGCCTTTGAATATAAATGTTATAGACGAGTTCTAAGAATATCTTGGGTAAAGAAAAGAACAAATGCATCAATACTTCAAGAGTTGAATATTGAAGAAGGTTGGCTATTAAAGACGATAAAACAAAGAAAATTGAAATATTTTGGTCACTAGAAACGTCACAAAAGTTTGGAGAGAACAATAATGAAAGGGTATATGCCTGGGAAGAGAGGAAGAGGAAGGCTAAAGAGAAGATGGGTGCAGAATGTGGCGGATGATCTCCAGATGGGTGTATCAGATGCGGAACATCTTGCTTATGATCGAGAGGTTTTCCAGAAGGTTGTTATGGGAGCGAGGTTCTGTAAAGGACATGCTACTGAATGAATGAATGACAATGACATCAGAGATGGCTATACATCGGTGGAGAGCAGTCAATATGATGAACATATGACCATCGTCAAGCGTGCTGGCCACTGCATTGATGCATCCACCACAAGGAGAATTTATGGAAGAAAAGAAGAAGAAAATGAATCTCACAGATTAATAAGAAAAAAAAATGACAGGTGTAATACTGTAGAAGAAAGACTGTATAGTATGGCATGTCAAGCTAAAATAGTCAACTGAATATTTATGTATTACTTGTTTATATTTACCTGTTCTTCTGAGAGAAGCAAGCATTTCTTTGTTTGCTTTAATCAGTTCCTTGTGAAAGGAAATATCTAGATGTGGTTTCAAGTCAACAGGTTGGGAATTTGTTTCAACATCAACTGTCACTCTCGAAGCTGAAGACAGTATAAATGTTACATGTGTGCAAATGTTTTCTACTACAGTCTGAGCAGTGGATAAACCGTATGAAACTTTCTTATTTTTTTCTTGGAAATATGATGAACAGAAATAGCATGACTGGCCACTGCCAAACAGAGCATTGTTAATATTTCATAAATTGTTAATATTTTATAAATTGTTAATATTCCATGCAGTGACACATCATTAACATCATCATCAGCATGTAGCAGATCCTGTGCAGAACACTGATCTCATCTGGTCTAGTTGGTCGTGCGTCGAAGTACACTTGTTCCTGCAGCGAGGCGCCGTCGTCATTTGGAGGCGGCAGGTTCGATCCCGGTCAGTAACTATTATAGCTTTCAAATTTTATGTTGTCTAGTGCATCTTCTAATCTTTATCTTCTTCTTCAGTGAGTGCCCAATAATACTTTGTGTCCCTATTTATGTAACTGATCTCATCACATCCCACACCACAGACAGACACGTGATCTTTGCAGAACTCTGATCTCATCACATCCCACACCACAGACAGACATGTGATCTTTGCAGAACACTGATCTCATCACATCTCACACCACAGACAGACAACGATCTTTGCAGAACACTGATCTCATCACATCTCACACCACAAACAGAAATGTGATCTTTGCAGAACACTGATTTCATCACATCTCACACCACAGACAGACACACAATCTTTGCAGAACACTGATCTCATTATGGCCCACACCACAGACAGACACACGATCTTTGCAGAACACTGATCTGATCACATCCCACACCACAGACAGACACGTGATCTTTGCAGAACACTGATCTGATCACAGTCCACACCACAGACAGACACGTGATCTTTGCAGAACAGTGATCTCATCACAGCCCACACCACAGACAGACACGTGATCTTTGCAGAACACTGATCTCATCACATCCCACACCACAGACAGACAGACACGTGATCTTTGCAGAACACTGATTTCATCACATCCCACACCACAGACAGACATGTGATCTTTGCAGAACACTGATTTCATCACATCCCACACCACAGACAGACAGACACGTGATCTTTGCAGAACACTGATCTCATCACATCTCACACCACAGACAGACACGCAATCTTTGCAGAACACTGATCTCATTATGGCCCACACCACAGACAGACATACGATCTTTGCAGAACACTATCTGATCACATCCCACACCACAGACAGACACGTGATCTTTGCAGAACACTGATCTCATCACAGCCCACACCACAGACAGACACGTGATCTTTGCAGAACACTGATCTCATCATGGCCCACACCATAGACAGACATGTGATCTTTGCAGAACACTGATCTCATCATGGCCCACACCACAGACAGACAGACATGTGATCTTTGCAGAACACTGATCTCATCATGGCCCACACCACAGACAGACATGTGATCTTTGCAGAACACTGATCTCATCATGGCCAACACCACAGACAGACATGTGATCTTTGCAGAACACTGATCTCATCACAGCCCACACCAGAGACAGACACATGATCTTTGCAGAACACTGATATTATTACAGCTTACACCACAGACAGACATTTGATCTTTACAGAACACTGATCTCACACCACAGACAGACACATGATCTTTGCAGAACATTGATCTCATCACAGCCCACACCACAGACATACAGACACATGATCTTTCACTTGTTTCAAGCATTTTCATGCCTAGGGTGTTTTTAATATCCTGTGATTTCTGTACAGGAAGTCATGTATATATTAGAACACCTAAGATAAGGAATATCTATATCTTTACAGGAAGTTATGTATATATTAGAACACCTAAGATAGGGAATATCCATATCTGTACAGGACGTCATGTATATATTAGAATACCTCAGATAGGGAATATCCATTGGATCTTTTCATTAGGGCATACTGGTTTGTTGGGAAATGAGCAGGTGGACAGAATGGCTGGATCTGCATCTCTGGGTTAGGTATTGGTGCACGGTAGGGCAGATGTAGTTAGAGCCCTTTGGGATCATGTGTATAGTGTGGAGGATACACCATCATTGCCTGGAGAGAATGGTGTGGCAGGGAGTGACCAGAAGATCTGGCGGCTGACACTCAGTTCTCCAAAGAAAGGTCAGACGAATATGTAACCAGAATACAGTTGGTACCGTTAGTATTGGAACTCTTTGTTGGTTGTTGAAGATGAGGACTGGGCAACTTATGGGAATGTCCAGGGTGCTGTGATGTAATTTCTTGGCTCTACTCAGCTTTAGGTCATCATGATGATTGTCTTGGGATAAACAATACTTTCCAAGATAATTATCATAAGCTGATGAAATAACAAATTCATACTTGTATTCTAAAACATATTGACATTTGTGAAGTTTCTCCTTCCCCATGTTTCTGTCCACCTTCTTTTTCCTGTTTAATATTTGAAGTGTACTATATAATCACCATATAGGACAGCAGAAGGAAGCAATGAACATCATTTCTGCATGCCAGGAAACATCATTCTGGTATTATAACATGGACAGATGTCAACATGAGTCTGGTGTCATGGTGTGGGTGCATGTCAACATGAAGATTTAATCGTACTGTAGAGTGCAAGTTGTAGAGAAGTGTTCATCAGTTGAAGGACAAAGTATCACACAATTGCTGTGTACCTTTATTAGTCAGAATCAGCAGCGGGTAGAGTCCTCCCTCAGGCTGTAGTAGCATGTGCCCTGATATTACTTTCATGTCTGCTGTCACGTAACAGTAGACTAGTTGTTCTGCTTTTGGGTTGAAGTCTGGCTTGCCACAAAGTCCTGGATTATAGTGAATGCCCAGACCTATTCTATGGCTTGCTACAGAAATGATCTCTAGAGTGAAAATTAATACACATGTGTAATGTTCATTCACTTAAGAACTGACTGAAATCAAGAACTTACTAATGGCACATTGCCAATGCTGTCGGTTTCCAGTGAAAATATGAAATAATAAAAACAAAATAATATATATATATAACAACATGACTAAGAATGTATAATTGGACATATTGAAATTTTAATTTAAAAGCAAACTAACTGAATACATTAAAATTTTAATTTAAAAGCAAACTAACTGAATACATTAAAATTTTAATTTAAAAGCAAATTCCATTTCCATAGTTTGAAAATTTAATTTGATTAAAATATACGTTTTCTGATAGAAAATTATTACATTTTAAACAAACCTAAGTAATCAAAATGTTATTTTTGGATACTGTTAGGTCTTAGATATGGCTGAGCTATCGTACGACAGTAGACCTGCAATCTGTTAGCACCGATTGTTGTGAGGAGCTCACCAAACCCGACACCCTACATTATACCAATGGCTTCTAGCGGTGGAGCACAATTGGGAGGGTACAAGCCTTATCCTGGTGTGAGGAAATGCAATCTAAAACTAAATGTCAGGGCAGGACAGATCAGGCCCTAAACCATGGTCAGCAATTGATCTAGGATCGAAGCTCTGACAGGTGGGCAGTTAGAACATTGCGTTGCTGATCCAACAGCTTCTCTTGTCTCTATCCAGATGTATTGGTGGTGCCTTTTCTTTGGAGTAAACTAGGCAGGCCGAGAGGGATCATACTGCATGGGCAACACTTGGTCTCTATGGAGAGATATAACTCTGTCCATGGTATGGTTGTTGTTATTAAGTCATATGAAGCACAGTGTAACAAACTATCGTCTGTCAAGATGGCAAGGTGCCAGTACAGTACAGTATTTTTGGATGACAACACATACTCGTGACATGTACATAAAAGCATGTGGTTACAGAAATATTATGCCCATCTCACATGTCATGGACATGAGTTATATTTATCGAGAAAGTGGTTTATATTTGGTCAAACGTGGAGATGAAATAACACTCCTAACCTGAACATAGCATTACATTTGCCTGGGTATTTGCGAGTCCAGAAAACTCTTCCAGCAGTCACCAACAATGGTAGCAATGCCATAATGAAGCTTTTTAAATACATTGATGGACAGGAAATTATGTCAATAATCTACTGTACGTAAGAAATGTATTTCCATTGTGACTGAAAACCAGGCAATTACATAAATTCCCTCTGTAGGAATCTGACTGTACACACCTAGCCTAGAATTTTGATTGTACAGATCTAGCTTAGAATTTTGATTGTACAGATCTAGCTTAGTATTTTGATTGTACACATCAAGCCTAGAATGTTTATTGTACACATCTAGTCTAAAATTTTGATTGTGCACATCTACCTTAGAATTTCCTCACAAATAAAGAGTTTGATGACTGCTCATTCCTCGCATTGAATTTATAGAGAGACAACAAATAAAGTGGTGCAGACATCTTACAAGAATGAAGTTTCTGTGCTACCACGCATTTTGTCATTTGTGGGGTCACAGAGACAAACATCCACATAAAGCTACATGATAATCTCAACAAGCTCTTATACATCGCAACATACATCCAAACACCAGACTTCAAATATGGACACGACTAGAATATATATTTTCAATACTGCTATGTCTACAAACAAATGTGGTCAGTCTATCAAACTGGAAAACCCAGAAAGAGGAAGATTCTATCATGATTATGCTGCATAGACTCAGTGTAGTCAAACAATGCATTTGGCTTTAGTTAAAAGATCCTGACCATATTGACAAATGTAGACCAATATAAACAGTACTTGAAGAATTGTCATCCACATGAGGAAATATATATAATGGAATAAACAACAACTGATTACTATCTGCCTGTACCAAAGGTTATTGATGAAAGTATTTTTTCATAAAATAATAAATGTACATTTCATGAGGTTAAACACAGAACTGCCCAAGGAAAAGCAGCATTTGACAAGATCTAGAATATTCTAAGCAATACATAAACTGTTCATGAACATTGCTAATGAATGTCAGAAAGATTTCTTAAGAGTTATACTGAGCCAATCCTGATGTATGGAAGTGAATCAAGGACAGTCAGCAGATTAGTGAGAGATGATGTGGAAGCTGCAGAGATGTGGTTTGACAGAAGATGGTGAGAACATTAAGGACAGATAACAAGTGTAGAAAAGATGTCTTGAAAGTTATCACAAGGAGATCTGGTTATTTGTATCAGAAGAAGACAATCACCATTCTTTGGGCAGAGAAGGAGAAATCTGGAGTATGTCATGGCAATGGGAAAGTTGGAGGGGAAGACAGATTGGTGGAGACCAAGAGAGAAGATGCTGGACAGTTTGACATTGTGGCATGGAGAAAACTGTATATAAAATGAGCGGCATTATACAAGACAGAAGGCTGTGCACAGACATGATGAACAATGGTGTGGACTATAAGAAGAAGAGTTCCAAATAAATACTTACCATTACTGTCCAAGTCAAAGCGAATATAATCTTTGGCCAAAGATAACGCAAAAGGTGGGTTCAATGGACTACATCCTGTTAAGGCTAATGAAGGACTAGATTGGCCAGTGGTTGTTTCATGCAAAATAACTTCAAAATGATGCCATTCTGCAAAAATAAAAAAAGGACATTGTCATTATGCAAAATTTCAAGCACAGATTTTGCATATCTTTTTCTTTAGGTCTCTCCTCCCCCCCCCCCCCTTTTTTCTGTGTGTGTGTGTGTGTGTGCGCGCATGTGCGCGTGTGTGCATAGTGTATGCTGTTGACATGCCATACAAACTTCCTTTGTCTGTCACTGACAGTTTTGATGAGTGGTCTTGTCACACCAGCAGCTCCCAGTTCCTCAGTGTTTGTTTTCTTCTCTGTCTGTCATATTCTCAACATTCTTTTCTGTCCATCATATTCTCAACATTCTTTTCTGTCCGTCATATTCTCAACATTCTTCTCTTTCTGTCATATCCTCAATATTCTTCTCTGTCCGTCATATTCTCAACATTCTTCTCTTTCTGTCATATCCTCAATATTCTTCTCTGTCCATCATATTCTCAACATTCTTCTCTTTCTGTCATATCCTCAATATTCTTCTCTGTCCATCATATTCTCAACATTCTTCTCTGTCCGTCATATTCTCAACATTCTTCTCTTTCTGTCATATTCTCAACATTCTTCTCTGTCTGTCATATTCTCAACATTCTTCTCTGTCTGTCATATTCTCAACATCCTTCTCTGTCCATCATATTGTCAACATTTTTCTGTCTGTCTGTCATATTCTCAACATTCTTTTCTGTCCGTCATATTCTCAACATTTTTCTCTGTCCATCATATTCTCAACATTCTTCTCTATCTGTCATATTTTCAACATTCTTCTTTGTCCATCATATTCCCAACATTCTTCTCTGTCTGTCGTATTCTCAATATTCTTCTCTGTCCATCATATTCTCAACATTCTTTTCTGTCCGTCATATTCTCAACATTCTTCTCTGTCCATCATATTCTCAACATTTTTCTCTGTCTGTCAAATTCTCAACATTCTTTTCTGTCCGTCATATTCTCAACATTCTTTGTTGTCCATCATATTCTCAACATTCTTCTCTGTTCATCATATTATCATTCTTCTTTGTCCATCATATTGTCAACATTCTTCTCTATCTGTCATATTCTCAACATTCCTTTCTGTCCAGCATATTCTCAACATTCTTCTCTGTCTGTCATATTCTCAACATTCTTCTCTGTCCATCATATTCTCAACATTTTTCTCTGTCATTTTCTCAACATTCTTCTCTGTCCATCATATTCTCAACATCCTTCTCTGTCCATCATATTGTCAACATTTTTCTGTCTGTCTGTCATATTCTCAACATTCTTTTCTGTCCATCATATTCTCAACATTCTTCTCTGTTCATCATATTATCATTCTTCTTTGTCCATCATATTCTCAACATTCTTCTCTATCTGTCATATTCTCAACATTCCTTTCTGTCCAGCATATTCTCAACATTGCAAATATTACTTCAGTTTAAGTGAACTCAATGCACATGACACCTGCTTCAGCACAAATGAGGAAGAAGAGGAAAAAATATATGCACTTCCTACCCTGATCTAGAGGATGTGGACTTTGTATGGTGAATTCTCCCTGTGTTTCTCCCTCACTGCAGCAAACAAATGAATTAGATTGAGCATCGTATTTCACAGTTTTTGGGCAGATCCAGTTTTGCATACTCTTCTGATGAAATAAACGTTTTGTATAAATTGATGAAACATAGTTGTCTAACCAGGGTGAGAATAATGAGGTCCTGATAGTGTAATATCAACTATTAGAATCATTGCCAGATGTTTTTTTTTAAATGTTGCATATCCCTTACAGGATGTTGCAGTCAACACCAGCATTTTTCAGCTGCTGTTGATGTACTAGGCAAGTTTTTACATTCAGTTGTTTGCCATTGCTTTCTGAATGACTGGCTGACATACCCCCGTAAGTTACCAGCACGGCATGATCCACTACTGAATCTCGTGAAGCTGTTTTCCCCACATGGATATACAAGATTACGAACAACATGGTTAACTCCTTGGCCAGGGAGACTACAAAGTTAATTTCCAGTATGATTAATTTTATTACTTTCTTGGCTATATGCACAAGTAATTACTGACTTTTATTATTACTGTTTTGTCATTAAATTAATTGTGTCTTTTTTCTTTGTCTTTATACTCTCATTATTATTATGAAACTATTAACTGTTTAAGACATATGCAGCCGTTACTTTTGTTTCACTTCTAATTTAAAACATTGTTTGCTGTGGCCATGCTCATTTGTGGAATATTTGTGCCATGTGAAACCAAGACATGTTCTTTAGGTTTCTGAGGGTTTGACATTTGTGGAATATCTGTGCCATGTTAAACCAAGACATGTTCTTTAGGTTTCTGAGGGTTTGACATTTGTGGAATATCTGTGCCATGTGAAACCAAGACATGTTCTTTAGGTTTCTGAGGGTTTTACATTTGTGGAATATCTGTGCCATGTTAACTAACATATGTTCTTTAGGTTTCTGAGGGTTTGACATTTGTGGAATATCTGTGCCATGTGAAACCAAGACATGTTCTTTAGGTTTCTGAGGGTTTGACATTTGTGGAATATCTGTGCCATATTAACTAACACATGTTCTTTAGGTTTCTGAGGGTTTGACATTTGTGGAATATCTGTGCCATGTGAAACCAAGACATGTTCTTTAGGTTTCTGAGGGTTTGACATTTGTGGAATATCTGTGCCATGTTAACTAACACATGTTCTTTAGGTTTCTGAGGGTTTGACATTTGTGGAATATCTGTGCCATGTGAAACCAAGACATGTTCTTTAGGTTTCTGAGGGTTTGACATTTGTGGATTATCTGTGCCATGTTAACTAACACATGTTCTTTAGGTTTCTGAGGGTTTGACATTTATGGAATATCTGTGCCATGTTAAACCAAGATATGTTCTTTAGGTTTCTGAGGGTTTGACATTTATGGAATATCTGTGCCATGTTAAACCAAGACATGTTCTTTAGGTTTCTGAGGGTTTGACATTTGTGGAATATCTGTGCCATGTTAAACCAAGACATGTTCTTTAGGTTTCTGAGGGTTTGACATTTGTGGAATATCTGTGCCATGTTAAACCAAGACATGTTCTTTAGGTTTCTGAGGGTTTGACATGACTTGCTGATGCCATGACATGTTTCATTATTGTATGACACTACAACATGGACAGTGATAAACAGCTGTGGTATATGCAATATGGCTTCATAGATCATTATCACCATCATCATGTGCAAACTACCATCTTCCTACACAAACATCTGTCATCTGTGTCCTTGATAAGTTCGACGGATGATTGTTGTTGTGCCACTCTGTCAACGCATCCAGCATTTCACTAATACCCCCAGTCTTCCATGTTGTCACAATCTGCTCCAGATTCTCTTGTCTCACAGCGTGCCCAAAATATGACAACTTTCTTTTCCCCTGATGTGGGTAATCAAATGTCTTTGTGAATTTGTCCATTGTAGGATTTGGATTTGGATAACGTTTTCTTAGCCTTCCATGGGTTTCTCAGTATTTTGTGAGGAAACCACATCTTTTTTACTTTTAGTAACTTTCTCAGTATTCTATGAGGAGACCACATCTGTATGGCGTTTAGTTACTTTCTCAGTATTCTATGAGGAAACCACATCTATATGGCTTTTAGTTTTCTCAGTATTCTGTGATGAAACCACATCTGTATGGCTTTTAGTTACTTCCTAATCTTTTTATTCAGTCTTTGTTATTCACAGGCATTTAGTAATATGGCCAGTATGTAGCACCTAAGTCTTGTTTCCTGACTTCCATGGACAAGAGCTTATTACACAGAATGTTCTTCATGAGAAAGAATGTTGCCTTTGCTCAACAGACAAGGAGGAGCACTCTAATGGAAAGAAAGGGAAACAAACAATGAAATCTTAGAAGTTTAGAATGAAGAAAATATCATCATCATCATCAAGTGCCGTGCCGGCTGGCGTAGGCGTTCATGGCTCTCCATAGATCTCGGTCTTTGGTTTTCTGGATCAACTCTGGTGCTGATATTCCTCCATGCCACCGTCTCAATCCATCCAGCATCACTTCTCTTGGTCTACCTCTGCCTCTCTTCCCCTCGATCTTTCCAGTTGTTACGATGTTCTCCAATGCCTCTCTTCTCATCACGTGACCGAAGAAAGATGTTTGTCTCTGTCTTATTGTTGTATATAATGTTCTAGTTTCATTAGCCTGTTTCAGGCAGTCGTCGTTAGTTACTCTGGCAGTCCAAGGAATTCGCAACATTCGTCTCAGGAACCACATCTCTGTTGCTTCTAATTTCTTCTTAATTTGTTCATTTACGTTCCAAGATTCACTGCCATACAGCAAAACTGGTTCTACATAGCATTTCAGCACTCTCTTTCTTACATTCAGTGATAGTGACTTATTGCATAAGATACTCTTCATTTATTGAAAAGCGGCTTTTGCCTGCCCTATTCTACTCCTAATCTCTGTTGTACATCTTCCATCTGATGTTATAAATGCCCCTAGGTATCTAAAATTATCAACTTGGTTAAGGATTTTCCCTTCTATTTCTATGTCACATTTTGGTGTCACCATTTTCTTTGATATTACCATTGTTACTGTTTTCTTGATATTCAAGGAGAGTCCTTTCCTTGCACTCTCTGTTACTACAACGTCTAATAATTGTTGTAGGTCTGTTGAATTATCCGCCACCAATACTGTGTCATCTGCATAGCGTATATTATTTATATTATAACCTCCAACTAGTATTCCTGGCATCTCTTTGATCTCTCTCATTATTACTTCGCTATACAGGGAGAAAAGATCTGGTGACAAGACACACCCTTGTCGTACTCCTAGCTTTATCCGTTCGTAACTACCCTCTTTATTTCCCATTTTAATTGCTGCTACTTGGTTCCAGTAAACATTCTTTATTATTCTTAAATCTTTTCCATCAATGTTGATATCTTCCAACATTTTAATCAGTTCATCATGTTTTACTTTACCAAATGCCTTAGTATAATCTATGAAGCACAAATATATGTCTCTCTGTTTCTCTATTGACCTTTCTATTAGTGTCCGTAATGTATAAATTGCATTGTTTGTGCCCCTTCCTTCCACAAATCCATACTGTTCTTCACTAATTTCCATTTTTATTTTCTTTTTGATTCTTCTCATTATGATTCTGAGTAGAAGCTTAGTGATATGGTTTATAAGGTTAATTGTACGAAAATCTTCACAATCAATTGCTCCTGGTCTTTTTGGTATAGCTATAAATAAAGATTTCAGCATATCACTGGGTAAATATCCACTGCTGTAAATATCATTCAACATTTTGGTTAATATATCTACTCCAAATTCTCCCAATACTTCTAATTCTTCTATTGTGATTTCATCTGGCCCAGCTGTTTTTCCTACGTTTCATACGTTTCATAGCGTCAGCGACTTCTTCTTTCAGAATAGGTGGACCTTCTAAGTTACTATCTTCTGTTAATTCTCCCCTTTCTCCTTCATATAATTCTCTTATATACTCATTCCACCTCTTCATTATAGCATCTTCCTCTAATATTATCTTTCCTGTTTTTGATTTCAAACACCCTGTATTTATTCTTATTTTTCTTCCTGTAAGCTCACTGATTTTTCTGTGCATATTTTTTGTATCTTTAATGGAATTTAATTCAATTTTTTTGCATTGCTCGTTTAACCAACTTTCTTTAGCCTTCCCACATATATCTTTTATTTCTTTATTTATCTTAGCGTATTCTTGTTTGTCATTTTTACTCTGTTTTCTTTTGTCCATCAGTTTTAAGATATCTTCATTCATCCATTTTTTCTTAGCTATTTTGCCTCTCTCCGGTAATACTTCTTTGCTAGGTTTGATGAATGGAGTCCCTTAACATTTCCCATTGTTCATCTATACTCTGTATTTTAGTTATTGCATTGTACCTATTTTTCACAGTCACTCTGTATTGTTCTTGCATTTCTTTATCTATTTTCAGAACCTCTTTATTAAGTCTCATGTTCTTAACCATTTTTTCCCCTCTCTTTAATCTTACTTTTATTTGTCCACATAGTGGTACATGATCACTATTACAGTCAGCACCAGGCATTGTCTTTACATTAATTAAAGCATTTCTAAATCTTTTATTAATTAGTATGTAGTCAATTTGGTTGCGTATTTTCTTATCAGGGCTTATCCATGTGTACAGTTGTCTTTTATGGTGTTTAAACCATGTGTTTCCAATTATCATCTCATTGATATTTGCCCATTCTATTAGCATTTCCCCTCTTTCATTTCTTGTACCTAAACCATAATTCCCCACTACATCCTCCATTTTTCCCTTTCCTACTTTTGCATTAAAATCACCAAGTATTATTTTTATTTCTTGTGATCCAATTTGAGCCATCGCCAATTCTATTTCGTCGTAAAAGTGTTGTATTTCTTCATCACTACTGCTTGCTGTTGGTGCATATACTTGTATAATATTTATGTCTATTGGTTTGCCTTTGATTTTTACCATAATAACTCTATCTGAAATACACCAGTATCCATTAATTGACTTGGCTGTTTTTTCGTCTAATATTATTCCTACACCTTTTTCATGTGTATCCCCTCCAGAATAAATTATTGTGTGATTGTCAGCTATAATTTTGCCCGATCCCTTCCATCTCATCTCACTAATGCCTAGTATATTCATTTTCATGCTATCCATCTCTCTTAGAACATTGGTCAACTTTCCTAGCTCATTTAATGTCCTAACATTCCATGTTCCTACTCTAAATTTATTTATTTTAGTTATGATTTTGCCATCAGTAGCTGGATGACGGTCTGGTGTCACCTGTGGCTCATGACTGTCCCTACCGGATGAGGATGCCCTAAGACAGCCATTAACGTCCTTCACTAACTTTGATTTATGTTTTGCCTTGAAGTCTTGGGAAAATAATGTGGTGGTTTCCCCTTGCCTTCCACATTCACACGGTGGTCTTTTAACTCTGCCTTTGACAGCCATTTCCGACTGTAAGGGCAAGTGAGTGCCCTGCCCTGCTCAGGTGCAGAGTTGTCCACTTATTCCGGTGAATACTCGGTCCCCAGAGCTGTGTTAGCCACACCGTGGTGTGTTTCCATCCTCTACCACGGGGAGGTGCAGTTGGGATTTTCCCTTCATAAAGTTATGGTCTCTGACCAAAACTCTCCAGTACTTTTAGAGAAAATATAAGTGATTGAAATCCAAGTCAAAGAGATAATGTGGCATATGAGACAAAACATGTTAAAGCTATAAATGAAAAAAAAAGTCCAGGACAATATGTCAGAGGAAGACAACATTACAGATGGATAGATACAATCAATGGATGGAGTATAAAAATGCAAGGAAATATATCTTGATGGCAACAGACAAAAGTGATTGGAATTAACTGAAGCAGACAACACATATGAAATGGTAATGATCTGCTTGAATGACTCACCTCGGTGTACAGGGGCACATGACATGCTGCGGCTGGAGGCCACATGACATCCAAGTCTATGGGACCATTGTCCAATGATATTGTTGGCAGGTAGTAATCATGATTAGCTTCAAAGTGAAACCTGAGCCAAACAAAACCACAGAAATGTCTTCACACATGATTTATGTAACATTCATGATCATTATATGCCTGGCCAAATGGCATAATAACTGGCATGCCACTGACACATCACACAATGCTGACATGTCTATAGTACTGACACATCAGCCAATGCTGACTCATCTATACCACTGACACATCACCCAGTGCTGACACGTCTATACTACTGACACATCAGCCAATGCTGACTCATCTATACTACTGACACATCACCCAGTGCTGACACGTCTATACTACTGACACATCACCCAGTGCTGACATGTCTATACTACTGACACATCACCCATTGCTGACTCATCTATACCACTGACATAACAATTAATTATAGAGTATTTACATAAACATCTAATTTGATATTTTAATAATTAATTGACATTAAATTAGCTAAAATATTTCCTACCTGGTTGCAACAGGAGAGCCATTCTTGAGAAATGTGACTGTTGATTTTTTATCTCCAAAGTAGTTTACAAGAACACCCAACATATCTCCTAGAGGATTGATTTGAGGTTTCAGGTAACAGAAGCAAATATAAGTTACTCATACAAAACATTCGTAGGAAACAGTTAATTAGTTAATTATTTAAGAAGCCTCATGTGGATTTAAGTGTGGCTCCCAATGAGGGATCTGTGAGGAGGCGAATCTGGAGAGCAACTTGCATGATCAGCATCTTCATCTGATAACATTTGCTGGGATAGACACAGCCTCTATGGGTTTGCCCTGAGTGCTGTTGATGGTGATTCTTCATCAACTAAATAAAGAATTTACGTAAATAATAGCTCCGGTAACAATGTTACTGAATAATTACTTCAAGCAACAAGTGAATCTGTAATAGAATGAATTTGCCTGCAAAGATAAACAAAGTATATATTTTACATTGTGTATTTACATAATTTAAATCAGTTCAGCTTCATAATTTGTTGACCTCTCTTCTATATACTAATGTATGAAAAGTATGCCACACAAGGAAACTATGCATGCACTTCTTCACATATAAACTGCTTCCTGCTAATTTCAATGACAACAGAAAGCAATCATTCTTACTTTGGCAGTACAGGAATGATATTAACTAACACATGATCAATGACATAGTCTCTGGCTAAAGCCCAACTCTATAATTAAATTAATGGTCATGCCAGGTGGCACAAGCAGTGATATTTCTCCACAACCATTTATTTGATAAGTTCAACTGATGGTCATTTTCTGTGCCACTTTGCCAACCCATCCAGGGTTGTCTCCAGGTGTCCACTTCTGCCTCTAACACCCTCCACCTTCTTGGTTGTCACGGTATTCTCTAGGTCCTCTTGTATCATAACATAACCCACAAATTATAATTGTCATTTTCTGTGCCACTCTGCAAACCCATCAGGGTTGTCTCCAGCTGTCCACATCTGTCTCTTACACCCTCCACCTTCTTGGTTGTCACGGCATTCTCTAGACCCTCTTGTATCATAACATAACTCACAAATTATGATTGTCTTTTTCAGATGAGGATAATCATAACTTTATGAATTTGTCTTCTGTAGTGCTGAGTATTTTTGGACTGTCATTTACCTCTTTTAAATGTACTAACATAAAATTGAGAAGAATGCATGTTTACCAACTTCCAGTGTTTCTCCATGCGTGTTTGCCACACAGCAATGAGACGTGTAGCACTTGCCTGTGTCACTGTGGTAGCCTACAGAATGCAGCCAATGTCCAGGAGTGATATTTGGGGCTATTCCCGGACCAGCTATACCAAATGTGACCGTACTGTTTGGAGCTGTGAGATGTGAAACAATGTTGGACTTATGTATGTCACAGCACTTAATGGTTGCTTGGTCTGTTCATTCTACATACAGTCTTACAACTATGTGAACCACACATTACAACGTTGTGTACCACACACTCACTCATATGTTGAAGTCAATTCTTACTCCCCTCACTCTCATCAACCGTTTTCTGCATTTATCTTGCAATCATAAATGTACTCTTTTTGTTATCTGATGTCTTCTTTGTTCCTGAGTACATACTTGCACATCATTATACGACATCAATTTGTGACATCTTCTTCTTCTTCGTTCATCCGGAGTTTTTTTCCGGATGTGATTGCGTTGTGCCTGTTTACAGCAGAGCTGCGTTCTTGTGCCGTTAGGCCGACACATCCGACTTCTGCGGGCATTTGTTGACCGGGTTAACCTTCCCGGAATTTGTGACATCATTATATCTTCATGTAAGTATCCTAGTATCATTTTTTTCTTTATTTTCATAATACAAGTGGGTAAGCTGGTGTAATGGTTAGGACATCATGCTGACAATGGTAGGAATATAGCTGGATGAGGATTCGATGTCTGCACTCAGAGTTCTCAACTGGAGGCAAAAACTGGCCACCTATTCCTCCACACATTCAGGCCTACAAAAGTAGCCACCTATTCCTCCACACATTCAGGATTACAAAAGTGATGGACCTGACACTTCACAAACCCACACCTATTCCTCCACACATTCAGGATTACAAAAGTGATGGACCTGACACTTCACAAACCCACACCTATTCCTCCACACATTCAAGCCTACAAAAGTGATAGACCAACATCAGGCTCCTGCTACAGGACCGGGTTGTTTCTTTCACAGCACATGCTCCATCATCATCAAGTGTCATCACCATATTGCTGATATTTAATTGTCTGGCCTTGACCTTGCTCCATTATCATTTTTCATGGCAATTTGTTGTTTCCAGGGAGTGACCTAGGTCGACCCAGCCTAAAATTGGCAGCAGGACATGTCGTGGGAAATAAAGGCGGCTCGCCTGACACGGAGCACATCAGGCACTGAGTGTTGACTGGTCTATACATGACACCGAGCACATCAGGCACTGAGTGTTGACTGGTCTATACATGACACTGTGCACATCAGGCACTGAGTGTTGACTGGTCTATACTTGACATCGAACACATCATGCACTGAGTGTTGACTGGTCTGTACATGACACCGAGCACATCAGGCACTGAGTGTTGACTGGTCTGTACATGACACTGAGCACATCAGGCACTGAGTGTTGACTGGTCTGTACATGACACCGAGCACATCAGGCACTGAGTGTTGACTGGTCTGTACATGACACCGAACACATCAGGCACTGAGTGTTGACTGGTCTGTACATGACATCGAACACATCAGGCACTGAGTGTTGACTGGTCTGTACATGACACTGAGCACATCAGGCACTGAGTGTTGACTGGTCTGTACATGACACCGAGCACATCAGGCACTGAGTGTTGACTGGTCTGTACATGACACTGAGCACATCAGGCACTGAGTGTTGACTGGTCTGTACATGACACCGAACACATCAGGCATTGAGTGTCGACCTGTCTATACATGACACCGAACACATCAGGCACTGAGTGTTGACTGGTCTGTACATGACATCGAACACATCAGGCACTGAGTGTTGACTGGTCTGTACATGACACTGAGCACATCAGGCACTGAGTGTTGACTGGTCTGTACATGACACCGAGCACATCAGGCACTGAGTGTTGACTGGTCTGTACATGACACTGAGCACATCAGGCACTGAGTGTTGACTGGTCTGTACATGACACCGAACACATCAGGCATTGAGTGTCGACCGGTCTATACATGACACCGAACACATCCGTGTTGACTGGTCTATACATGACACCGAACACATCAGGCACTGAGTGTTGACCGGTCTATACAACATGTGTTTGGCACCACATGTCCAGTGTGCACCAGGCTTGTACAAGGGTTCTTGACTGGACAATGTTGTTTCCAGTTTGTGTACTGCCTTTTTTTGTTCCTAGTACCCACTTTAGTGGTTTTATGTCCCCACTGTAAATCTGGTTTAGAGTCCATTCACCTGGCACATGTTAGTTTATGAGCAGGCCTAGTCATCTTTGGGCATTCCCTACTGTAAATCTGGTTTAGAGTCCATTCACCTGGCACATGTTAGTTTATGAGCAAGCCTAGTCATCTTTGGGCATTCCCTTCTGTACTTCCAGTCTTTTATTTTTGCGCTCGCTCGCTTTGAATTCAAGCGTAGTCCATACACACTACTTCCAGTAGTGCTGGACTGAATTTTGTGTGTGGATTAGCTTTCCCTAATAACAGTGTCCCTCGCCATCAGGTGAATCCACTCTGACTTCAGAGGTACTTGTAATTTACGTCCCCAAGTCAAGGATGAGAGGTCAACATTTTAATACAAATGTCAGGTGTAGGGTTTGAAAACCCTTACCTCGACATCAGCACACTGGATGTTTAAGAACACACGTTCATGTCCATTCGGCCAAGCTGACCTCTGTACTTCCAGTATGTTGTTTCCATGCAAGTTTCCTGTCAACTGTTACACCAAAATAAGTCAGGCAGCTTTCTTCCTAGAACAGGATAGTCCCTAAGTGTATGTTAGCTGCTGTGTCCTTTGGAAAGAGGAAGACCAGCATTGTGAAGGTTTTGTCTGTGTTTTTTTGTGACACCATTTCTCTGACCATGACATCTCCATGTTGCTGCCTTCTGCATTCTATAATTTACTGCGGTGTTGTGCTCATTGGTACACATTCTATAATTTACTGCGATGTTGTGCTCATTGGTACACATTCTATAATTTACTGCGATGTTGTGCTCATTGGTACACATTCTATAATTTACTGCGGTGCTGTGCTCATTGGTACACATTCTATAATTTACTGCGATGTTGTGCTCATTGGTACACATTCTATAATTTACTGCGGTGCTGTGCTCATTGGTACACATTCTATAATTTACTGCGATGTTGTGCTCATTGGTAGCCTACACATTCTATAATTTACTGAGGTGTTGTGCTCATTGGTACACATTCTATAATTTACTGCGGTGCTGTGCTCATTGGTACACATTCTATAATTTACTGCGGTGCTGTGCTCATTGGTACACATTCTATAATTTACTGCGATGTTGTGCTCATTGGTACACATTCTATAATTTACTGCGGTGCTGTGCTCATTGGTACACATTCTATAATTTACTGCGATGTTGTGCTCATTGGTAGCCTACACATTCTATAATTTACTGAGGTGCTGTGCTCATTGGTACACATTCTATAATTTACTGTGGTGCTGTGCTCATTGGCACACACAGAGTACCGGGGCACCTGCATGTAAAAGCAGCTTTCATTCAAGCAGAGAGATCTTCTATCATGGTTAAGAATATTCCCTTTTACCTGTTTATTACATTCTTTCTTCTTAGAGATGACCATAATCTCTGTCTGCTTACAATTTAATTCTAACCCTAGTTGTTCACTGTGTACAATTATTTATGTAGTATGCTCCAACCAAATATGAAATATAAAAACACACCATGTGTATCTTAATACACATGGGCATTAGGTGATCTCACACAATCTGTTTTTAGGACAGTAAGAGATAAAGTCTCCCACTGCTTTCGAGTGTGTGGTTGGTTATTATAATGAACTGACACTCAAGGCTTCGTCATTTGGACAGTGACAATTCAATAGTTCTATATCCTTCTGGTCATTTTTTAAAACCTGCAGCTGCTGATAATCCATTTTGTCCATAAATGCTTGTCTCACATGTGTATGAATAGTATTTCTTACAAGGATAAGTACACCTCCTTCCACTAATCATGTTTGTCAGATATGAAGATTTGGCATTCTGGTATTTTAAAAGTTTGATCTATTTTCAAATAAGTCTCTTTGATGCAGCAGACACTGACTTGCTACTCATACAGGAATTTTTCCAATCCTGTCTTTTTGCTGTATCCAGCTGCCTTTCTGTTTACTTCCTCTACATTCCATATGATTACAATATGTGGCACTTGAGATTATCTCCCTTCTGTTTGTTTTGATCAGTTTATTTTCTCCACCATCTCCAGACTGTAGACAATGGTCTAGAACAGTGGTTCTCAACTGGTGGGGAATTCCCCCCCCCCCACCCGGGGGAATTTTAGGGTTTCCAGGGGGGGGGGGGGGTAAGATTATTTTAAGATCACATTAATACAAGAACCAGTTACTTGATATTGTTTTTCCCTCTAAATTTTACGATTCAGTACTTCTTGCCCTAATGAAATTCGTTTTATGACATAAGTAGACCCGCAAATCACATTTTATGTAGATGTCTAGACTTGTTCTAGTATGTGTTATTAAATTTAGTTTCCATTTTTATGTATACTGTGTAAGGGTGGGGGAGGGGGGAATTTATAGGGAGGACATTCGAAAGGGGGGAATGATGTTCTGAACATGTGGTAAAAGGGGGCATGGGCCAAAAAAGGTTGAGAACCACAGGTCTAGAAGGTCCTCTAGTCACTAACAATGGGCTCTGTCTTCAGCACCTCTTCAATGGGAGAGTGGACTCACACCTGTCCTATCTGTCCCATCTGACTTCAGCACCTCTTCAATGGGAGAGTGGACTCACACTTATCCCATCTGACTTCAGCACCTCTTCAATGGGAGAGTGGACTCACACCTGTCCCATCTGACTTCAGCACCTCTTCAATGGGAGAGTGGACTCAGACCTGTCCCATCTGACTTCACCACCTCTTCAATGGGAGAGTGGACTCACACCTGTCCCATCTGACTTCAGCACCTCTTCAATGGGAGAGTGGACTCACACCTGTCCCATCTGACTTCAGCACCTCTTCAATGGGAGAGTGGACTCACACCTGTCCTATCTGTCCCATCTGACTTCAGCACCTCTTCAATGGGAGAGTGGACTCACACTTATCCCATCTGACTTCAGCACCTCTTCAATGGGAGAGTGGACTCACACCTGTCCCATCTGACTTCAGCACCTCTTCAATGGGAGAGTGGACTCAGACCTGTCCCATCTGACTTCACCACCTCTTCAATGAGAGAGTGGACTCACACCTGTCCCATCTGACTTCAGCACCTCTTCAATGGGAGAGTGGACTCACACCTGTCCCATCTGACTTCAGCACCTCTTCAATGGGAGAGTGGACTTCCTCTTCTTCTTTCGTTCGCTTGAAATATGTCTATAACTACAATGTTGTCTCTTGTATGAATTTAACTGTCTTTTTTAGTTCATTCAACGGTCCATAGAGTTTATCTTCCACTGCTGTCTCTCTAAGCCAGAATGTTTGCCTAGATATGTTGTATTTTGGGCAGTCTTGGAGTATGTGCTCTGCTGTCAGTGACGCCAATCCACATGTGAACATTGCTGATTCACCAATCTTGAATTTTGTATACATGTGGTTAGTAATCTATTGTGTCCTGTGAGGTGCAGAATAATGACTTGTTCTGGTCTGTCCATAACATGGTAGTCATCTTGAGCAGGTTTTGGTGGCTTTCTGACTGATTTGATCATTCTTTTCATTTGGTGGTATGTAAAGGTCACATCAGGCTGTTCTTTATTTGCTCCTTCCTTAGCCAGTCGATCAGCTCTGTCGTTTCCGGGTACTCTACTGTAGGATGGTATCCACTGTACGGTGACCTTATGCTGACTGCTAAGTTCAGAAAGTAGTGTCCTTAGTACTGGCAATTTCCCAGACAGAAGCGCCTCGAGTATTGATTTTGCATCTGTCAATAGCACCACAGGTTGTGTACCATGGCTGGTATTTAGTAATTTCTCTGTTGCTATCTTGATTGCCTCAATTTCAGCATCATAGTTATGGCAGTACTTTCCTGTTGGAACTCTGGCCGTGTTCCTAGTATTATTTGGGTATTCTATGTACACTCTCGCTCCTCCATTTCGAACAGCATTTTGTGCTGACCCACCTGTGAAGACTTAGATCCAGAGGTCCTGTGGGTATTCTTCATCAAGGAAGCTGAGAGTCGCTGTTCTGTGCTGTACACTGTTCTGTTTTTCCTTGTCAAATATTCCTCTCACTTTTGTCTGGATTTGTAGTGATAGTCTATGTTCATCTTTCCATGGGTTAATTCTGGAATAGTTGTCAGGTAGATACCAACTGTGGGCAGATCGGTGGTTTCTCTGCAGAGTCGTTTTACCTAGTGGATAAAACTACTTCTTTTCAACCGTCCCATAGCTAAGTTTTCAAAACTATTCTTCATAGGGTGGCCTGGCAAGCTGAGGAACTTTTCTGCTTGTATTAGTGTTTTCGTATCTCTGCGCTCTCTCAGTCCTCCCCATCTTCTCCATTTAAACTATAGGGGTTGATCTCATCCCTCCTGTGGTGACTCTAAGTGCTTGATTTTGCACCTTGTCCAGCTCTTGTAGTGTGGTTTTTTATGCTGAACACCACGCAGTTGACCTGTATTCCTGGTGTGGTCGTATGCTCTGTTGATAAACTTTGCTAAGTATTTTCCCACTGGCTCCCCATGTGGTTCCATGTAGCTTTCTCAGGATGGCTATTTTCCTTCTAGCTTTCCTTCTGCTACTGCTTTGTTGATGTGCTTTCTCCATATCAGCCTGTCATCAAATGTTACTCCAAGGTACGTTGGTTCTTTATCTTCTCTTAGGGGTGTTCCATTTATCTGGATGATCCCTGCCTTTTGTTGTGGAGAGAGGGTAAATAGAGTGGCGCTGCACTTTATTTGCCCATGCAACAAATTGATCTACAGCTCTTTGTAGCGATTTGGTGGCCACTGATGCATGTTCATTTGTGCTCCATAGAACCAGGTCATCAGCGTACATTGCCGCTTTAATTCCATGCGGTAGATTAGCAACAAGATCATTGATGAAGATTAGAAAAAATGTGGGGGACACCGTGACGCAGTAGTACTTTCTTGCTCTTGAGTCCATCTATCTGTACTTGGGCTCTTCTGTCGTGCAAGTATGCTTTCACCCATTTGTACATTCTTCCACTGACTTTACAGTTTCTCGGTTTCTTCATCAGACCTTCTTTTCAGACTTTGTCAAAGGCTTTCTTCAGATCTATCCATGCCGCAAGCACCAGCTTCTTCTCTTGGAATGCATCCTCAATTTCTGGAGAGAGGTAGATTGTCAGATCTTCTATAGCGTAGCAGTGCCTAAAGCCAGCTTGCTGTGGCACAAGGATGTTTTCACTTTCAATGTACCACTGCAGTCTGTGATTGATTATGCGCTGTAGTTGGAGGCAATGGAATTATCTTTCCCTGATTTTAGGAGAGGTATCATGATTGCTTTTCTCCAGGCTTGTGGAACACTGCCTAAGGTCCCGCTTTTATTGAAGATCTGCAACAGCTTTGCTTTGGCCTCTGTTCCTAGGTTCCTGATCATTTCATTGGAAATACCATCAGATCCTGGTGACTTTCTCATTTTCAGTTTTGATATTTTCAGTTTTGGCTAGCTCCAGTTTGCTGATTGTGATGGGTGCCTCCAGAACCTCATGTTGTATTTCATTCTGCCCTGACTGTTGCCATTTCTCTGGAATCTCTTGTTGTTTCTCTGGACTAATTTCAATATTGTTATTTTGTGCGAATGAGTCCGCAACATTTGGAACCGGAGAGTGGACTCTTTCATTCACAGATTTAGTGCCGAAGGACAATAAATCGCCACATGTTACCTCCCATTTGGACATAAGGATGACATATTGTCATACCAAAGTCATTGTGTTGTTTGTTAGGGTCATCATGTTATTTGTTTTGTTTCATTGTATATCTTTCCAATGCTCATTGAATGGAAATTTACATGATAATACTTGTTCATTTGATTATGTATATATCTGGTTCAAACATACTATTTGTATAGCACTTCAGTATGTGGTCACATTGGTTGAGTATTTTCTTACCAAGGCTGTTCCATGTGTAAAGTTGTCTTTTATGGTGTTTAAACCAGGTGTTTCCAATTATCATATCATTGATATTTGCCCATTGTATCAGTTTTTCCCTTCTTTAATTTTTGGCTCCTAAACCATAATCCCCCAACTAAACTCTCCATTTTCCCCTTTAAAACTTTGCTTTTAAAACTCCTATTATTATTTTTTACATATTTTATTTCATTTGAGATATCGCAATTTGTAAATTCATTATAAAAGTGTTGTATTTCTTCATCACTACTGCTTGTTGTTGGTGTGTATACTTGTATAATATTTATATATATTGGTTTCCCCTTGACTTTGACCATAAAAACTCTATCTGAAGTACATCAGTAACAATTAATTGACTTGGCTTTCTTCTTTCTTTTAATCAAATAGTAGTTCTACTCTTTTGTGTGTGTATCCCCATCTCATCTCATCTCATTTCATCATGTTCCTCTTGTACCTTGCGGTGTCAAGGTGAGGTATAAACATTGTGAGAGTGCTCAATTATTTGCTTCATATATCGATATTCCCATGGACTCTGCTATTCCCTCCATCCAACGTTTATGTGGTCGGCCTCTTCCTCTGTTTCCATCTGGTCTGTACATCATTGCTTGTTGTGGTATGCTGTTGACTGGTAACCTACTTGCATGGCCAAACCATTTGACTTGCTGCTTTCTAATAAAATCTAGTGCTGCTATAACCCCCACTTTAGTCCTGATTTCTTCATTTCTGATCTAATCTCTTCTTCTCAGGAATCTCATTTCTGTTGTTGTGATTTTTCTTTTCTCTTTTTCTGTCATTGTCCAGGTTTGGCATTGGTAGCATAGAATTGGTAGTAAGATTGTGTTGTAAAGTGCTTTCTTAGTAGTTATTGATACATGTTTGTTCTTTAGTATTGGTGACATTTGTCCAATGAGTTGGTTTGCCTTATTGCATCTATTTTCGATCTCATCTTCTGATCTGCCATTTGATGATATTATACTTCCTAGGTACTTGAAACTCTTTACTTGTGTATCCCCTCCAGAATAAATTATTGTGTGTTTGTCAGTTATAATTTTACCAGATCCCTTCAACCTCATCTCTCTTATGCCTATGATATTCATTTTCACATTTTTAATTTCTCTGACAACATTGTTCATCTTTATGAACTCAGCTAGTGTCCTAACATTCCATGTTCCTATTTTAAATTAATTTATTTTAGTTTTGGTTTTGCCATCAGTGGCTTGATAACAGTTTGGTGTCAGCTGTAGCTCATGATTGTCCCTACCGGTTGAGCATGTCCTATAACAATAGTTTGCTAAATTACCAGAAACATATTGAAGTTCATACTGTACTAACCTAGAGCTCGAATCTGGGCAGAAAAATAAGGCTCTTCTGCTGATAATGGGCTCAGGTACTGAACAAAACCACACTTTCTTGACCAGGGCTTTGTGCAAACCTTACAGATCCCCGCAGATATGTCTGCATCTCCACAAATGATGTCACCTGTGCATCGGGTTGTATTCATCGCTACAGTATCAACACTGTGATAACGTACAGTCTTCCATCACATGGTTTATGTATTTAGAACTTGAAAACATCAGACTAAGTTGGAACAATAAACTACAAAAAAAAAACATATAATCACAGAGTGTATATATTTATATAGATCAAGCTAGGAAAGAAATTACTTTTCTATGGAATAACTAATATAATTAAATAATAAGCCAGATATTCAATGGTCACATAGTATATTATCTCAAAAACTGAATGAGTATATTATCTCAAATACTAAATAAGAATTTTATCTTAAAAAATAAATGAGTATGTAATCTTAAAAATACAAGTAAATGAGTGTTTTATTTTAAAAAACTAAATTATAATTAATTTAAAAACTCAGCTGCCTGCTCATGAGGCAAAGCGAGATAGCAATAGATGCTAATTATCAAACAGTAACAAATGCTGCTATTCTATAAATAAGTACATCACAAGAACTGTATGCTTTCAACAACTAAAGCTAGTTTATAGTTTCTGTATTTCAATATTCAATTTTGCAAAAAGGATATAATTTAAAAAATGCAGTCATTATGTCAATGTTTCAAACAGTTGTGATGGAGTCTTGAACATGTCACAATGTATTAGCTGCAACATCCATTTTGTCACTTGTGATTGTTCTAATAAAGCTAACCAGTTCTCCTTGTTTTTGTTAATTCACTCATTTCCAAATTAAGCACATGATACTATAGGTGTTAGGCAGGGATGTGTAATGTCTCCAGATCTTTATTCCCTATACAGTGAAAATATTTTCAGAAATGTAGAAGATATAAATGGAATCAGCATTGGAGGACAAAACATCAATAACATTAGATATGCAGATGATAAAGTATTGATTGTAGACAATGCACAAGGTCTACAACAACTAGTAGACACGGTTGTTTTACACAGTGAGCAGCTGTGGTTGGAATTAAATTGTAAGAAGACACAGGTTATGGTTGTCACTAGGATGAACGAATTACCACAATGTAATATACAAGTAAATGGGAATATTCTTCAACAAGTGAATCGGTACAATTATCTCGGAACAGTCATAACATCTGATGGGAGATGCCTTGAAGAGATTAGAAAAAGAATAGCCATGGCGAAAGTAGCCTTTAGCAAGATGGAAAACATTCTGACCAATAAAAAGATGTCAATTGAAACGAGAAAAAGAGTGTTGAGGTGATACATAGAGCCTGTTCTTTTGTATGGATGTGAAACTTGGACAATGTGCAGTCAAGCTGAAAAACATCTGATGGCTGCAGAAATGTGGTTTCTGAGGAAAATTCAAAGAATACCATGGACAGACAGAAAAACCAATGACCAAGTACTACAGGAGACAAATGAAAATCGTAAATTGATTAGAGAAATTTTTTGGACATGTTATGAGAAGAAATGGATTGGAGAACTTAGTGACAACTGGCAAGATCAAAGGGAACAGACCAAGAGGAAGACCGAGAGGAAAATACCTGGATGGCTTGGCCACAATGCATGGATGAGACAGGAACACTGAGCTGATCCACGACACTGGTGATCGAGTGAAATGGCGAGTCATGACCGCCTATGCTTTCCTGCATGGCACATGATTGACTGACTATAGGCAAGACCTATGGCATAAAATTGCCAGCCAGCAATTATATACTTTCCTGAACACATGATTTATGGATCTTTGACACCCACTTAATCCAACAAAACTCAATTATGAATCTTTGACACTCACTTATTGAAACAAAAATCAATTATGAATCTTTCACACCCACTTAATCCAATAACAAATCTTTGACACACACTTAATCCAACAAAAATCATTTATAACTGTCTTACACCAACTGAATCCAACATAAATCATTTATGAATCTTAATCATCTGTTTAATCCAACAAAAATCATTTATAGATTTTTGACACCCACTTAATACAACAAAAGTCATTTAAGAATCTTTGACACCCACTTAATCCAACACAAAACATTTACAGATCTTTGATACCCACTTAATCCAACACAAAACATGTACAGATCTTTGACACCCACATCCAAGGGTACAGCTCTTCAGAATTGATTTTCTTACCTCGATCGACAATGATATGTTGCAGAGAATATTCTTTATCTATTGAAATGATGCCTTTGCTTCAGCTATTCAACATTTAATTTTCTTACTACAATTCTTATATGTTGTTACTAAAGTAAACAGTTACTTAAATACATTGACTTATGTCAGATTGGTTCTATTTACTGATGTTGCATTTGAGACATCAATGTTTCTTTGTAGTTACCATCACTTAATCACTTTATTAATATCTTCACTTATTATTTACATTGACACTTGAATGAGGTATTGTTGGATTTCATTGTGCTAATTCTATCCAACATAAATTCCCCCATACATTATCTTTGCCCACCACCATCACCAATATTGTTGCTGCTGCTGCTGCTGCTACTAGTACTACTACTACTACTGTTACTGCTGTTGCTACTATTACTACCACCATTACTACTGCCAATTATTACTACTACAAGTATTAATGGAGTTAAGCAGGGTTGTGTACTTACTCCCACCCTCTTTAGAATATACTTTTCACTTCTATTGAAATATGCCTTTTGTGATCAGAATGGTGGAATATACATTCACTCACACTCAGATGGCAACCTCTACAATGCCCAGAGATTGAAAATCAAGACCAAAATTAGGAGATTACTGATCAGGTAGTTGCTGTTTTGCAGATGATGCTGCAATAACAACCCACTCTAAGGAAGAATTACAACATCTATCTACTGTCTGCATTCTCCGATGCTTGTTATGAATGTGGTTTTAACAGTTAGCAAAAAGAAGACATAAATTATGACACAAGGTGAAAATGGGTACCATCAATCTTTATTGACAATGAAGAGCTGGAGATAATATACCATTTTACATATCTATGATCAGAGGTAAACAATAAATTATCCCTAGATCAAGAAATCAACATCAGGATTGGTAAGGTAGCAACAACAATGAACAGGTTAATGAAAAGGAGTCTGAGAGAATAGGAAGCTTACTGCCAAAACAAAACAAGCTTGTTTCTTGAGTACTCTTCTTTATGGCAGTGAAGCCTTTGTCAACTTACTCATAGCTTTCATATGCAGTGTTTGTGAAGAACACTTGGTATTAAATTGCAAGAGAAAATCACAAATACTAAAGTATTGGAAAGATCAGGTTGTGTGAAGGTTTATTCCATGTTCAGTCTGTGTAGACTTAGATGGATATGACATCTTAGGAGGATGGATGATAGGACAATGCCAAAAGATATCATTTTTGGTGAATTACTGATGGGTAAAAGATCCTGAGGGCGACCTTTATTACATTACAAAGATGTGTGTAAGCGGGATATGATTGCTATAGGCCTTGATATTGGCTTGCACATTAGGAGCAGTTCGCCGCAGATCATGTTGTTTGGAAGGCAAAGATCAGAAATGGAATAAAGACTAAAGAGAAAATGATTGCAGATAGGTCACACACTGAGCGTGCAAGATGTCAAATGAGCAGGATGGTGAAAATAACCACTTGTTCACATCCATCCATTGTAGATGAATATTTACAGTGTGAATTGGTCTGATCACTGATCAGTCACATTCGCTACTGCCATGGGTTGTAGTTAACACGCCTTTTTTGAAGTACTATGTAACCAACTATCATCTGTCAGACGGCAAGTTGCCAGCCAGTCATTATTACAAGTACTACTACAACTACTACGTGACATATTTAACATAGTTTGTTGGACATATACAACAGTGTTTACAGACAATGTGGATAATATATCAGAAATAATTTGACAGCTTCCAGGATACAGTCTGATACACTAAGATAATTATTTAAATTATTAAGTTATTGATTTAGTAACATGTGTACAAATAAACTGATTCTGTGTATTTAGTTAATTGATAATAGAGGTAACTGAAAATATAAAATATATGATGCTGCTTGTGTAGTAAATGATTGTTAAAGATAAACAGTATCTAAACCTGAGTTAACCTTGTCAACAACAACAGGAAACATTACTACAGTAACATTACATACATAATATTAGTATTGTATTAGTGTGCTGACGTGTCACATGGCAAATGTCTGTCTGTCAACCATACGTCTTCTTACACTCTTACTTCTTTGTAAGAAGGTAAGAAGTAAGAAGTCTTAAATAAATATTAAATAAATAAAATATTTAAATTTAAATGACTGAACTGTTCCGTTAACTATAATATTAATAATTATAACTACAGCACAGTTCTATGCGTCTTAAAAAATGAAATATGATAACATTAACGCATCGCTGAATTCACACACTGTGCATCGTGGCGTGCTATAGACTATAGATAGTGAAAGTACCTTGTATGTAAAACACCTCTGTTGCTAACCAAACTTTCTGTTGCCAACAACAGTCCATCCATTTCCCGGAAGTCTAGTAAATCTGGGTCACGGGGAAACCAGCACAAACATTTGTGTTGTATACATCATTCCTCAGCATGATCTTGTAGTACATGTACCAGGTCGGGCTGCGCAGGCGATCGTATCCCGCCACAACGTGTCTTGTATTTTCATAATAAGATCAACCGCTAATCGCCATCCATACTGCTCGACCATCCAGCATTTTCTTCCTCTGTCGAGCAGTAATGTCCTTGCCAGCGCTTGTGTTTGTATCCAGTGAGACTTCAAAACATACATTAGAGCAGTGGTTCTCAACCTTTTTTGGCCCGTGCCCCCCTTCGCCATATTTCCAGAACGTCATCCCCCCCCCCACCTTTCTATCAAAAATGTGGCCCGTGCCCCCCTTCACCGTATTTTCAGAACGTCACCCCCCCCCCTTTTCATATTTCCTATCTAAAAATTCCTCACTCTACACAGTATACGTAAAAATGGAAGGTAAATTTAATAGCATGTACTAAAACAAGTCTATACATCCACATAAAACATGATTTGTGAGTCTACATACTTTATAAAATGAATTTTAGAAGGATGAGACGTACATAACTGTAAAGTATGAAGGGAAAAACAATATCAAGTAATCGGTTCTTGTATTAATGCGATCTTGAAATGGTCTTCATTCCTCCTCCCCCCCCCCCCCTGGAAACCCTAAAATTCCTCCCTGGGGGGAATTCCCCACCGGTTGAGAACCACTGCATTAGAGGATGTGATCATAGAAGTTAGAACCATCATTAAAGTCGAATATCATTTATTATCAGTACATTCCGGGATTTTTTCACGTGGACTTCTAGTAATAAAATTTCCCCTGGTCTCTGGGTAGTGAGATCGGACGCCCGTGTGTATTGTTGCGCACGTAAAAAATCCCTTGACAGTTGGAAACCGAAAAAGAGTTGCCTAACGGCGCTATCGGGCAACATTTCTAGTTAAAAATCTACCCAAAGTATTTCAGGATCCTCGCCGGTGCTACGGAGTTCGTGCACTGAGCTGAGTTTCTCCAGACTCAGGCTTGAGTTAGGAGAAGAACGGAGCACTTATGGGTTACACCCGTGTGCCATGATGTTGATCCGTCGACTAAACTAAACTATTATCAGTAGGCCTACATTACATTGGAAAAAGCAGAACGGTCTTCTTCTTTTCCAGGCCTCTAGCAGACATTGACGATCATGACTCTCAAAGTTTTGGTAATTTTAAGATCTAGGCGTTACTTCGGTTGTACTTTTATTTGTTGCCCAGTTGTTGAAACTTGTCACGTGCATCTTTCTGTCTTCCTCCGTTTCTCTTGCCTGACATTTTCCCAAGTTACGCTTATTTCTCTACGTGTCCTCGTCTGACATGAAACATAGATTTAAATATGAAGCACAGATAACATAAGTCTTTGATTGTCACTTGTCTGTCAACATTATAATGCAAACACACGTTGCTATTGTTAGAATGTTAGCACAGTTAATTCTTCTTTTCGTTTATCCAGAGTGTTTTTTCAGATGTGATTGCGGTGTGTCTGTTATGCGCCCTTGGACCGAAACCCGTAGGCCAACACATCCGACTACAGCGTGCTTTTTTGACCAGGTAGCATTCCTGGGAGACTCACTTTTGTGGTGCCATCTACAACCCAGCTGGCCAAGTTGGAACGGTCGAAGACAACGGTCTTCCCTCAAAGGAAGGAAGGGACAGTCCATTGCATTTTCCGCCATCCAAGGTTGCTTCCATAGTTGCAGGGCCGACACATAGCGCCCTGGTGCTGGGTTTACCGAGGGAATCGTCACGTCCTGCTCATGGCTGCTTTAAATCCTCACTTCAATATATTGGTCATTTCGTTTGCCCCGGGCCATTCCCGCACAAACCAGACAGGTTTGCAGACGGTATCCACTCAGCGAGTTTTCGAACATGTGCTTGTCGTTGCGCCCGTCAGAGCTGTTCCAGGCATGACAGACATTCGGAAAACTACCTAGTCAGAGCTGTTCCGAAAAGAGCGGCATTCGGAAACTAGGTAGTCAGAGCTGTTCCTAGCACGAGAGACATTCGGACGAGACATTTCACTCGGTCGTAATTGCGTAGTGTCAATTTTTAGTTTGCCACCCGTAGGACGACACTTCCGACTTCCGGCGGGCATTTTTTAATGAGGTTAGCCTTCCTCTGGTTTTGAGGCACGTTAGACTGCTGTGATGTCGCCCACATCTCAGCTGGTCAAGATAGGACGATCAACGATATCGCGGTCGGCCCTCAGGGGAAGGCAGGGGCAGACCATGGGCATTCCCTCGCTATCCAAGGAGGCTTCCATAATTGCAGAGCCGGCACATATTGCTCTGAGACTGGGCTCACCCGAGGAGTTGCCACGTCCTGCTCATGGCTGCTTTAGTTCCTCACTTCCATGTGTTGGGCATCTCGCTTGCCACTGGTCGCTCAAGCACACACCAGGAGCGGTCAGACTGCGAGCGACATCCACTCTGGAAGCTTTTGCTTTTGACTTCGGACCACGCAATAGGTTCGCTCGCCGTGCGTTCCATTTTGCGTCGTTGAGACGTTCTTCCACTTTTGTCTACACTCTCTATGAGTTAGATACAGACAGTTTTCGTAACGATTTCCTTCGACTGGGGCACTTTTCTGACATTTTGTACTCGCTCACGAGGTAGGCTACATGTGCTGCCGGCTCAGCACCTTACCTCCGTGCAGCAGTGAGCGAGAAACGGCCAGGCCCTCTCATCCGGGAATCCCTCATATCCCCCAGCTGAGAGCCTTTGAACATGTATCAGACCTGAGCATGTAGCTTGCTCAGTATCTAACCTCTATTTTTCGATAGGTGGGTATCGGCCTGGCTCTCAGATCCGAGGGCTTAGAGGCGTTCAGCCACAGCCCTCGACAGGGAGCCTTAGAGTTTTGTCCGGACCAAGGTCTTCTGCCTTCGTGTACCTGATTTAGTCTATTGACTGCTATCCTCAGTCTACCTGCAGAGCAGCAGGTTGTGTCTCTCTTAGTCTGGTCCCTAACCCATAAGCTGTCCGATATGTAGTTTTCATCCATCGGCAAGCAGATGGGGTCAATGGGACACGCAAGCTCCCCCACCACGGCAAGGTGGAGACACATCGGGGGAGCACAGTTAATTCATAACCAAGTGCCATTTGCGCATGTAAGGTCGGTTGTAAAATGTGTCCCCCAACATGTTTTTATTCTGCGTCTTGATTCTTGACCTAATAAAAGCCTCTTCAAGTCCATCTCTTCATGCTGTCTGCCACAGATAAGGTCGTCTTCCTCTTGCACATTTCTACAATACAAGTAAGGCAAGTGAGATCGACATAGTCGAAAGGATTAAAGCACTCGAGCTTAAATTTCCGGTGCGCTGATGGCGAGGTTCTGGGTTTAACAAACACCGGTCATCTCATCTCATCATGTTCCTCTTATACCTTCCGGTGTCGAGGTGAAGTATAAACAACGGGAGAATTCCCGCTTATGGGCTTCATGTATCGATATTCCCATAAACTCTGACAAGTGCAGCATCACTCTATTTACCCTCTCTCCGAAACAAAAGACATGGATCATCCAGATAAATGGAACACCCTTAAGAGAAGATAAAGAACCAACATACTTTGGAGTAACATTTGTTGACATGGAGAAAGCACACCAACAAAGCAGTAGCAAAAGCCAGAAGGAAAATAGCCATCCTGAGAAAACTAAGTGGAACCACATGGAACCACACCTGGAATACGGGTCAACAGCGTGGTGTTCGGCATCAAAAACCAAACTACAAGAGCTGGACAAGGTGCAAAAGCAAGCACTTAGAGTCACCACAGGAGGGATGAGATCAACCCCTATAGTGGAAATGGGGAAGATGGGGAGGCCACAAGCACTGAGAGAGCGCAGAGATACGAAAACGCTAATACAAGCAGAAAAGTTCCTCAGCTTGCCAGGCCACCCTATGAAGAACATATTTGAAAACCTAGTTATGGGGCGGATGAAAGGAAATAGTTTTATGCACCAGGCCAAACGACTCAGCAGAGAAACAACCGATCTGCCCACAGTTGGTATCCCCCTGACAACTATTCCAGAGCGAACCCCAAGGAAAGATGAACATAGACTATCACTACAAATCCAGACAAAAGTCAAGATAGTAAAAGAAATTACTAAAAACCGGTTATGGAACACAGCCTATTGACAGATGTAAAATCAGTACTCGGGGCGTTCCTGTCTGGGAAATTGCCAGTTCCAAGGACACTACTTTCTTAACTTAGCAGTTAGCATAAGGTCACCATATAGTGGATACCATCCCACTGTGGAGTACCCGGAAACGACAGAGCTGATCAATTGGCTAAGGAAGGAGCACAAGAAGAACAGCCTGATGTGCCCATTACATGCCACCAAAAGAAAAGAATGATCAAATCAGTAAGAAGGCCATCAAAACCTACTTAAGACGACTTCCACGTTATGGGCAGACCAGAGCAGGTCATATTTCTGCGCCTCAGAACAGGACACAATAGATTACGCAACCACATGTATACAAAATTCAAGATTGGTGACTCAGCCATGTACACATGTTGTTTGGCGTCGCAGACTGCAGAGCACATACTCCAGGATTGCCCAAACTACATTTCCAGGCGAACCTTCTGGCCTAGAGAGACAACAGTGGGAGATAAACTCTATGGACCGCTGAGTGAACTAAAAAGACTGTTACATTCATACAAGAGACATTGCAGTTATAGACATATTTCAAGCGAACGAAAGAAGAAGAGGAAGAAGAAGACTCTGATATTCCCTGCGTCCATCGTTTACATGGTCGGCCTTTTCCTCTGCTTCCATCTGGTCTGTACATCATTGCTTGCTGTATGCTGTTAGTTGGTTACCTACTTGCATGGCCAAACCATTTGACTTGCTGCTTTCTAATAAAATCTAGCGCAGCTATAACCCCCACTTTAGTCCCGATTTCTTCATTTCTGATCTTATCTTTTCTTGATACATTGAGTATTCTTCTCAGGAATCTCATTTCTGTTGTGAGTTTTCTTTTCTCTTTTTCTGTCATTGTCCAGGTTTGGCATTGGTAACATAGAGTTGGTAGGACGATTGTGTTGTAAAGTGCTTTCTTAGTAGTTATTGATACATGTTTGTTCTTTAGTATTGGTATTTAGTATTGTAGCCTACCACGCATGTCGTAAGAGGCGACTAAGGAGGCTATGGTTCCGTCGCCCTGCTACTGAGTGAGTGCGTGGCGCGACACTGTGAGCTGTGAGTTTCGTGTGAAACCCGAGGTTTTTTGGAACGTGACTGCATTTTCGGAGCGATGGCAGCTGGCTATGTCCCAGAGTTGACCGGTTTTTGCCTTATGCAGAAATGCGTGGCTGCTGGGCTTCTGGTTGACTGCCACTGCCATCGACGATGAACTGTATTTTCGTGGACTGTGTGGGTGAACATCTAGGAAACATCCAGATGGGAAAATGACTGCCGATTCCATCAGAGATAAACTGGATGTTTCGTGGGGGACTATTGTGTTGACATTCTGGCGGCGGCATTATACACAGTGAATCTGTGCGGGCTGTTGTTTGTCGAGACTCCTGTTTTTTCCACTTTTCACATTGGGCAGTGGGGAGCGTTTTATGTGATATTCACTGGCACAGGAACGGGGCATAATGGGGACGACCCGTTGCTGTGAAGTTGGAACCGTGACTAACTAACTAACTAACTAATTCTTAGTATTGGTGCCATTTGTTCAAAGAGTTGGTTTGCCTTATTGCATCTATTTTCGATCTCGTCTTCTGATTTGCCATTTGATGATATTATACTTCCTAGGTACTTGAAACTCTTTACTTGTTTCAAGGGATGTTCGTTTAGGTGAATTGTTGTTGTTTGTTCTACTTTAGTTATAGTCATTACTTGTACTAATTTTCATGTTATGTTCCCTACACATTTCGTTTAGACCAGTGTTTCCCAACGTGGGGCCCACGCCCCACAGGGGGGCAATTTGACTGTTAAGGGGGGCAATTCGAAAATGGAAGAAATCGGCTGAATATAACAAAACGGGGAGACTTGAGACTGAAGTTAACTAAATTGGAACCTGACATAAGATCTCTTTGCAGCAAGCATCAAGCGCAAGGATCTCACTAAATTTAAATAATAAATAATTACTAATAATTAAAATAATATAGAAAAATCTTTCATTAAAATTATTTTGTACTTGAATTTCAGTTCTCCATTATATGTTTTGAAAATTTACTTACTGTGTTTGCTCAATAATTACCTAGTGATTTCTTCCTAAAACCTATCATTCAAGTTTCTTTAGTGAACATTTCAAAATAATGTATATGTTGAGGGGGGGGGGGGCATGGGGCGGGGGAGGGGGGCAATATGAATTTTAGAAAGGCTTAAGTGGGGCATGTTACAAAAAAGGTTGGGAAACACTGATTTAGACTATTCGTGTGATCTTGTAATTCAGCTTCTGATTTTGCTATTAGTGCTTGGTCGTCCGCAAACAGGATTTCTCTAATGGTATAATTTGCAGCTCGTTCTTCTCCTGTGTTCTCGTCATGCGGTGTTCTTGCGGTATCTGTCTGGCTGGTTACTTTAAATATGTTGTCTATATATGTTATGAACAAGAGAGGGGGCAGGATACAACCTTGTCGTACTCCGGATCTTATGGTGAAGGGTTCTGAGTGTCCTCCAGCTGCTCTAACTATGCATTCACTGTTGTTGTATAAGCTTCTACATTGGTTTGTTAGATGTCAGCTCACTCCATATTGTTTAAGGATTTCCCACAGCGTGTTTCTATCTACTATATCAAATACCCTTTCTTGGTCGACAAAGGCTAAGTACAGTGTTTCATTGAATTTGATTGATTTTTCTGTAAGTTGTCTAAGTGCAAACATGGCATATGTGCATCCTTTGATTTTCCTAAATCCAAGTTGTGTTTCGCTAATTTGGGGTTCTCTAGTAGTTCGTAATCTTTTCTCAAGAGTTTTGCAAAACATTTTCCTAGTATGACTCAAAAGGGAAATGCCTCTGTATTGTGTGCAGTCTCTTTTGCTACCTATTTTTTTCCAAATTGGGATAATTATGGCGTTTCCCCAGTCTCGTGGTGTCTGTTGTTCTACCCAAACTTTGTTGAATAGTCCATGTAGCCAAGCTGTTCCTACTTCTCTAGCTGCTTTAATGAATCCATTGGGTATTTCATCTTGTCCCTCTGATTTATTCAATGGGTCTAATATGACGGCTTCTATAAGTTCTTCTTTCAGTACGTTTGGTTCCAGTTCTCCGGTGGCATCTGTGTCGGTTTCTTGAATTCTGATGGGATTTTGAGAAGTTGTTTGAAGAACTGTTTCTATCTTATTAGGATTTATTTTTGTTCACTTATTGGTTCTCCATTTTCACTGTTAATTATTTCAGTTGGGTCAAAGGGTTCTCCTCTGGTTCTCATTGCACTTATCTTTTTGTAGAAGTTTCTAGTTGCCTCCTTATAGTTTTTATTTAGGGTTTCTCCATACTCCTCCCTGTCTTTTTTCTTTCTCTCTTTACTATTCTATTCACATGTCTTCTCGCTATTCTATATTCTATGTAATCACGTTCCTGTTTGCTCTTTGTAACGTGCGTATGTTTATGCAAATTGGGGGGGGGGGGGAAGGGGTTATCGGACGAGTGAAGAATGTTATAATACGAGCAAGGTTAACTGCGTCAGAGAAGAATATGCAGATGTGAGGCTAAGAGGGTTAATCACAGTCTTCAACAGACTGGGACAGTCCCATACTAGGGAATTGTAGACAGTATCCTACTGTGTTCTTGTAGACAGTATCCTACTGTGTTCTTGTAGACAGTGTCCTACTGTGTTCTTGTAGACAGTGTCCTACTGTGTTCTTGTAGACAGTATCCTAGTGTTCTTGTAGACAGTGTCCTACTGTGTTCTTGTAGACAGTATCCTACTGTGTTCTTGTAGACAGTATCCTACAGTGGTCTTGTAGACAGTGTCCCACTGTGTTCTTGTAAACAGTATCCTACTGTGTTCTTGTAAAGAGCATACTAATGTGTTCTTGTAAAGAGCATACTAATGTGTTCTTGTTGACAATATCCTACTGTGTTCTTGTAGACAGTATCCTACTGTGTTCTTGTAAACAGCATACTAATGTGTTCTTGTAAACAGCATACTAATGTGTTCTTATAGACAGTATCCTACTGTGTTCTTGTAGACAGTGTCCTACTGTGTTCTTGTAGACAGTATCCTACTGTGTTCTTGTAGACAGTGTCCTACTGTGTTCTTATAGACAGTATCCTACTGTGTTCTTGTAGACAGTGTCCTAGTGTTCTTGTAGACAGTGTCCTACTGTGTTCTTGTAGACAGTATCCTACTGTGTTCTTGTAGACAGTGTCCTAGTGTTCTTGTAGACAGTGTCCTACTGTGTTCTTATAGACAGTATCCTACTGTGTTCTTGTAGACAGTGTCCTAGTGTTCTTGTAGACAGTGTCCTACTGTGTTCTTGTAGACAGTGTCCTAGTGTTCTTATAGACAGTATCCTACTGTGTTCTTGTAGACAGTGTCCTAGTGTTCTTGTAGACAGTATCCTACTGTGTTCTTGTAGACAGTATCCTACTGTGTTCTTGTAGACAGTATCCTAGTGTTCTTGTAGACAGTGTCCTACTGTGTTCTTGTAGACAGTATCCTACAGTGGTCTTGTAGACAGTGTCCCACTGTGTTCTTGTAAACAGTATCCTACTGTGTTCTTGTAAAGAGCATACTAATGTGTTCTTGTAAAGAGCATACTAATGTGTTCTTGTTGACAATATCCTACTGTGTTCTTGTAGACAGTATCCTACTGTGTTCTTGTAAACAGCATACTAATGTGTTCTTGTAAACAGCATACTAATGTGTTCTTATAGACAGTATCCTACTGTGTTCTTGTAGACAGTGTCCTACTGTGTTCTTGTAGACAGTATCCTACTGTGTTCTTGTAGACAGTGTCCTACTGTGTTCTTATAGACAGTATCCTACTGTGTTCTTGTAGACAGTGTCCTAGTGTTCTTGTAGACAGTGTCCTACTGTGTTCTTGTAGACAGTATCCTACTGTGTTCTTGTAGACAGTGTCCTAGTGTTCTTGTAGACAGTGTCCTACTGTGTTCTTATAGACAGTATCCTACTGTGTTCTTGTAGACAGTGTCCTAGTGTTCTTGTAGACAGTGTCCTACTGTGTTCTTGTAGACAGTGTCCTACTGTGTTCTTGTAGACAGTGTCCTAGTGTTCTTATACAGTATCCTACTGTGTTCTTGTAGACAGTGTCCTAGTGTTCTTGTAGACAGTATCCTACTGTGTTCTTGTAGACAGTATCCTACTGTGTTCTTGTAGACAGTATCCTAGTGTTCTTGTAGACAGTGTCCTACTGTGTTCTTGTAGACAGTATCCTACAGTGGTCTTGTAGACAGTGTCCCACTGTGTTCTTGTAAACAGTATCCTACTGTGTTCTTGTAAAGAGCATACTAATGTGTTCTTGTAAAGAGCATACTAATGTGTTCTTGTTGACAATATCCTACTGTGTTCTTGTAGACAGTATCCTACTGTGTTCTTGTAAACAGCATACTAATGTGTTCTTGTAAACAGCATACTAATGTGTTCTTATAGACAGTATCCTACTGTGTTCTTGTAGACAGTGTCCTACTGTGTTCTTGTAGACAGTATCCTACTGTGTTCTTGTAGACAGTGTCCTACTGTGTTCTTATAGACAGTATCCTACTGTGTTCTTGTAGACAGTGTCCTAGTGTTCTTGTAGACAGTATCCTACTGTGTTCTTGTAAACAGCATACTAATGTGTTCTTATAGACAGTATCCTACTGTGTTCTTGTAGACAGTATCCTACTGTGTTCTTGTAGACAGTATCCTACTGTGTTCTTGTAAACAGCATACTAATGTGTTTTTGTAAACAGCATACTAATGTGTTCTTATAGACAGTATCCTACTGTGTTCTTGTAGACAGTATCCTACTGTGTTCTTGTCGACAGTATCCTGTGTTCTTATAGACAGTATCCTACTGTGTTCTTGTAGGCAGCATACTAATGTGTTCATGTAGACAGTATCCTAATGTGTTCTTGTAAACAGCATACTAATGTGTTCTTGTAGACAGTATCCTAATGTGTTCTTGTAAACAGCATACTAATGTGTTCATGTAGACAGTATCCTAATGTGTTCTTGTAAACAGCATACTAATGTGTTCTTGTAAACAGCATACTAATGTGTTCTTGTAGACAGTATCCTACGGTGTTCTTGTAGACAGTATCCTACTGTGTTCTTGTAGACAGTATCCTACCGTGTTCTTGTCGACAGTATCCTACCGTGTTCTTGTCAACAGTATCCTGTGTTCTTGTAGACAGTATCCTACTGTGTTCTTGTAGGCAGCATACTAATGTGTTCATGTAGACAGTATCCTAATGTGTTCTTGTAGAGAGCTTACTGTGTTCTTGTAGACAGCATACTAATGTGTTCTTGTAAAGAGCATACTAATGTGTTCTTGTAAAGAGCATACTAATGTGTTCTTGTTGACAATATCCTACTGTGTTCTTGTAGACAGTATCCTACTGTGTTCTTGTAGACAGTATCCTACCGTGTTCTTGTAAACAGCATACTAATGTGTTCTTGTTGACAGTATCCTGTGTTCTTATAGACAGTATCCTACTGTGTTCTTGTAGGCAGCATACTAATGTGTTCATGTAGACAGTATCCTAATGTG
Source organism: Cepaea hortensis (assembly GCA_963921405.1). Lineage (NCBI taxonomy): Eukaryota > Metazoa > Mollusca > Gastropoda > Stylommatophora > Helicidae > Cepaea > Cepaea hortensis. Next base: position 45,580,154 of record OY992886.1, read on the forward strand.
TTCTTGTAAACAGCATACTAATGTGTTCTTGTAAACAGCATACTAATGTGTTCTTATAGACAGTATCCTACTGTGTTCTTGTAGACAGTATCCTACTGTGTTCTTGTCAACAGTATCCTGTGTTCTTGTAGACAGTATCCTACTGTGTTCTTGTAGGCAGCATACTAATGTGTTCATGTAGACAGTATCCTAATGTGTTCTTGTAGAGAGCTTACTGTGTTCTTGTAGACAGCATACTAATGTGCTCTTGTAGACAGCATACTAATGTGTTCTTGTAAACAGCATACTAATGTATTATTGTAGACAGCATACTAATGTGTTAATGTAGACAGTATCCTACTGTTTTCTTGTGGACAGCATACTAATGTGTTCTTGTAGACAGCATACTACTGTGTTCTTGTAGACAGTGTCCTAATGTGTTCTTGTAGACAGCGTACTAATGTGTTTTGTTAATGGATGCTGTTCTCCAGTGTGGAGCACATGAGCTGACCTGCAGGACTGACAGTTTGTGAAAACATATATTTTCTTCTTCTTGGATTGCGTTACTTCTACATACTATTTAGGGTCTGTACAGCTGCAAAAAAGGGCTGTTGCTTTAGCTCTGAAGCTAGTACAGACTTCTCTGCTGCTATACATCTATGAGTTTCCATTGGGATGAATTATGCACATTCCACTGTCTCCCTATTTCGTAGCCTCCTTGACAGAATCATGTGTAAACACCTGGGTCCAGACACTTTTCCCATAGCCATCGAAGAGAAAAGAGCTCTATTTTCTGACTCAGTGTTTATTTCTTGAGGTTATTTCTGGGACTTCCATGACAACACCTGATATATCTAGGCAGCTAAACAAGTTCTGGTGTGAGAACTTCACATTTCGGTCTATCGGTTTATGGTATTTATGCATGTTGTCTGAAAGTTTCACGTGCCAGGTGATCTGGATGTACCCTTAGTAGTCTACATTTGGTTCTTTCTTGAAAATTATAGTGCAACTAATGAATTTGAAGCCTTTTCAACTGTGTGGTTTATACTGACTGAGAAGCTCTAAGTGTGCCCGTTTTTTTTTTCCAATTTCTGTAATGGAGATGCTTCTCATGCAGTCAAGTGTGCAACTATTATTTGTGTCTGCAACATTCATGGAGATGCTTCTCATGCAGTCAAGTGTGCAACTATTATTTATGTCTGCAACATTCATGGAGATGCTTCTCATGCAGTCAAGTGTGCAACTATTATTTGTGTCTGCAACATTCATGGAGATGCTTCTCATGCAGTCAAGTGTGCAACTATTATTTGTGTCTGCAACATTCAAACTGTGCTTGATTGAGATGCTGACATAGTTGATCATTAACTCTAAGAGTATTATCCTAGATATTGTGGGTGTATCAGAGGTACCCACCATGAAATCCCCAAACTCCCCCTCATTTCTGTGTCAACTGATACTCTCTATTTCATTATCTGTGACTCCTATTATTAACCCTGTCCTTACCTTGCTCACTTAACAAAACTCTATTTCTGGATTGTACAGTCACCAAGTATTTCCTCTAGTTTATTTAACATGCAGAATGTTTATATAAAATAAAATAAGAAACTGTATCAATATAAGAATTAAAAAGAAAATAAATTAAACATGATTAATGATTATTGCTCACTGGATTTAGGAGGCCTGGTGTTCCTTGCCAGTGAGAAGTCCTGATCGTTCGGGTCCCATCGATTGACGGACGTCGGTCGCTGCGATTGGGCAATCTTGAGCATAGCCTACGATGGGTAGCGTTGTGGTGTTCTGTTGTGATAATTTGGTGTGTCCAGTGTGTGCCGCGTGGTTACACACCCGCTTCACACGCGTGATCCGGGACTGTTTCCGGATCCGGTCAGGGATATGCACTACTGATGAGCTCAAATGAGGGCGAAACTCGAGTATAGTGCTTCCATATTGACGTGGATTGGCCTTAGGTTCATACCAGAATGCGATCGGCGTTGCCAGTAGTGGGTTGTGCTCAATATTTAAATTAAACAATTTAACACTTCTTAGTTATTAGAATATTATTATTTCAGTCAATCTGAGTTCTTCTCTGAGTAGATTTAGTGGCCAGATTTCCATGACCACTTCAAGTGATTCCACTTCTGTGCCTACTATTATACACCCGCTAGGTGTTGAATGCTAATTCAGCCGTGTGGCTTAGGGCTGTGGAGTCCAGGATTTTTCTGTAGTCCCAGAGACTTCTAAATTCTAGGGCATGAAGGCTGCTGCTTTGCATGGATACCATAAGTGGAAAAGTAAAACTGATGTACAGAAGGTCAGCTTTAATAGAACACAAACAATGTTGTGGTGAAAGCCTTCATCAGCAAACAACAACAACACAAAACAAAGGCAGAAGAGAGAGAGAGAGAGAGAGAGAGAGAGATGAGAGAGAGAGAGAGAGAGAGAGAGAGAGAGAGAGAGAGAGAGAGAGAGAGAGAGAGAGAGAGAGAGAGAGAGAGAGAGAGAGAGACAGAATATTATGTGTGGACAAAAAAAAATACAAAACAGTATACAGAAACTGTTTTCTAATGCTGTGACAATTGCAGTTGTTTAAAATCCAAAGATAATTGTTAGCTGCCACATAAAATAAATAATACCTCATTTCATGTTTGAATCATTTTTATTTCTGTAGTTCTGTGGTGTGATTTATGAATGGAAAATAATAATACATTAAAAATTCAAAAATACAGTTATCAAATATAAAAGACACCAGAGTTGATATAAAGCATGGCATTCATGACAACTTGCACACAGCACAGGGTAAAGTTGGTCCCAACTCTCACATACACACTGCAACAACTGTTTCTTATGCTATCACACATAACACACAGCATCCAAATTGAACACTTGAAACTTACAGCAGACACACACAAAGTTAACAATAATCACACAAACTGACATTAACGACTTCAAATATCACAAGATGCAGCCATCTGCTAGCTGACATTTTACATGTAGCTAGACTGCCATCTTTGTACAGCAGTGTTTGTAACAACTGTAGAAGCTTCTACAAACACACTTCTGTGTGTTGTAACAATCATTGAGACACATGCTGGATTGGTAACATGTAATGACAGAACATGATTGTAGAGTATATCCGTATCAAATGACTTGACAAACTGAAGTCATTACAGCTCATGTTATGCACACTCAAACATAAGGCTGACTATATGTCTATTATAACTAAGAGACAAAAAACAAAAAAAAAAAGCAAAAAAACTTGTGATAAATTGTACACTCTGCATTGATGTTGATGGAGTAAAATAAGTGATTTTAAAATGATTACATAAAGAATGGATGAGCATAATGTGTACTTTCAGTGTTTATAGGAGTCACAATCCATATTAATTATACACTCCTTGGATGGATCACAGCATATGGGGCTATTAGGGTAGGGGTCAATATGGGGTGGCATTTAGAGAAACTGTGGATATGAGTGGTTGGTTGATGTGGCACAAAGGACTCAAAAACCCCATGAACATGTGAGTTAAGAAACTACAATATTTGAAGGCAGCTGTCTGACACAGGATCATTCAGGGATCAGCAGCTGTCTGACACAGCATCATTCAGGGATCAGCAGCTGTCTGACACAGGATCATTCAGGGATCAGCAGCTGTCTGACACAGGATCATTCAGGGATCAGCAGCTGTCTGACACAGCATCATTCAGGGATCAGCAGCTGTCTGACACAGGATCATTCAGGGATCAGCAGCTGTCTGACACAGGATCATTCAGGGATCAGCAGCTGTCTGACACAGGATCATTCAGGGATCAGCAGCTGTCTGACACAGGATAATTCAGGGATCAGCAGCTGTCTGACACAGGATCATTCAGGGATCAGCAGCTGTCTGACACAGCATCATTCAGGGATCAGCAGCTGTCTGACACAGGATCATTCAGGGATCAGCAGCTGTCTGACACAGGATAATTCAGGGATCAGCAGCTGTCTGACACAGCATCATTCAGGGATCAGCAGCTGTCTGACACAGGATCATTCAGGGATCAGCAGCTGGGGAGTAAACTGTGCAATGCTGAAGTTCCATCTGAGGCAACATGGTGACCCCAAGAAAGTGGAGACCTTACTTTAGAATGTTTAAGTATATGTTTGTAAGTGTGTATTTTAGATTGTATTTTGTTTTCATCTGCATTGCATGGGATGGAAAATAAAATGACAATCATGACAAATGAATAGAATAAAAGCATAATGGATCAGTGCTGCAGTTCTGTAATAACTTGTCAGGATGCCCATGGGAAATCACGAGCTATACAAAGATAACAACAGTAGCTTCCTGGCAATAATTCACTGCGACACATTTAATAAGCCCGGCAGCACACATTGTAAGATACAGAGTAGCCATAAAACAGACAAGCTACTGTCAGAAACTGAGACTTTAGTCATACTGGACCTGTCTGTAGCTATTTAAAATAAAATAATTGGTAAACAATGAACTGTTCACACACAACCAGCCTGTGACAGACATTCACCATCCACTCACACATACGGTCATGTCACATAACTTATTCTGTCTCCAGTACCACAGAGCTACTAGACAATGTCACAGGTATGGATTTTAAATTCATAACATTCAAGTCTTTCACAATGTAACACACAGAGGACATTTTTTCTCTGAATGGCACCCATTTCTAACTGGGAGTATGTTTTATATATGTATGTTCTACAAAACATTGAAATGCACTATGTGTGATAATGATCAGTATGCATGCATGTTTCTTACATAACAAAACATCTACAAGAGGAGGCCAACAGAATATCAACAGGAGACCACCGACACATTTAAGGAGACCACCGACACATTTAAGAAAACCACCAACACATCTACAGGAGGCCAACAACACATCTACAGGAAGCCAACAACACATCTACAGGAGGCCAACAACACATCTACAGGAGACCAACAACACATCTACAGGAGGCCAACAACACATCTACAGGAGGCCAACAACACATCTACAGGAGGCCAACAACACATCTACAGGAGGCCAACAACACATCTACAGCAAGCCAACAACACATCTACAGGAGGCCAACAACACATCTAGAGGAAGCCAACAACACATCTACAGGAGGCCAACAACACATCTACAGGAGACCAACAACACATCTACAGGAGGCCAACAACACATCTACAGCAAGCCAACAACACATCTACAGGAGACCAACAACACATCTACAGGAGGCCAACAAAACATCTACAGGAGGCCAACAAAACATCTACAGCAAGCCAACAACACATCTACAGGAGGCCAACAAAACATTTACAGCAAGCCAACAACACATCTACAGGAGGCCAACAACACATCTACAGGAGGCCAACAACACATCTAGAGGAGGCCAACAACACATCTACAGGAGACCAACAACACATCTACAGGAGGCCAACAACACATCTACAGGAGGCCAACAACACATCTACAGGAGGCCAACAAAACATCTACAGCAAGCCAACAACACATCTACAGGAGGCCAACAACACATCTACAGGAGGCCAACAAAACATCTACAGCAAGCCAACAACACATCTACAGGAGGCCAACAAAACATTTACAGCAAGCCAACAACACATCTACAGGAGGCTAACAACACATCTAGAGGAGGCCAACAACACATCTACAGGAGGCCAACAACACATCTACAGGAGACCAACAACACATCTACAGGAGGCCAACAACACATTTACAGGAGGCCAACAACACATCTACAGGAGGCCAACAACACATCTACAGGAGGCCAACAACACATCTACAGTAGACCAACAACACATCTACAGGAGGCCAACAACACATCTACAGGAGGCTAACAACACATCTACAGGAGGCCAACAACACATCTACAGGAGGCCAACAACACATCTACAGGAGGCCAACAACACATCTAGAGGAGGCCAACAACACATCTACAGGAGACCAACAACACATCTACAGGAGGCCAACAACACATCTACAGGAGGCCAACAACACATCTACAGGAGGCCAACAAAACATCTACAGCAAGCCAACAACACATCTACAGGAGGCCAACAACACATCTACAGGAGGCCAACAAAACATCTACAGCAAGCCAACAACACATCTAAAGGAGGCCAACAAAACATTTACAGCAAGCCAACAACACATCTACAGGAGGCTAACAACACATCTAGAGGAGGCCAACAACACATCTACAGGAGGCCAACAACACATCTACAGGAGACCAACAACACATCTACAGGAGGCCAACAACACATTTACAGGAGGCCAACAACACATCTACAGGAGGCCAACAACACATCTACAGTAGACCAACAACACATCTACAGGAGGCCAACAACACATCTACAGGAGGCTAACAACACATCTACAGGAGGCCAACAACACATCTACAGGAGGCCAACAAAACGTCTACAGGAGGCCAACAACACATCTACAGTAGACCAACAACACATCTACAGGAGGCTAACAACACATCTACAGGAGGCCAACAACACATTTACAGGGAGCCAACAAAACATCTAGAGGAGGCCAACAAAACATCTAGAGGAGGCCAACAACACATCTACAGGAGACCACCAACACATCTACAGGAGGCCACCAATATATATATATATATATATATATATATATATATATATATATATATATATATATATATATATATATATATATATATATATATATATATATATATGCAGGAGACCACCAATACACCTACAGGTGGTCAAAGGTTACAAAGTGTTGACATGTGATGTCAAAGCAAATGTTCACATTGAAGAGAAAATCTTGTATCATGTATTTCAATTGACACTGCACTGTAAACACGCAATATTAGCAGACCTCACACATGATTTAGACACTGCAACAACTGTATTCTACAGTCTCACCACTGATGTCTGTTGTGTGGCCAGTACTATACTTGGCTGTCCCAGACAAATCTCTAGCCCCTATATTATGAGGCTGGATTGATCCCAGAGCAGTACGGGGTGGGAAATATACCATGCCACCATTGGGGATGGAACCTGACTACGGTATAGATTAGCAAGGGTACAGAGAATGGCATCACCATAGCTCCCTAGAACAGTTCTCCGCAGGAAATGACAAGGACTATCCAGACTGCGTGATATTTTCACTGTGAACTGTGCTGATAATAACATGTGCACTGTCGAATCAGGGTTCATTGTCTGGATTCATCGCCTGCTAAGTGAGGGAATAATTGTCCACCTATTTGTTATTCTGTGATAGCATTTGAGTTCTTCTATTCTTCACAGGCACCAATGAATGAATGAATGAAGTTTATGAATCACTGTGTTTGTTGTTCTCTGTGTTCCCCATCCAAACAGTAGTATTGATTTAATGTTAGTTTAAATATTCTAAGATTAGAGATCAGTGTCATTTCTGTTGGCTTCCACAAATGTCCCAGTGCTATGCCAGTGGATCATATTTGTATGTGAATATCTGAAGCTATTCTCTTATCTTTATCTACACTGCTAACTAAACAGGTGTATGGTTCTGCCTGTTGAAGTGAGGTTTCACCCATGAAAGACCAGGTTAACATTTGCTTGGTTTATTTTCAATATCTTTGTCATTTCCTTAGGAATGTTTACGTCTAATTGTGGTGATCTTATCCAATGTCTTCAGTTGATCTTGAATCTGATTTCATGTGTGGGACAGGAGGCTAGTATCATCAACAAAGTCCAGATCATCAAGCTGCCTTGGAGGATGGCATAAGAGTACTTGCTCTTAAATTCTGGTGTGCTGATGCTGAGGTAGCGGGTTCAACCCCTACACTGGTAGGTTGGACTCAAATGTTGACTTCTTGTCCTTGACTTGGGGATGTAAATTACAAGTAACTCAGAAGTCAGAGTGGGGTCACCTGATGGCAAGGGATACTGCTTAGATGGAAAGCAAATTCCCACGCTAAAATCAGTCAAGTGCACTGGAATTAGTAGCACATGTATGGACTACGCTTGAATTCAAAGCGAGTGAATGCCTAAAAAAAAAATCAAGCTGCTTTACGAAAGGAATTCAATGAATTCCATTTCTGGTGGTGGTAGTTGTTTGTCTTCATGGTCCAGTCTATAGTCAGTCTGAATAATACAGGTGACCCAAGGCACATCTACAGTCTATCAATCAATCAATCATATGCCATGCCGGAAAGCGTGGGCGGTCATGACTCGCCATTTCACTCGATCACCAGCGTCGTGGATCAGCTCAGTGTTCCTGCCTCGACCATGCCATGTGGCCAAGCCATCCAGGTATTTTCTTCTCGCTCTTCCCCTTGGTCTGTTCCCTTCGATCTTGCCAGTTGTCACTAAGTTCTCTAACCCATTTTTCTCATAACATGTCCAAAAAATGTTGACTGTCTACGTCTATTTTCTTTAATCAAATTATGATTTTCATTTGTCTCCTGTAGTACTTGGTCATTGGTTTTTCTGTCTGTCCATGGTATTCTTTACATTTCTGCAGCCATCAGATGTTTTTCAGCTTGACTGCTCATTTTCCATGTTTCACATCCATACAAAAGTACAGGTTCTATGTAGTACTTCAACACTCTTTTTCTTGTTTCAATCGATATCTTTTTATTGGTCAGAATGTTTTTCACCTTGCTAAAGGCTACCTTCGCCATGGCGATTCTTGTTCTAATCTCTTCAAGGCATCTCCCATCAGATGTTATGACTGTTCCGAGATAATTGTACCGATTCACTTGTTGAAGAATATTCCCATTTACTTGTATATATATATATTTTTTAAAAATTTGCATATCCTTTTACAGGACATCGCTGTCAACAGCAGCATCTTTCAGCTGTCTGTTGATTTCTTGGCAAGATTACGCTCAGTAGTTTGCCATTGCTTTCTGAGCGGCCGGCTCAGTTATCCCGCAAGTCACCAGCGGGGGTAGAACCGCTTCCAGCTCTCGCCTGCTACGAGACTGCGTGATAAACGGGATTACGGAGAAAGTGGTGTAACCCCTCAGCCAGAGAGACCGGCACTTGTATATTGCATTGTGGTATTTTAGTCTATAGTCAGTCTGAATAATACAGGTGACACAAGGTATCTCAGTCTCACTCCTGTTCTGATTTTGAATGCCTGTTAGTTTTCCCTTATGGAGAACTCTGCACTTCATGTCTCTATAAGTTGTTTTGATTAAGTTCATGATTTTATGTGGCAGCCTATAGTTCCTTATCAAGTTCCATAGTGATCCATGCTGCACATCCAGTAAGTTGCCACTACTTGTTGTCCTTGAGGACTCAAAGACATGCAGTAATGCTGTGAAGGAAGTCACTTCCTAAGTTAAAGAATATAAGTTAAACACACTGTAGATTACTGGTGCATCCAATTATGAAAACCTAGTGATCCAAGTGTAAATAACAGTCCACATGAAAAATACAAATGTCTCTCAACAAAATCTGGCACATCTGTGCTCACGCATGTTGCTGAATAAAAACATGACATCAAAAAGGCTATAAAAGATGAAACAGATGAAAGAATACCAGAAAATTATATTTATTTTCTGGCTTGAAAATGAAAAAACAAACAAACATATTTACAGCCTGTGTGAAGAAACAAAAGCGACACAAAAGATTTTATATTGTTATTGTCTGCGAGGACTTTCATCAGATGATGTATTGTTACATTGTACCAAATGAAGAACATCTCGGGCAATAAGTCCCTGCCAAGGGAGGTTAGAAAACAGAGCCAAGGGAGGTTAGAAAACAGAGTTCTCTCAAGTCACATATAGAAGCAGTTCTCTCAAGTCACATATAGAAGCAGTTCTCTCAAGTCACATATAGAACCAGTTCTAACAAATGGCTGTGAATCCTGAACAATAAAAAAAAGAAAAATAAATATTGGAAACACGCTGCCATACAAGTTGATCATGAAGTTGGTCAATATCAACCTATTAAGAGAGGTGTGCGACAGATCTCTCTAGATCTTTTTTACCTATACAGTGAAAGCATTTGTAGAAATTTAGACGATATGACAGGAATCCCCATTGGGGGGACTAACATTAATAACATTAGATATGCAGATACTCAGGCATTGAAACATTTGCTGCAGTGATTGATCTTGAGGACGCGTACAACAGAGTACCGTTGGATTTTTAATGCTTCAGCTTCTTGAACTCAAGATAAGTCCTTTCCTCCTAAGTTGGATCGCTGCAGCCCTCTTCCAACAGAAAGTAGTTTTTAGATGTGGTAGTTGGACTTCTGAACCAACAACAATATATCCTGGCCTGCGACAGGGATCACCATTATCTCTGGTGCTTTTCAACGCTTACAGTGTGAGAATCACCGGTGAGCAAAATCATAGGACCAGGGAGGACATTGTCTTATGCAGACGATGTGTTAGTGTACCGTCAGGGTAAGGATAGAGATCAGGTGCTGTGGAACTACAAACAGAACTGAATCGCATAAGCACTTGGTGTGTTGAAGCTGGGGCAATGGTCAACCCAACAAAGGCAGCAGTGACATGGTTATCTTTGAACAACCATATTGTCAACACTCCAATGCCAACTATAAATCTGGGTTCGGAGACTGTGGAAATACTGCAGGTAATGAATTACCTGGGGATACGATTTGATCGAAGCCTCACTTATACTGATTATGTAGACCTGGTGATAAAGACCAAGCGGGGTTTGGCTGCGATGCGGGTGATGGTGGCGGAAACATGTGAGCAGCGCCATCTATGTCTCCTTTACGAGGGTCTGGTCCTTTCTGTTTTGGATTATGCGATGGCGATCCTGACTCTCAGCCATAAGCAGATGGAGGGGATACAGAATGAAGCTATGCATATTATTCAGCATGCAGGGCGATGCACTACCTTCTTGGTTTTCCAACCATGCGGCACAGAATACAAATTTGCCAAGCACGTGACTACCTCAGAGTCAACGCAAACAACATCCACTGCTTAGTGAAATTAAGAAGGTAAAGGGCAGCAGGTTAAAAAGAGGAAAGTCATGGATGGGTAAAGCCGAAGACATTCTTCAACAGGTGTGTTCACTTGAGGACTTAGAACCTGGCGAGGAGTGTGCACAAGTGACAACAGAGTTTTGTACGTCCTTTACAGTTTGCATCCAACTAGACAGAAAATGCAGACAAGAAAATCCAGCTTCTGTGGAGGTGGAAGTACAGGCTTCGATCTTCGAGAATTCTTTAGAGGGTGATGCTGTCATTTACAGAAATGGGTAGGTCATTCGACAAGTGAGAAGTTCACAGGCCTTTACCGCCCAGGTCGGAGGGAGAGTTGTGAAGGAAGATTCTAGTGCTTTTGCTTTGAACATAAGTAGCCTAACTATGGAAGTCATGGCAGTAAGTAAAGCAATAACATGGCTCGAGACACACATTCACTAGGGCATGTTTCCTTAGTGACTCAATGAGTATGCTCAGGAAGATAGAGATGGGGTGGGTCAGGAGAGAGTGGGTACTGTCTCTGGAGTGGTCTCGACTGGCAAAGATTAGTTTCATTTTCGTGCTAGGGCATGTGGGTGTACAGGGGAATGAGCAGGCTGACAGGCTTGCAGGTAAGGCTACTGTCAAGCCATGGACCAGGCTGAATGGGCTATGAGAAGCAAGTCGTTTGTGAGAACCAAGTGATAACTGGGAATCTACAACCATGGTCAGGCTGTGAGAACAGAAAAGTAAAAGAGGAGTAGCAAAACAAGAACACTACGCAGAAAGCCTAAGAAGATAAATAAACCAACACAGAACTGATGTTGTTAGTCACTACACGCTGCGGGATTTACTGAGGAGGGGATCCGAGCATTTATGGACTGAATATTTCGATGTGCAATGAGGATGATCTGTCGACTAACTAACTAGATATGCAGATGATACAGTATTGATAGCAGACAATGAACAGGATCTGCAACATTTAGTAGATGCGGTAAGTGTACACAGTGAACAACTAGGATTAGAATTAAATTGTAAGAAGACACAGATTATGGTTGTCATTAGGAAGAAGGAAATACCACAATGTAATATACAAGTAAATGGGAATATTCTTAAGCAAGTGAACCGGTACAACTATCTCGGAAAAGTTATAACGTCTAATGGGAGATACCTTGGAGAGATTAGAACAAAAACTGCTTTGCTGAAGGTAGTCTTTTGCAAGATGGAAAACATACTGACCAATAAAAAGATGTCAATTGCAACGAGATAAAGAGTACTGAAGTGCTACATTGAACCTGTACTTTTGAATGGATGTGAAGTGTGGACAATGAACAGACAAGCTGACAAACATCTAATGGCAGTGGAGATGTGGTTTCTGTGGAAAATTCAGAGAATACCATGGACAGACAAAAAACAATGAGCAAGTCCTACAAGAAACATTTGAAAAGCGTAAACTGATGAGAGCAATTAGACGAGGACAGTAAAGAGTTTTTGGGCACATAATGAGAAGAAATAAATTGGAGAACTTTGTGACAACTGTCAAGATTGAAGGGAAAAGAACAACAGGAAGATAGAGAGATAAATGTCTAGATGGCTTGGCCACATGAAATAACCGAGACTAAAAATATGGAGCTGATTTAGGACTGTGCTGATTGTGTGAGGTGGCAAAACATGACCGCCCAGGCTTGTTGGCACGGCATCATGACTAATTGTTTGAGTTGTTCTCCTTGTTTCTGATTCACAGTCATACCCATATAAAGTCAGAGTGAAATATTTTAAGTGCGGTACTAAGTTTAAATTCTGCTGACTATGGTACACTTACCTGTGTAACATAATATCACACACTTAGTGGAAGCAATCATATCAAATATACAACATAAATTGTAATGTATTTTTGGTTGCTCACCAAACCAATGTTTACATAAACAATAAGGTGAAAGAAACCAAACTTGTTTAAATAATGTCACATAAATAATACATATTATTGAAGAATATTGACACTGTCCCCCAGTCACTAATACAACCTTCTGACAGATGTGTACACCTGGCACACAGGATGACTGACAATCATGTAGTCTTTTAATGGAACACTGCTGGCTGCAACATCAACATGTGTGCTTACACAGTCAGACAATGCAATCACCAAAAAATCACTTACACAGTCAGGAAATGCAATCACCAAAAAATCACTTACAGTCAGGAAATGCAATCACCAAAACATCACTTACACAGTCAGGAAATGCAATCACCAAAAAATCACTTACACAGTCAGGAAATGCAATCACCAAAAAATCACTTACACAGTCAGGAAATGCAATCACCAAAAAATCACTTACACAGTCAGGAAATGCAATCACCAAAAAATCACTTACAGTCAGGAAATGCAATCACCAAAAACTCACTTACACAGTCAGGAAATGCAATCACCAAAAACTCACTTACACAGTCAGGAAATGCAATCACCAAAAAATCACTTACACAGTCAGGAAATGCAATCACCAAAAAATCACTTACACAGTTAGGAAATGCAATCACCAATCAAGCACTTACACGGATAGGAAATGCAATCACCAATCAAGCACTTACACACTGTCAGAAAATGTAATCAAAAATCAAGCACTTACACGGTTAGGAAATGCAATCACCAATCAAGCACTTACACACTGTCAGGAAATGCAATCACCAATCAAGCACTTACACGGTTAGGAAATGCAATCACCAATCAAGCACTTACACACTGTTAGGAAATGCAATCACCAATCAAGCACTTACACACTGTCAGAAAATGTAATCACCAATCAAGCACTTACACACTGTTAGGAAATGCAATCACCAATCAAGCACTTACACACTGTTAGGAAATGCAATCACCAATCAAGCACTTACACACTGTCAGAAAATGTAATCACCAATCAAGCACTTACACTGTTAGGGAATGCAATCACCAATCAAGCACTTAAACACTGTCAGAAAATGTAATCACCAATCAAGCACTTACACACTGTTAGGAAATGCAATCACCAATCAAGCACTTACACACTTTTAGAAATGCAATCACCAATCAAGCACTTACACATTGTCAGAAAATGTAATCACCAATCAAGCACTTACACACTGTTAGGAAATGCAATCACCAATCAAGCACTTACACACTGTCAGAAAATGTAATCACCAATCAAGCACTTACACGGTTAGGAAATGCAATCACCAATCAAGCACTTACACACTGTCAGGAAATGCAATCACCAATCAAGCACTTACACGGTTAGGAAATGCAATCACCAATCAAGCACTTACACACTGTTAGGAAATGCAATCACCAATCAAGCACTTACACACTGTCAGAAAATGTAATCACCAATCAAGCACTTACACACTGTTAGGAAATGCAATCACCAATCAAGCACTTACACACTGTCAGAAAATGTAATCACCAATCAAGCACTTACACTGTTAGGGAATGCAATCACCAATCAAGCACTTAAACACTGTCAGAAAATGTAATCACCAATCAAGCACTTACACACTGTTAGGAAATGCAATCACCAATCAAGCACTTACACACTTTTAGGAAATGCAATCACCAATCAAGCACTTACACACTGTTAGGAAATGCAATCACCAATCAAGCACTTACACACTGTCAGAAAAGGTAATCACCAATCAAGCACTTACACACTGTCAGAAAATGCAATCACCAATCAAGCAATTACATACTGTCAGAAAATGCAATCACCAATCAAGCACTTACACACTGTCAGAAAATGTAATCACCAATCAAGCACTTACACACTGTCAGAAAATGTAATCACCAATCAAGCACTTACACTGTTAGGAAATGCAATCACCAATCAAGCACTTACACACTGTCAGAAAATGCCATCAGCAATCAAGCACCTACACACTGTCAGAAAATGCCATCAGCAATCAAGCACCTATACACTGTAAGAAAATGCCATCAGCAATCAAGCACGTACAAGATTAGCTAGTTACACGTCGTTTACAGGATGTTAAAATCAATTCCAGCATTTATGGACTGTTTGTGATTTTTTCTATGCAATTTTGCATTCAGTATTTTGCCATTGATTTTCAGATTGGCTGACCACTGTGAAATCTAACAGAAAGTGGTCCGCGTAGCAAGATTATAACAGTTCCTAAAGATGATGTCTTTAAACAGAAAATATATTGATGTATCTTGTATAGTAATTGTACAGATTGCCAATGAAACAGACCTGTAATCTATGATTTCATTTGTATTCTTTATTTTTAAATAGGGTACAGTATTCTTGATATCCTTCTGTGCCTAAATTCACTATTAATATCAGCAAGCTTCAGAAGTTGTTTTTAAATTTTTTCTCAAAGTAATTTTTGTATGCATGCAACTAAAAAGTATGTAGTTTACATGTCCCGTTTAATCAATTAAGAAAATAATACAGAATTCTTAAGGGAAAATGAACCCTTTAAAAGTGCTGGCGTAATTGATCAAACCATAGATCTGGGCAAATTAATAATTCATGGCCCAATTTGTCTTTGGTAAGCATCAGTTGATATAGCAAATTTGTATTACAATTTGTCTATAATCATTTCACAAAAACAGGATGTTGGCACATTATTTTTTTAAAATACGTGTGATGGGTACAAATACATATACTGTTAAAAAACAAAAAAATGCATAGCTATCTGACAGTTGGTTTTTATGAGTCTGTAAGTAAAATTTGGTGCTAGGGTATATAAAAACCAGCCTAAAAAATGTTCTTTACATTGTCAAATGCATGTGTTCACCTGAATTGCGTTCGTTTTTGTAATTGATACAATGCAGTGGTTAATAGTGTTCATGACATGCACATGAAAGAAACAAATTTGGGGTGAACACTATTCATTGACTATGCAACTGAATTCCTATCAAAGGATCCATTCATCATGTGCCATGCCGATAAGCATGGGGGGTGGTGTATGTGTGTGATGTTTTGCCATCTCATACAATCACCATAGTAGTGGATCAGCTCTGTGTTCTTGTCTTGACCATACATTTCCAAGCCATCCAGGTATTTATTTCTATGCCTCCCCCTTGTTCTTTTTCTCTTGATCTTGCCAGTTGTAACCAAGTTCTCCATTTTGTTTGGCGCTCGCTCGCTTTGAACTTAAGCGTAATCCATACACACTATTTATAGTAGCAATGGACTGAATTTTGCACGTGGATTAGCTTTTCCTATTAACAGTGTCCCTCGCCATCAGGCGAACCCACTCCGACTTCAGAGGTATTTGTAATTTACGTCCCCAAGTCAAGGACGACAGGTCAACATTTTAGTCCAGATGTCTGGTGTAGGGGTTGAACCACTTACCTCAGCATCAGTACACTGGATGTTT
Organism: Cepaea hortensis; assembly: GCA_963921405.1. Taxonomy (NCBI): domain Eukaryota; kingdom Metazoa; phylum Mollusca; class Gastropoda; order Stylommatophora; family Helicidae; genus Cepaea; species Cepaea hortensis. Next base: position 45,596,419 of record OY992886.1, read on the forward strand.
AAGAACACACGTTCTTACTCATTCGACCATTCTGACCTGCAGTTCTCCAATTTATTTATTTTCATAAAGTGGCCTAAAAAATTTTTTTTTGACTGTCTACATCTAATTTTACTAAATAGTACGGTTTTCATTGTTTATGGTGGGACTTGGTCATTGGTTTTTCTGTCTATACCATGGTATTCTTTGCATTTTCCTCAGAAACCCCATTTCCACAGCCATCAGATGTTTTTCAGTTTGTCTGCTCATTGTCCATGCTTCACATCCATACACAAGTACAGGTTCTATGTAGCACCTCAACACTCTTTTTCTCATTGCAAATGACATCTTTTTACTGGTCAGTATGTTTTCCATCTTGCAAAAGTACCTTCGCCATCCCTGTCTCCAGACATGAGTCAGATTGAGCACTTGTAAGATGAGACATGTTTGTCGCTGACATGTTGCTCCAGCCAATCGTCGTGATCTGTTCCAGGCACTCCAGGAAGAGTGGGCAGCCATCCCACAGACCCACATCAGACGTCTGATCACATCCATGCCCAGGAGATGCCAGTCGCTGATCGATGCAAGAGGAGGCCACACACCATACTAACGGGAAAGCCCATACACCAAAAAACTCTCGTTACCCAGATGCAAAACAACTGTTAATTGATTGGTTGTACCCTAAGGTAATTCTTGTGTGCAATGTGAACGATTAACTCATTAAATTCATAAAGTTATTGAACGTCAAAATTATGGCCTTCAGTAGCTATGTGTTTCTTTGTTTGAACAGTATACAAGAATAAACAACATGGTAATTTGTGCACTGGCTTACCAGTAGTGATCTGGGCTCAATCCCCTAACAAGATGAAGTTAGTTCCTTATCTCAAATAACTCTATGATCAACACACTTGTGTCATGGGCACTACCTGATTAAGCTGTGGCCTAATGCATGTGGAATCCCATCAATTCACAACCCCACAGAAACATCCACCAAGTGATGACTTTTGCCCAAGAACCATTTCCCAAACTATCATCAACATTTATGTTCCTTGTGAATCCTACAATTGCAAACACACACTGTAAAAATACACAGCTGACTATACTACAAAACACACATGTCACACTATGAGAGACTAGTATCATCTTGAGACTGCATTTCTGTGATAGCTTCTTGAGATTGTGTTTCTTGACAAGATTCGTCATGAATCCTAATCATGTCTTTTATTATCTGATCAATGTTGTTGACATCTCCTAACTCTGTTCCTGGTACTATGTAACCTAGAAGCTTGTGAATGTTTAAATTGATCTCAGTAAGTCTCTTCTCTGTATCTTCCAGCTGTTGACTCCTCAATGAAAGTTTTGTTTGCAGCTTTTCCACAACTTCAGCCTGATCATTGCTGATGCTCATCCATTCAATATCTTCTGTTTGTGATTCAGCAATGGAAACATTGTGTTCTAGAAGTGATACTTGAAACGACTTGTCAGTTGTTTCAACCCCAGAGAGTTTATCCTTCACATGAGAAACATGATTATAAAACTTGCCCTCGTGACCAGTGGTTTGGTGCAGTTCAAAGATCTCATCAATAGCTAGCATATCCAGGTCTGTCTGCACATTCTCATCGTGTGTTCTGTTCATATTACAATCAGCAACATCACCCGTAGAGGAGAGATTCTGAAGAGGGGATGGGGAAGAACACAAACCCTGGGACTTCGGCAATGAAGAAACACAACGTAACTGCTCAACCGTGACGGAGAAAGCCGAGTCCATTTGATTCAAACTGTTTTCTGCCATCTGGTTCTCACAAGTCCACATATTTTTAATGTCTACTGAATTTTCACAAATGAGGCTAGAAGGATTTAATGACAATCGGTCATTGTCTGATTTGAATGCCTGTTTTGTGCAAACTGTCTGTACTTCATTTTCTACCGGTTCATTGTGATATTTATCAGTATTATCTTCACTGGGTATGTTACTATCTTCACCAGATCTGTTAATATTCTCACAAACAACAGCTGAATTGTTAATGTCTTCGTACACAACAGCTGAATTGTTGATGACTTCATAAGCAATAGCTGAACTGTCATTGTTCTCAAAAGCACTGAATGTTTTTGAGGGAACTAAGTCTTCTTGATTAGGACTGAACTTGCTGAAGGAATGTGCATTGAGCAGGTTACCAGGAGAAACAGCTTCAACAATACTCTTTTCCTTTGCCAGGTCTGGCAGGTCACTTTCTTCTCTTGTCTCTGACTCACACTCACCATTACTGCTCTCATGACAATCTAAGGAAGCATGCTCTTCAGACAAGGAGTGACTGATTTCTGCCACTTGTTTAGAATCATCCAGATGTGAACTGCCAGTATGATCTCTATTGCCCACAGAAAATCCATCATCACTAACACCTTGGTTGGAGTTACCACTACCATCTTCAGTACTGTTGCTTCTGCTTTTTTCAGTCACAGCACAATGCCGTCTGTCAATATGAGATTCATTCGAATCTCCTTTCTCATCAACAGTGGAATACGCTCTGTAATCACTGTCATCATCATCAACTGCACCATCAAAGTCACTACCATCACCTGCATTGTCAATGACTGTTGAATTCTCAGCATCCCATTTCTTTCCCTCCTCTTCAACATCTTGGCTACTATTTGTCACTTTGGTGACCCCATTCTGAGAAACAACGCTTCTCTGTTTCAGCTCTTGCATATCTGTTTCTACTCTTGCTTGAATTGGAATGGCTGTGTCAAGGTTGTCTTCAGCATCTTCTGGCATTTCCATTGAAAACTCAGAGCTGCCATTTATAGGCTGAAAATAAATAGGTTCACCCTCTGTGGGCTTGACAGGCGATGCTGCAGATGCATCTTGTAGAGGAGTCTCAGCCATTTCTTGTTTGGTTTCAGTCAATGGTGGCACAGATGCTGTTGGCTTCTTAGAGTCATCTAAAGCAAAGAAATATATATATATATGTATGAGACACTATTAACAAGATACTGTTTCTGTTAACACCTGTCAATATGTTGAAAGCATTGCCTATGTCACATCATACAACATTAGACAGCATTGTTGGCAGTGAGAAAGAGCTCATATGGGCATGTCCCAAGGGCTTTAATGTTCGTGTTGGAGGACAACAAATATAAAACACAATTACAATTCATGAATATTAATTACCTGTTCAAACCCCGTCTATTTATCATCACAAGTGTTGTGTCATCAGTGCGGTCACAGATGTGTGTCCCCCGTCCACATGGAGAGGGTAAATAAACAGTAGAACATCTTCTCCAAGATGTGGGCTCCAAAAGAGAAGCAGAATTACAACATTGTCTAATTCAACCCCAATGAACTGAGAGGCACCTAAGCAGGGCTGGCAACTTTAAAGAGGAGATAGATATGATGATGATGATAGCTATTTGAGGGCAAATGAAGAAGACAAAGAAGGATAACCCCATTACCTTGCTGATCTGTAACTAACAACTATTGTTTTACAGGTGTGGTAACATCAAGAACAGTCCAGTTGCTGGACACTCCATGAATCACTGAATACGATTAACAATCTTGGATGCCCCAAATAACAATTGTGTTGTGACTAGACAGATACAGTTCACTCGTTCTATTGTTCCTGATGACCTCTGGTATATGTTGTTGTTCACTGTTTAACCTTTATCCTGTCTCCATCTTCTTCTGGTTGCCTAGGTAGTTTAACCTTTATCCTGTCTCCATCTTCTTCTGGTTGCCTAGGTAGTTTAACCTTTATCCTGTCTCCATCTTCTTCTGGTTGCCTAGGTAGTTTAACCTTTATCCTGTCTCTATCTTCTTCTGGTTGCCTAGGTAGTTTAACCTTTATCCTGTCTCCATCTTCTTCTGGTTGCCTAGGTAGTTTAACCTTTATCCTGTCTCCATCTTCTTCTGGTTGCCTAGGTAGTTTAACCTTTATCCTGTCTCCATCTTCTTCTGGTTGCCTAGGTAGTTTAACCTTTATCCTGTCTCTATCTTCTTCTGGTTGCCTAGGTAGTTTAACCTTTATCCTGTCTCCATCTTCTTCTGGTTGCCTAGGTAGTTTAACCTTTATCTTGTCTCTATCTTCTTCTGGTTGCCTAGGTAGTTTAACCTTTATCCTGTCTCCATCTTCTTCTCGTTGCCTAGGTAGTGTAGTGATGTTGGACACATACATGGAAGGACAGTTACGCAGCAGGCTAACCTATAATGGGAAACTGTGTTAACACAGAAAGACTTTGATTGTCCTAAATTTGTTGCAATGAATTGTGTCAGGGTGGCAAAGAATTTGTTAGTCACCAAACAGAAAGCCGCAGCTCTGGCAAATCTCCCAGGTGAAATTCTTCCTCAGCCACACCACAGAGGTTGCCAAGGTACATGATGCAAGCCTACAGGGCTGGAGTAGTCTAGCAGTTATGATACATGATGCAAGCCTACAGGGCTGGAGTAGTCTAGCAGTTATGATACATGTTGCAAGCCTACAGGGCTGGAGTAGTCTAGCAGTTATGATACATGTTGCAAGCCTACAGGGCTGGAGTAGTCTAGCAGTTATGATACATGTTGCAAGCCTACAGGGCTGGAGTAGTCTAGCAGTTATGATACATGTTGCAAGCCTACAGGGCTGGAGTAGTCTAGCAGTTATGATACATGATGCAAGCCTACAGGGCTGAAGTAGTCTAGCAGTTATGATACATGTTGCAAGCCTACAGGGCTGGAGTAGTCTAGCAGTTATGATACATGATGCAAGCCTACAGGGCTGGAGTAGTCTAGCAGTTATGATACATGTTGCAAGCCTACAGGGCTGGAGTAGTCTAGCAGTTATGATACATGTTGCAAGCCTACAGGGCTGGAGTAGTCTAGCAGTTATGATACATGATGCAAGCCTACAGGGCTGGAGTAGTCTAGCAGTTATGATACATGTTGCAAGCCTACAGGGCTGGAGTAGTCTAGCAGTTATGATACATGATGCAAGCCTACAGGGCTGGAGTAGTCTAGCAGTTATGATACATGTTGCAAGCCTACAGGGCTGGAGTAGTCTAGCAGTTATGATACATGTTGCAAGCCTACAGGGCTGGAGTAGTCTAGCAGTTATGATACATGTTGCAAGCCTACAGGGCTGGAGTAGTCTAGCAGTTATGATACATGTTGCAAGCCTACAGGGCTGGAGTAGTCTAGCAGTTATGATACATGTTGCAAGCCTACATGGCTGGAGTAGTCTAGCAGTTATGATACATGTTGCAAGCCTACAGGGCTGGAGAAGTCTAGCAGTTATGATGTCTGCTGTTACTGGCTTGTGCCCACCTGCTTCAAATCATAGACATAGACTGTGGGGATTCTTACAAAATAAGAAAAGGGCGGTATCAACTCCCCTGATGCTCTCTCTGGTAGTGGATCATATGTCTGGCATTGTAAGTTAAGGGTGACAACCCGGAGGACCTGTCTGCATGCTGTGCACATTAAAAATGCCCCTCCAGTGGTCAATCACAAAGAGCAGGCCGAACAGGACACTGTACAGGGTGAATTTGAAACTGACAAAGCCTACCTACAACTGAATCTTTAAAGCGTATGTGATTCTGATACACACATACACTGGTTCTAAGGAGTTAATGCACTGTGCTGAGATTCTCCATGTGTGATCTATTGCAGAAGCCTGGAGTACTTATGGAAATATTCATGTGTCATGAAAGTACCTAACAACATTAAGGAAAACACAGGAGAAATTCTGAGGTTTCATATTTGGAGTATCTGAGATAAGTACCACATATTCTATTTCATTCAGCTTATTATGCCTTTCGCTGCAACACACTGTTTTCTGTCAATGTATTTTGTAAGTAGTCGAACACTTCATGTTTATCTACTCTTTGCGTTCCACTATAGTATGTTGAGGGTCCTGAGTGATTGGTCAATAGCACTTACTCGATTCTTCTGATTACACAGCATAGGTGAAGGTTACCACCAGCAGTGCAGAGCCCTTTGAGGTGAGAAGCCCGTCACTATCACTGCTTAGAACCATTAGAACCACTGTTTTAATTCAAGCTGCATCACAAAGAGTGTTTTGTCAAATCTGTGAGCAAGCACATGAGAATTCCACAAGCTTTCTTGGGGTGGGGGTCGGATGTCCCCAGTCTACTTACAAGCCAGCAGGCTGTTGTATCTGACTTTGTCTGGTCCCCAGTCTACATACAAGTCAGCAGGCTGTTGTATCTGACTTTGTCAGGTCCCAGCCTGCCCAACATGTCCGCTATGTTGTTGTATCTGACTTTGTCAGGTCCCAGCCTGCCCAACATGTCCGCTATGTTGTTGTATCTGACTTTGTCAGGTCCCAGCCTGCCCAACATGTCCGCTATGCTGTTGTATCTGACTTTGTCTGGTCCCCAGTCTACCTACAAGTCAGCAGGCTGTTGTATCTGACTTTGTCTGGTCCCCAGTCTACCTACAAGACAGCAGGCTGTTGTATCTGACTTTGTCTGGTCCCAGCCTGCCCAACATGTCCGCTATGCTGTTGTATCTGACTTTGTCTGGTCCCCAGTCTACCTACAAGTCAGCAGGCTGTTGTATCTGACTTTGTCAGGTCCCAGCCTGCCCAACATGTCTGCTATGCTGTTGTATCTGACTTTGTCTGGTCCCAGCCTGCCCAACATGTCCGCTATGTTGTTGTATCTGACTTTGTCTGGTCCCAGCCTGCCCAACATGTCCGCTATGTTGTTGTATCTGACTTTGTCAGGTCCCAGCCTGCCCAACATGTCCGCTATGTTGTTGTATCTGACTTTGTCTGGTCCCCAGTCTACCTACAAGTCAGCAGGCTGTTGTATCTGACTTTGTCTGGTCCCCAGTCTACCTACAAGTCAGCAGGCTGTTGTATCTGACTTTGTCTGGTCCCAGCCTGCCCAACATGTCCGCTATGCTGTTGTATCTGACTTTGTCTGGTCCCCAGTCTACCTACAAGTCAGCATGCTGTTGTATCTGACTTTGTCTGGTCCCAGCCTGCCGAACATGTCCGCTATGTTGTTGTATCTGACTTTGTCTGGTCCCAGCCTGCCGAACATGTCCGCTATGTTGTTGTATCTGACTTTGTCTGGTCCCAGCCTGCCCAACATGTCCGCTATGTTGTTGTATCTGACTTTGTCTGGTCCCAGCCTGCCGAACATGTCCGCTATGCTGTTGTATCTGACTTTGTCTGGTCCCAGCCTGCCGAACATGTCCGCTATGTTGTTGTATCTGACTTTGTCTGGTCCCAGCCTGCCCAACATGTCCGCTATGCTGTTGTATCTGACTTTGTCTGGTCCCCAGTCTACCTACAAGTCAGCATGCTGTTGTATCTGACTTTGTCTGGTCCCAGCCTGGCCGACATGTCCGCTATGTTGTTGTATCTGACTTTGTCAGGTCCCAGCCTGCCCAACATGTCCGCTATGTTGTTGTATCTGACTTTGTCTGGTCCCAGCCTGCCCAACATGTCTGCTATGTTGTTGTATCTGACTTTGTCTGGTCCCAGCCTGCCCAACATGTCCACTATGTTGTTGTATCTGACTTTGTCTGGTCCCAGCCTGCCCAACATGTCCGCTATGTTGTTGTATCTGACTTTGTCAGGTCCCAGCCTGCCCGACATGTCCGCTATGCTGTTGTATCTGACTTTGTCTGGTCCCAGCCTGCCCAACATGTCCGCTATGTTGTTGTATCTGACTTTGTCAGGTCCCAGCCTGCCCAACATGTCCGCTATGCTGTTGTATCTGACTTTGTCTGGTCCCAGCCTGCCCGACATGTCCGCTATGCTGTTGTATCTGACTTTGACTGGTCCCAGCCTGCCCGACATGTCCGCTATGTTGTTGTATCTGACTTTGTCTGGTCCCAGCCTGCCCAACATGTCCGCTATGTTGTTGTATCTGACTTTGTCAGGTCCCAGCCTGCCCGACATGTCCGCTATGCTGTTGTATCTGACTTTGTCTGGTCCCAGCCTGCCCAACATGTCCGCTATGTTGTTGTATCTGACTTTGTCTGGTCCCAGCCTGCCCGACATGTCCGCTATGTTGTTGTATCTGACTTTGTCTGGTCCCAGCCTGCCCAACATGTCCGCTATGTTGTTGTATCTGACTTTGTCAGGTCCCAGCCTGCCCGACATGTCCGCTATGCTGTTGTATCTGACTTTGTCTGGTCCCAGCCTGCCCAACATGTCCGCTATGCTGTTGTATCTGACTTTGTCTGGTCCCAGCCTGCCCGACATGTCCGCTATGTTGTTGTATCTGACTTTGTCAGGTCCCAGCCTGCCCGACATGTCCGCTATGCTGTTGTATCTGACTTTGTCTGGTCCCCAGTCTACCTACAAGTCAGCAGGCTGTTGTATCTGACTTTGTCAGGTCCCAGCCTGCCCGACATGTCCGCTATGTTGTTGTATCTGACTTTGTCAGGTCCCAGCCTGCCCGACATGTCCGCTATGCTGTTGTATCTGACTTTGTCTGGTCCCCAGTCTACCTACAAGTCAGCAGGCTGTTGTATCTGACTTTGTCAGGTCCCAGCCTGCCCGACATGTCCGCTATGTTGTTGTATCTGACTTTGTCAGGTCCCAGCCTGCCCGACATGTCCGCTATGCTGTTGTATCTGACTTTGTCTGGTCCCCAGTCTACCTACAAGTCAGCAGGCTGTTGTATCTGACTTTGTCTGGTCCCAGCCTGCCCGACATGTCCGCTATGCTGTTGTATCTGACTTTGTCTGGTCCCCAGTCTACCTACAAGTCAGCAGGCTGTTGTATCTGACTTTGTCTGGTCCCAGCCTGCCCAACATGTCCGCTATGCTGTTGTATCTGACTGTCTGGTCCCCAGTCTACCTACAAGTCAGCAGGCTGTTGTATCTGACTTTGTCTGGTCCCCAGTCTACCTACAAGTCAGCAGGCTGTTGTATCTGACTTTGTCTGGTCCCCAGTCTACCTACAAGTCAGCAGGCTGTTGTATCTGACTTTGTCAGGTCCCAGCCTGCCCGACATGTCCGCTATGCTGTTGTATCTGACTTTGTCTGGTCCCCAGTCTACCTACAAGTCAGCAGGCTGTTGTATCTGACTTTGTCTGGTCCCAGCCTGCCCAACATGTCCGCTATGTTGTTGTATCTGACTTTGTCTGGTCCCAGCCTGCCCAACATTTCCGCTATGCTGTTGTATCTGACTTTGTCTGGTCCCCAGTCTACCTACAAGTCAGCAGGCTGTTGTATCTGACTTTGTCTGGTCCCAGCCTGCCCGACATGTCCGCTATGCTGTTGTATCTGACTTTGTCTGGTCCCCAGTCTACCTACAAGTCAGCAGGCTGTTGTATCTGACTTTGTCTGGTCCCAGCCTGCCCAACATGTCCGCTATGCTGTTGTATCTGACTGTCTGGTCCCCAGTCTACCTACAAGTCAGCAGGCTGTTGTATCTGACTTTGTCTGGTCCCCAGTCTACCTACAAGTCAGCAGGCTGTTGTATCTGACTTTGTCTGGTCCCCAGTCTACCTACAAGTCAGCAGGCTGTTGTATCTGACTTTGTCTGGTCCCAGCCTGCCCAACATGTCCGCTATGCTGTTGTATCTGACTTTGTCTGGTCCCCAGTCTACCTACAAGTCAGCAGGCTGTTGTATCTGACTTTGTCAGGTCCCAGCCTGCCCAACATGTCCGCTATGCTGTTGTATCTGACTTTGTCTGGTCCCAGCCTGCCCAACATGTCCGCTATGTTGTTGTATCTGACTTTGTCAGGTCCCAGCCTGCCCAACATGTCCGCTATGTTGTTGTATCTGACTTTGTCTGGTCCCCAGTCTACCTACAAGTCAGCAGGCTGTTGTATCTGACTTTGTCTGGTCCCCAGTCTACCTACAAGTCAGCAGGCTGTTGTATCTGACTTTGTCTGGTCCCAGCCTGCCCAACATGTCCGCTATGCTGTTGTATCTGACTTTGTCTGGTCCCCAGTCTACCTACAAGTCAGCATGCTGTTGTATCTGACTTTGTCTGGTCCCAGCCTGCCGAACAGGTCCGCTATGTTGTTGTATCTGACTTTGTCTGGTCCCAGCCTGCCCAACATGTCCGCTATGTTGTTGTATCTGACTTTGTCTGGTCCCAGCCTGCCCAACATGTCCGCTATGTTGTTGTATCTGACTTTGTCTGGTCCCAGCCTGCCCAACATGTCCGCTATGTTGTTGTATCTGACTTTGTCAGGTCCCAGCCTGCCCGACATGTCCGCTATGCTGTTGTATCTGACTTTGTCTGGTCCCAGCCTGCCCAACATGTCCGCTATGTTGTTGTATCTGACTTTGTCAGGTCCCAGCCTGCCCAACATGTCCGCTATGCTGTTGTATCTGACTTTGTCTGGTCCCAGCCTGCCCGACATGTCCGCTATGTTGTTGTATCTGACTTTGACTGGTCCCAGCCTGCCCGACATGTCCGCTATGTTGTTGTATCTGACTTTGTCTGGTCCCAGCCTGCCCAACATGTCCGCTATGTTGTTGTATCTGACTTTGTCAGGTCCCAGCCTGCCCGACATGTCCGCTATGCTGTTGTATCTGACTTTGTCTGGTCCCAGCCTGCCCAACATGTCCGCTATGTTGTTGTATCTGACTTTGTCTGGTCCCAGCCTGCCCGACATGTCCGCTATGTTGTTGTATCTGACTTTGTCTGGTCCCAGCCTGCCCAACATGTCCGCTATGTTGTTGTATCTGACTTTGTCAGGTCCCAGCCTGCCCGACATGTCCGCTATGCTGTTGTATCTGACTTTGGCTGGTCCCAGCCTGCCCAACATGTCCGCTATGCTGTTGTATCTGACTTTGTCTGGTCCCAGCCTGCCCGACATGTCCGCTATGTTGTTGTATCTGACTTTGTCAGGTCCCAGCCTGCCCGACATGTCCGCTATGCTGTTGTATCTGACTTTGTCTGGTCCCCAGTCTACCTACAAGTCAGCAGGCTGTTGTATCTGACTTTGTCAGGTCCCAGCCTGCCCGACATGTCCGCTATGTTGTTGTATCTGACTTTGTCAGGTCCCAGCCTGCCCGACATGTCCGCTATGCTGTTGTATCTGACTTTGTCTGGTCCCCAGTCTACCTACAAGTCAGCAGGCTGTTGTATCTGACTTTGTCAGGTCCCAGCCTGCCCGACATGTCCGCTATGTTGTTGTATCTGACTTTGTCAGGTCCCAGCCTGCCCGACATGTCCGCTATGCTGTTGTATCTGACTTTGTCTGGTCCCCAGTCTACCTACAAGTCAGCAGGCTGTTGTATCTGACTTTGTCTGGTCCCAGCCTGCCCGACATGTCCGCTATGCTGTTGTATCTGACTTTGTCTGGTCCCCAGTCTACCTACAAGTCAGCAGGCTGTTGTATCTGACTTTGTCTGGTCCCAGCCTGCCCAACATGTCCGCTATGCTGTTGTATCTGACTGTCTGGTCCCCAGTCTACCTACAAGTCAGCAGGCTGTTGTATCTGACTTTGTCTGGTCCCCAGTCTACCTACAAGTCAGCAGGCTGTTGTATCTGACTTTGTCAGGTCCCAGCCTGCCCGACATGTCCGCTATGCTGTTGTATCTGACTTTGTCTGGTCCCCAGTCTACCTACAAGTCAGCAGGCTGTTGTATCTGACTTTGTCTGGTCCCAGCCTGCCCAACATGTCCGCTATGTTGTTGTATCTGACTTTGTCTGGTCCCAGCCTGCCCAACATTTCCGCTATGCTGTTGTATCTGACTTTGTCTGGTCCCCAGTCTACCTACAAGTCAGCAGGCTGTTGTATCTGACTTTGTCTGGTCCCAGCCTGCCCGACATGTCCGCTATGCTGTTGTATCTGACTTTGTCTGGTCCCCAGTCTACCTACAAGTCAGCAGGCTGTTGTATCTGACTTTGTCTGGTCCCAGCCTGCCCAACATGTCCGCTATGCTGTTGTATCTGACTGTCTGGTCCCCAGTCTACCTACAAGTCAGCAGGCTGTTGTATCTGACTTTGTCTGGTCCCCAGTCTACCTACAAGTCAGCAGGCTGTTGTATCTGACTTTGTCTGGTCCCCAGTCTACCTACAAGTCAGCAGGCTGTTGTATCTGACTTTGTCTGGTCCCAGCCTGCCCAACATGTCCGCTATGCTGTTGTATCTGACTTTGTCTGGTCCCCAGTCTACCTACAAGTCAGCAGGCTGTTGTATCTGACTTTGTCAGGTCCCAGCCTGCTCAACATGTCCGCTATGCTGTTGTATCTGACTTTGTCTGGTCCCAGCCTGCCCAACATGTCCGCTATGTTGTTGTATCTGACTTTGTCTGGTCCCAGCCTGCCCAACATGTCCGCTATGTTGTTGTATCTGACTTTGTCTGGTCCCCAGTCTACCTACAAGTCAGCAGGCTGTTGTATCTGACTTTGTCTGGTCCCCAGTCTACCTACAAGTCAGCAGGCTGTTGTATCTGACTTTGTCTGGTCCCCAGTCTACCTACAAGTCAGCAGGCTGTTGTATCTGACTTTGTCTGGTCCCCAGTCTACCTACACGTCAGCAGGCTGTTGTATCTGACTTTGTCTGGTCCCAGCCTGCCCAACATGTCCGCTATGCTGTTGTATCTGACTTTGTCTGGTCCCCAGTCTACCTACAAGTCAGCAGGCTGTTGTATCTGACTTTGTCAGGTCCCAGCCTGCCCAACATGTCCGCTATGCTGTTGTATCTGACTTTGTCTGGTCCCAGCCTGCCCAACATGTCCGCTATGTTGTTGTATCTGACTTTGTCTGGTCCCAGCCTGCCCAACATGTCCGCTATGTTGTTGTATCTGACTTTGTCAGGTCCCAGCCTGCCCAACATGTCCGCTATGTTGTTGTATCTGACTTTGTCTGGTCCCCAGTCTACCTACAAGTCAGCAGGCTGTTGTATCTGACTTTGTCTGGTCCCCAGTCTACCTACAAGTCAGCAGGCTGTTGTATCTGACTTTGTCAGGTCCCCAGTCTACCTACAAGTCAGCAGGCTGTTGTATCTGACTTTGTCTGGTCCCAGCCTGCCCAACATGTCCGCTATGCTGTTGTATCTGACTTTGTCTGGTCCCCAGTTTACCTACAAGTCAGCATGCTGTTGTATCTGACTTTGTCTGGTCCCAGCCTGCCCAACATGTCCGCTATGTTGTTGTATCTGACTTTGTCTGGTCCCAGCCTGCCCAACATGTCCGCTATGTTGTTGTATCTGACTTTGTCTGGTCCCAGCCTGCCCAACATGTCCGCTATGTTGTTGTATCTGACTTTGTCTGGTCCCAGCCTGCCCAACATGTCCGCTATGTTGTTGTATCTGACTTTGTCAGGTCCCAGCCTGCCCGACATGTCCGCTATGTTGTTGTATCTGACTTTGTCAGGTCCCAGCCTGCCCGACATGTCCGCTATGCTGTTGTATCTGACTTTGTCTGGTCCCAGCCTGCCCAACATGTCCGCTATGTTGTTGTATCTGACTTTGTCAGGTCCCAGCCTGCCCAACATGTCCGCTATGCTGTTGTATCTGACTTTGTCTGGTCCCAGCCTGCCCGACATGTCCGCTATGTTGTTGTATCTGACTTTGTCTGGTCCCAGCCTGCCCAACATGTCCGCTATGTTGTTGTATCTGACTTTGTCTGGTCCCAGCCTGCCCAACATGTCCGCTATGTTGTTGTATCTGACTTTGTCAGGTCCCAGCCTGCCCGACATGTCCGCTATGCTGTTGTATCTGACTTTGTCTGGTCCCAGCCTGCCCAACATGTCCGCTATGCTGTTGTATCTGACTTTGTCTGGTCCCAGCCTGCCCGACATGTCCGCTATGTTGTTGTATCTGACTTTGTCAGGTCCCAGCCTGCCCCACATGTCCGCTATGCTGTTGTATCTGACTTTGTCTGGTCCCCAGTCTACCTACAAGTCAGCAGGCTGTTGTATCTGACTTTGTCAGGTCCCAGCCTGCCCGACATGTCCGCTATGTTGTTGTATCTGACTTTGTCAGGTCCCAGCCTGCCCGACATGTACGCTATGCTGTTGTATCTGACTTTGTCTGGTCCCCAGTCTACCTACAAGTCAGCAGGCTGTTGTATCTGACTTTGTCAGGTCCCAGCCTGCCCGACATGTCCGCTATGTTGTTGTATCTGACTTGGTCTGGTCCCAGCCTGCCCAACATGTCCGCTATGTTGTTGTATCTGACTTTGTCAGGTGCCAGCCTGCCCGACATGTCCGCTATGCTGTTGTATCTGACTTTGTCTGGTCCCCAGTCTACCTACAAGTCAGCAGGCTGTTGTATCTGACTTTGTCTGGTCCCAGCCTGCCCAACATGTCCGCTATGTTGTTGTATCTGACTTTGTCAGGTCCCAGCCTGCCCGACATGTCCGCTATGCTGTTGTATCTGACTTTGTCTAGTCCCCAGTCTACCTACAAGTCAGCAGGCTGTTGTATCTGACTTTGTCTGGTCCCAGCCTGCCCGACATGTCCGCTATGCTGTTGTATCTGACTTTGTCTGGTCCCCAGTCTACCTACAAGTCAGCAGGCTGTTGTATCTGACTTTGTCAGGTCCCAGCCTGCCCAACATGTCCGCTATGTTGTTGTATCTGACTTTGTCAGGTCCCAGCCTGCCCGACATGTCCGCTATGCTGTTGTATCTGACTTTGTCTGGTCCCCAGTCTACCTACAAGTCAGCAGGCTGTTGTATCTGACTTTGTCTGGTCCCCAGTCTACCTACAAGTCAGCAGGCTGTTGTATCTGACTTTGTCTGGTCCCAGCCTGCCCAACATGTCCGCTATGTTGTTGTATCTGACTTTGTCTGGTCCCAGCCTGCCCAACATGTCCGCTATGCTGTTGTATCTGACTTTGTCAGGTCCCCAGTCTACCTACAAGTCAGCAGGCTGTTGTATCTGACTTTGTCTGGTCCCAGCCTGCCCGACATGTCCGCTATGCTGTTGTATCTGACTTTGTCTGGTCCCCAGTCTACCTACAAGTCAGCAGGCTGTTGTATCTGACTTTGTCTGGTCCCAGCCTGCCTGACATGTCCGCTATGCCCTTAGGGTTATGCAAGCCACTCTCCCATGTCAGGAAAGGTGCAGGCACTCAAGAGGGGGAGAGCCTCTACAGGCACAAGGAAGCCAGAAAAAAGTAAGTTACAAAACACAATTTTCCAATTCAGAAGATGAGTATATTTTCTCTATCTCATTTCTAATAAAAACAAACAGACAATTAATTCACAAAAGATGAATAAATAAATATATAAACATACAAGGGTAGGTCAGAAAGTTATGCACCTGTGACGGGACAGCCCCGGCAGCATCATAAATACACAAGTTTGAAAGGAATTACAGAGCCCACAATATTTTTCTAAAATTCTCTAAAAGAATAAACGTTCCCCAGAAGAGGATAAAAACGTAAGAGAAAAATACAGAGTCACTTAGAGCCCGCACTATCATTTTTACTACATTGGTAGATCAAAGCAACGTCTGGTCTCTACATCTAAGAGATTTTCCCTTTGATGTTCTGATCAACCAGACATCGCGGAGCCAGTCAGTTGAGATTGACGTGTTAGTTTACAATTCTGGGGTTGGAATAGGGGCAGACACCTAACACCTTAGTTCAACAGGACCTAACGTGTGAACCAGCCACGGCAGAATGGGAGATAAGAGGGTCAGCCAGACCCGTCTGAAATAACACATGCGGTAAAAGTCCAGACATTGGGGAGACGGGACAACGTCTGTAGTTGCCACCCCAAAGGAGCAATTAGGACCAGATACTTAACACCTCACTGCAATACAGCGGCAAAGTAGGAACACATGGCTGACACATTTCTGACAGCAACCAAGGAAGGCTTGTGTTAACCGCAGATGGGGATGTAGTTATGACGCAACGTCTATTGCATCGCTAGCGAAGCATGTTTCATTGTTTCAGACATGCGACAGAACATTGGTCAATTTGATTGACAGATGAAACTACTCTTCATAGGAAAGGAGGAGGGGTGAGAAGAGTTTGGGACGTAATCCATCCCGTCATTATACATGGAAAAATAGGTGGAGGGGATATATTAATTAGCCAACGTGAAAACTAGCCAGGGATTAAGAGAATAAAACTACATGCATGGCCAGCAAGACTTCAGACGCAAATTCACAATAGCATTCTTAGGATACCTACTGGAGAAATATTAACATTTCGTTCTGTTGGACTTCTGTACGAAGTCGTATGACAGGATTTCCTAGCTATAACCCAGGTAATACCATTACTCTGATTAGTTTGTTTGCTAGTCTGAAGGCTTGTGTAGTTTCTTGTTCTGCATATTCTCCCAAACTTTACACTCGTGGATTTTCTTTGTACTTAATGTTCCAGTTCTAGCTTTACAATTTCACTGAGAACTATTTTCTTCTTTCATTCACTACTTGGTTGTCTGATTTGTTGTATGTGATAATTTGGAGAAATCCATTATCCAAGCTACATGAGCGTGTGGCTTATGCATGTACAGGAGATACATTTAGATTCATCCTGTATGATGTTAAACATTGGGGAGACTGACTACTTAGGAGAAATTCCTGAGAGCTACCAGTCTCTTGATAGCGTCCAATTAACATTGATTATTTGGACCAACACTTTGAGTGCCTACCAAGATTGTGGGGAAACCACTTGGTTTGAGGAATGGCACCAGTTCACATTGTCTGCATGATGTCTGCATGAGGACAGACATGACTTAGGACATTCAATATCCCAGACAGATTCAGAGAAGGCATTTAATGTTCGACAGGACTGTGCGACCAGCCCTTCCGACAAGACAGTATGAATGAATCAGAAAGGGAAAAAGTGAGGTGAACTTATATGGGAAACACCCCATTACATAAATGTATGTGATGATGTATGTTTTGAGCTATAAATGTTCTAAATGGTTTTATGAATATTTACATATATATTTATTTAGTTAGAACTGATATATGTTTATGTAACATGCCATCATCTATCATCATACCATCATATATTATGACTTGAATGTATGTTTATATGAATGTATAGACATATGTGTTTGAGATGTGTAGACGTAGATACTACCCATCTCCGTTCGTTTCATTCCAGATCTCTTAGGAGCAATGGACAGTCAACAACCCATATCAGGAAGTGACTTAGCCTTGTGAGGGACCCATTTGGACTCCTTCAATCTGACAGTGAACTGCGTCTCACTGGGGGAAGCATGACCTATGTGACCTCTTAAGTTACGTATACCATATCATCATCATATGATCATCAATAGCAATAATAAACACAGTTGTTGTATTTTAAACTCAATTTGTCCGTATAATTCTAAATGTTTATAAATGTTTGTGTAGCATAATCAAGTACACACATTATTGTATCATTTAGTGGGGGTTCACACATATTGTCCAGAAGTGGGAATCTATGTCCGGGAGGTACTTTGTCTATGCAGTCATAAGTAACCAGATTACGTTGCATAACTTAACTCCTCCTTTCTCACTTCTGGTGATACCAAGTACAGCCAAAACTATATAGATATATTCTATCTTCAACGAGCCACTTCTTCGCTGTTTTCTTGAGTATCAGGGACAGTGTCTTAAATCAGCATAACAGACATTTGTTCCACGTTTTCTCTCTGGGATCTGGGGTGTTAATTAGTCCCTTCTGACAGAGTTAGGGGATCTTAAACTGCATCCAGAACTAAACACCAGTAGAAGAAAATGATTTTGGCTGAGTGGTTGCCCATCTGGGATCTAACCCCAGCCAGTTGGTGACAGCACCCCATTTCCAACATAGAAGGGAACAAGAGTGATAGAATGAGAGTACACCCGATCATTGTGAATGAATAGGACAGGTGATTCATGGTAAGTCATCATATGAGGACAACAATCATTAAGCAGTGTTGTGTAATAAATTTCATGATATTCTGGGCATTTTAGGGTGAGTAAAATGTTACATCATAAATTCTCATCTTGAAGCCTAATGTCTGAGTATCCCTCATGTCAAGATTTTTTTTCTACAAGAAATAATCGAATGCTCAATTTTCTTTCATCACTCATCTCATCTCATCATGTTCCTCTTGTACCTTGCGGTGTCGAGGTGAAGTATAAACAGCGGGAGAGTGCCCGCTTATGGGCTTCATGTATCGATATTCCCATGGACTTTGTTATTCCCTGCATCCATCGTTTATGTGGTCGGGCTCTTCCTCTGCTTCCCTCTGGTCTGTATATCATTGCTTGTTGTGGTATACTGTTAGTTGGTAACTTACTTGCATGGCCAAACCATTTGACTTGTTGCCTTCACCACTCTGCTATTAATTTTATTTAAATGTTGTCTCAATGTTGTAACCTTGGTGTTATTATAGGTTACCAATTAATTCATGTCTGAACGCAGAGAGAAAGGCTGCAAACAAAATCCCTAAAGAAGTTGGGGAGATGGTGCGGTGGTGAGAAATGGGGAACATTAAAACAAGTAACAAATGCAACTATTATAGTATGGTGTGAGAGAAATGCATGCACATTCTACAAACAAGGTTATAATAAAGAAATGGCTGAATATTTAACAATCACTGCATAATGACACATTTGTCATCATCCCGTAACTGATTGTTTAACAATCATATATTTCCCATATGTAGTATTTTAACTTGCAAGTTCTTTAACATTTTGCAACCTCTATGTAGTGATTTAAAAAAACAAAAATTACCACATAGAAGTTGCAAAATGGTAACATAACTTGCTGTTAAAATACTACATATAGGAAATATACTGTTGTTAAACAATCAGATGAGAAGCAATGCAGACACAAATAGAAATATTAAAATACAAATGCAAAAGGCAATGAAAGCTTTCATAGCACTAGGACATTTGTGGAAGTCAATGGAAGTTAAACTTAGCACCAAATACAGAATTGTTCACTGCAACAAACATTCACTAACTGGCACCTGCAGTGGGAATAAAATGATATGAAAGGATCACCAATGTAGAGCTCATAGAGAGAACTAATGAACTTCCAGTAGACCAAGAAGTGAGGGATGGACATTGGCGTCAGATAGGAAATACTCTAAGAAAATGTGAGGACTAAACTATCTCTTCTCTGAAACCTACACATCAAATGAAATAGCGGGAGACCTAAAACACACATGGACTAGAGACAGAGATCAATAATAATAATGGGTGTGGGGGAGGATGAGGAGATGGAGGATGACAGACATGGAGGCAGCTGAAGGAGATAGCAACAGAAAGGGCAGTTTAGTGTGGTTTAATAAAGAGCTTACGTGTCAATGGCAGATACAGGGCAGAAGAAGAATGCCAGTTCTAGAAATGTATAGTTTTTCAGATGACATTTCCTCTGAGAGCTTCTTACATAATGTCAACAAGTGAAAACAGCATTGTTTTTTTTGGGCACTGTCTGTGTTTGTCAATGAATAACCTTAGTCATATCTCACTGTGATACACATGCTAAGTCAAAGGCTGTGGGTTAAGTATTATATCTAGGAGGAGTGGTAGAACAGTTTTGCACTTTATGAACAAATAGTTGAGAGATGGGAGTGCTGCGTACCATTGCAGAGACCCACTATTATTGTAATTTATTTATGTGCACATGGCGTGCTGGGGACTGTCGTAAGCATGAGAAATTGACAGGAAACTGTTGCAGCAGGTGTGAATGAAAGTGTTGTGGATGAAGCCGAGGTTGATTGATTGATTGATTGATTTAGGAACCGACATCACAGCATTCGGGACATTCCCATAAGCGCTCCGTCCCCATCCTCAGCAGCCAGCGAAGAGTTCCAACACAAATAGTTCCAATAGCAATCTGATTATATGTCCGTCTCGCCTTTCCTCTGAGCGTCAATCGTCGGCCAGATCCCCTTGTCACACCTCGCTGTCTCATTCTTATTGTTGCACAATCAAATTCCTGCACTTGCAGGGCTAATCTGCACAGTAAATAAATGATGTAGAGAAGTGCATCGCCTTAAGGGGTGAATACACAGAGAAGTGCATTGCCTCAAGGGGTGAATACATAAAGAGGTGCATCGCCTTAAGGGGTGAATACATAGAGAAATGCATCCAATTCCAATTTTCAAAACAAAAATTCAAAATTCGGCCTCGTTCAACCTGCTTCCTCAGCTGTGTTTATTGTTGAGGTCCGTGGTTTTTATGGGTTCATTCATCCTAATTCTTGTCTTGTGCGCTCTTACGAGTAAGTTCTATCTCGGACTGGTTATGTAGCGTTTGTGTCTGTGTCGTCAGCAGAGGGATCGGTCGGCGGCTGTCCTTTGTGCATGTTTCCTCTTGTGGTTTTCTTTGTTGGCGCAGGCTCCTGGTTCGTCTGGCTTGACTGGTTGCAGTCCTTAAAAGGACTTTTTATTTGGTATTTTTGCCTTCTCATTTGTGAATTGCCTGTAGAAGCTTTTCGATGCGATATGCCTCCTTGCACTTTCTTTTAGTCCGCTTGCCGCGTTTGAGTTCTTGCTGTCTTTTGATTGCTTCCTCCGTGGTCAGCCATGGGATGATTTCTCCGTCTTCTATATAGTATTGCCGTGGGTGTTCATCATCGTCGTTTTTTAAAATCTGGTACTGTGTCGGTATGGCGAGGCATTGGTTTCCCGTTGAGTTTCATGTACTTCTTTTCTTTTTCTTCCATGCGCTTTCTGTATTCCTCGCACTTGAGTTCGTATTTCCTCGTTATCTCTGCTTGCTATCCTGGCATTAACGGGTCGTCCTCTATGCTGTCGTCAGGGTGCTCATCTCGGTTTTCTTCGGATATGTCTGGTGGGATATTGGCTTCCCTTTGAAAGTCTCGGGTGTCGTGGTTGGGCTGCTGGATTTCGTTTGCGGTTCAGGCTCGGTCTCTTGGTTTTTATCCTGCGATTTCTCTGTAATTTCTTGTTCGGCTTCTGTTGTTTTGTTTCAGAGTATTTCCATTTCAGCTTTCTGTAGTTCTTGCTCTGATTTAATGGTTTGTAGGATCTCCTCGTTCTCCTTCTTAATCAGTGCCATATGTTCTACTTCTTGCTTGATGTTTTGCTGAATCTCCATCTCCACCAGTAGTTTTTCATTGTCTCTAGTCAGAGTTGGCGTCAGCAGTGCCTTGACTTGTCTCTTCAGCTCGTCAATATGTTTTTGCAGTTGATCTCTTTCAGCTTGTGCTATGCCCGTGGCTGTCTCGTCCCTTCGCATTGCTTCCTTGACTGATGTCTTCGTGGTAGTTGCGATCTGTAAGGCGTCTCTGTGTCGTTGCAGGTACGGACAGCCCAAGTATCTTGCTCCATGCTTGCCCAGGCAGTTGGCGCACTTTCTTTTGTTGTTAGGAGCTCTGAAGTCAGTGTCCAGCTTGGCCAGCGGACACTCCTTGAAGGCGTAGTGATCGGCGCAGTAACGGCAGATTTCCGTCTTACTGCGGCATATTGCTCTGCTGTGGCCGGCCCTCTGGCATCTGGAACATTGGCTGACTCTAGGGATAAATCTCTCTGGTTGCAGCATTCTGTTGTTGATTGATACTGTTATCGGCATCTCACTACACTCCGAGAAATGCATCGCCTTAAAGGGTGAATACATAGAGAAGTACATTGCCTTAAGGGGTGAATACATGGAGAAGTGCATTGACTTAAGGGGTGAATACATAGAGAAGTACATTGCCTTAAGGGGTGAATACATGGAGAAGTGCATTGCCTTAAGGGGTGAATACATAGAGAAGTACATTGCCTTAAGGGGTGAATACATGGAGAAGTGCATTGCCTTAAGGGGTGAATACAAAGAGGCGGACCAACATTCACATACATTTCCAGGTGCTGAGACGCCTTCATACTACATTGCAAAACTTTTTGACCGCCTCTCTTAATTTCATTTTATATAACTTAATACAGATACTAACCTTTCCTACGCAAGGTTTCATCAATTGCGTCCTTGTCCGGCTTAATGTCTTCACTTTGTTGGATGTTTTCTAGTACACTATTATGTAGCCCATCCAAATCAGGCTTGATGTCAACCAGCTCACCATACTCACTGTCACTGGTCAAGTCTATAACTGCCATCACTGAGTCTTTCTGCTGGCCTTGAGACTTTGATGATGAAGATAACGATGGTTCTTTAGATATATTTTCTGTTGCTGCTCCCATCATCTGTAGCAGTGACTGACTTGTTGGCTTCCCACGTTTGCTGGATGCACTTTTTACACTGCCAGTTACTGGTGGACTAACTTGAGATGGTTTTGAAGCAGAGTTGGGCAATGTCTGTTCAGCTTCTCTGTCAGCTTCTCCTGGAGAAGCATTTTCCTTCTGTCCATGAGTCCGTTTCTTTGACTGTGGGACTGGAGGACTATTGTCTGTAATTTCATTATCATCTGAATCGTCATCGTTTTGAGTAATTGAAAGCATCTCTCCTGTTTCTGTTTTAATACACATTTTCTTTCCCCCTTTCTTGCTGGCTGCAGATGAAGTTTCTTCATTTGGTTTTCTTTTGCCTAACAGCCTGAAAAATATACAATGTGTGATAAAATGATGGCTTCAGTCCCAAACTAGGCACAATATGTTAACATGAATTAAGCTAGTAGAGAACACAGGCAGATATACATAAACGTGTAAGACACACTTCATAAAGTGAATAGAGAAGGTACTCCTGAATTGTTAGCTAAAGAACTTGTTTAACAATATGACAGATGACCCAGTCAGTGTCCACAAGTTAAACTGTTAATATAAAATCAACACCATAGATTTCAATATGTCCAATGATGCATTTCCTGTCACATGTTGCAGATGTTGATGGGTTCTATATTCATACAAAAGTGAACAAACTGCTCATGTTTGGACACAGTTCAATGAAGTGAATTTTAAATTCTACTGAATAAATCAACCAGCTGTTCAGAAAGCAATGGCAAACTACTGAATTTTAAAAAAAAATCTTAAAAGTCGAGAGGATCGACTTCATTGCATTGCGCTTTATCCCATATGGCTCGGTCTCTTTCCGAAAGCACAGCACAGGGCACAAACTCCGCAGCTCCAGCAACCACCCCCAGGAGTCTCAGAGAAAAATTCATCCGAGAACAGAAAGACGGAGTCCAGAATCAGACCCACAACCTTCGGAGCGCGATGCAGAAAGCTTGACCATTTCACCAAGCAGACTCCCACTTTTGGTCATGTACTAAACAAAGCTTGTCTAGTACATGATAAACAGCCAATAAATGTTGGAGTTGATTGCAATGCCCTGTAAAGGATACGCAACCAACTTTAACTAAATCCATGAATATACACTTCACAGGCTACACTAACCAGCACTCAGAGATCAGCTACTGCAGAAATAAAACGATCAGTTTCCTTCAAGCTTGTGTAGTGTATAAAGTCAGCACGTATGGCACAGTCTGTGGACAAAATGACTTGCTGCCACTAATGAATCTATCTGTTCAACAGACTTCGGTCCTATGTGTTGTGAATCACTTCTACTGCTGACATTCTCCCATGACTGTCTTATACCATCAACCATTATTTCTCTTGGGCTGCCACTTCTACTGCTGACATTCTCCCATGACTGTCTTATACCATCAACCATTATTTCTCCTGGGCTGCCACTTCTACTGCTGACATTCTCCCATGTCTTGTACCATCAACCATTATTTCTCCTGGGCTGCCACTTCTACTGCTGACATTCTCCCATGACTGTCTTATACCATCAACCATTATTTCTCCTGGGCTGCCACTTCTACTGCTGACATTCTCCCATGTCTTATACCATCAACCATTATTTATCCTGGGCTGCCACTTCTACTGCTGACATTCTCCCATGTCTTATACCATCAACCATTATTTCTCCTGGGCTGCCACTTCTACTGCTGACATTCTCCCATGTCTTATACCTTCAACTATTATTTCTCTTGGGCTGCCACTTCTACTGCTGACATTCTCCCATGTCTTATACCTTCAACTATTATTTCTCTTGGGCTGCCACTTCTACTGCTGACATTCTCCCATGTCTTATACCTTCAACTATTATTTCTCTTGGGCTGCCACTTCTACTGCTGACATTCTTCCATGTCTTATACCATCAACCATTATTTCTCCTGGGCTGCCACTTCTACTGCTGACATTCTCCCTTGATTCTGTCTTATACCTTCAACTATTATTTCTCTTGGGCTGTCACTTCTACTGCTGACATTCTCCCATGACTGTCTTAGACCATCAACCATTATTTCTCTTGGGCTGCCACTTCTACTGCTGACATTCTCCCATGTCTTATACCATCAACTATTATTTCTCTTGGGCTGCCACTTCTACTGCTGACATTCTCCCATGTCTTATACCTTCAACTATTATTTCTCTTGGGCTGCCACTTCTACTGCTGACATTCTCCCATGTCTTATACCATCAACTATTATTTCTCTTGGGCTGCCACTTCTACTGCTGACATTCTCACATGATTCTGTCTTATACCATCAACTATTATTTCTCTTGGGCTGCCACTTCTACTGCTGACATTCTCCCATGACTGTCTTATACCATCAACCATAATTTCTCTTGGGCTGCCACTTCTACTGCTGACATTCTCCCATGTCTTATACCTTCAACTATTATTTCTCTTGGGCTGCCACTTCTACTGCTGACATTCTCCCATGTCTTATACCTTCAACTATTATTTCTCCTGGGCTGCCACTTCTACTGCTGACATTCTCCCATGTCTTATACCTTCAACTAATATTTCTCTTGGGCTGCCACTTCTACTGCTGACATTCTCCCATGTATTATACCATCAACTATTATTTCTCTTGGGCTGTCACTTCTACTGCTGACATTCTCCCATGTCTTATACCATCAACTATTATTTCTCTTGGGCTGCCACTTCTACTGCAGGCATTCTCCCATGTCTTATACCATCAACTATTATTTCTCTTGGGCTGCCACTTCTACTGCTGACATTCTCCCATGTATTATACCATCAACTATTATTTCTCTTGGGCTGCCACTTCTACTGCTGACATTCTCCCATGTCTTATACCTTCAACTATTATTTCTCTTGGGCTGCCACTTCTACTGCTGACATTCTCCCATGTCTTATACCTTCAACTATTATTTCTCTTGGGCTGCCACTTCTACTGCTGACATTCACCCATGTCTTATACCTTCAACTATTATTTCTCTTGGGCTGCCACTTCTACTGCTGACATTCACCCATGTCTTATACCATCAACTATTATTTCTCTTGGGCTGTCACTTCTACTGCTGACATTCTCCCATGTCTTATACCATCAACTATTATTTCTCTTGGGCTGTCACTTCTACTGCTGACATTCTCCCATGTATTATACCATCAACTATTATTTCTCTTGGGCTGCCACTTCTACTGCTGACATTCTCCCATGTCTTATACCATCAACCATTATTTCTCCTGGGCTGCCACTTCTACTGCTGACATTCTCCCATGTCTTATACCTTCAACTATTATTTCTCTTGGGCTGCCACTTCTACTGCTGACATTCTCCCATGTCTTATACCTTCAACTATTATTTCTCTTGGGCTGCCACTTCTACTGCTGACATTCTCCCATGTCTTATACCTTCAACTAATATTTCTCTTGGGCTGCCACTTCTACTGCTGACATTCTCCCATGTATTATACCATCAACTATTATTTCTCTTGGGCTGTCACTTCTACTGCTGACATTCTCCCATGTCTTATACCATCAACTATTATTTCTCTTGGGCTGCCACTTCTACTGCAGGCATTCTCCCATGTCTTATACCATCAACTATTATTTCTCTTGGGCTGCCACTTCTACTGCTGACATTCTCCCATGTCTTATACCTTCAACTATTATTTCTCTTGGGCTGCCACTTCTACTGCTGACATTCTCCCATGACTGTCTTATACCATCAACCATTATTTCTCTTGGGCTGCCACTTCTACTGCTGATCAGTCCAATGTTAGCCAATACCTCTCTTCTCATAATTTCATGAAAGAATATTCACAATAATCACTACAGAAACCACATCTCAGTGTCCTCTACGTTCGTCCTAATTGATATGTTCACATTCCAAGATTCACTACCATACAGTAGAACATCTTCAATAGAACATTCCAGTTTCTCTTTCTAATATTTATTGACTGAGATGTACATTTTTTTTTTGGGTGCCTGCTTGCTTTAAACTCAAGCGTAGCCCATACACACTATTTTATAGTAGTGATGGACTGAATTTTGCGTGTGGATTAGCTTTCACTATTAATAGTGTTCCTCGCCAACAGGCAAACAGAACCCACTCTGACTTCAGAGATACTTGTAATTTACGTCCCTTGGCAAGGACAGGTCAACATTTTAGTCCAGCTGTCCGGTGTACGGGTTGAACCACTAACCTCAGCATCAGCACACCGGTTGTTTAAGAACATCTTCTTATCCATTCGACCATGCTGACCTGCCTTTAAAAAAAAAAAAAAACATATGATACTTTCTATCTTCTGAAATGCAGCTTTTGCCAATGATGTTATCACAGTCCCAAAGTATGTGAATTGACTGACTTGACTAAACATTTTTCCTTGTATTGTGATAGCACAATTTAGTGCCAGTTCCTGTGATATAGCCAATGTTATTGTTTTCTTGGTACCCAGAACACAGAAAAATATTGTGTTCACTTGGGAAAGCCAGAATGAAGAAAACCAGCTTCAAGCATGGAATGTATAAACATAAGTACACACATTGTTTCCCCCAAACCATGCATTCAACAGAGTAGTGCATCCAAAGTGGAGGATGAGAAAAATAAGGCCTCACAAACTGTCCAATAGGCACTTTTACTGGCCCAGTGTAGGAAGTGTTGGCTTACAAGCAGATTTACAGCTCAATGCTCAATGAAGGGAGGACTTGATAACTTTGTTAATGCTGACTCAGCACCAGCAAATGGCTAGACACTTGAGATTTATCTGAGGACAGGGGATGGTCATCCCAGCTCGCCCAGTATATTTGAAATCCAAATACATCACACCCATACAAAGTAAATGCCAAGGGATAATTCCAGGTCATTGAAGCAGCCAGTACTGATGACATAACATGGTAACTATCACAAGAAGTATTACAACTGGAAACAGTAGGTATTATTTACTGTATTACCATCTATATTTAAGACAAGTTAAGTTAGTTGCATATCTTTTACAGGACGCCGCAGTCAACACCGGCATTTTTTGCTGTTGTGATCTCTGGCAAGTTTATGTTCAGTAGTTTGCCATTGATATTTAAGAAAAGGCAAACAATAACAATACAAAAAGTCATACAATTCCCAATCTTCACATCAAACACAGAACAAAATATCATCTGACATCAGCCATGAGAAGACAGTATACAAATCTGTGAAGAACAATCCAGATAAGACAAAAATCAATGATCTTTCACGGAGGTAGTGACTTACATGGATGGAGACGTCAAAGAGTCAGAACTTAAGGTACCAAGTAGCTTGGACATCTCCTCAAGCACATCCTGAAAACAATTCAAATTAAATGAATGCAGTTTTATTGGGCTTGTTTCTTGGAATTACTCACTTCAGCATTTTCTGACTGAAAAAGATTAACAGAATCATTTCATGCTGTCACATATAGCAACAGACAAACTCCTGATGCAAATATAGAAAATAACTAACAGAGTGGTGTATGAAAAATCCAAGAGACGTGCGTGCATGCGTGTGCGCGCGCGTGTGTGTTTTTTTCTCAGTGGTTCTCAACCGGTGGGGAATTCTCCCCCAGGGGGGAATTTAAGATGATTTCAAGATCGCGTTAATACACGAACCGATTACTTGATATTGTGTTTCCCTCCATACTTTATGATTCTGTACTTCCTGCCATTCTGAAATTAATTTTATAACATAAGTAGACCCGAAAATCACCAACAAACGAACGAACGAACAAACAGACTTTATTTTCAATGGGTACCAAACATGTTTTATGTAGACGTCTAAACTTGTCTTCTAGTATGTGTTATTAAATTTAGCTTCCATTTTTACGTATACTGTGTGTGTGGGGTGGGGGTGGGGGGGGGGAGAGGAGTGGTGTGTGTGCGTGCGTGCATGTTTGGGTGGAATTTATAGGGAGGAAATACGAAAGGGGTGGGGGGAATGACATTCTGAACATATGGTGAAGGAGTGCATGGGCAAAAAAAAAAGGCTGAGAACCACTGTATTATATCAATTAGAGTGACTGACAAGAGCTCATCATCATCAAGTGCCCTGCCAGCTGGCGTAGGCGTTCATGGCTCTCTGCAGATCTCAGTCTTTGGTGTCCTGGATCAACTCTGCTGATGATATTTCTCCATGCCACCGTCTCAATCTATCCAACATCATTTCTCTTGGTCTGCCTCTGCCTCTCTTCCCCTCGATCTTTCCAGTGGTCACGATGTTCTCCAATGCCTTTCTTCTCATCACATGACCATAGAAAGCTGTTTGTTTCTTTCTTATTATTGTGTATAGTGTTCTAGTTTCATTAGCCTCTTTCAGGCAATTGTTGTTAGTTACTTTGCAGTCCAAGGAATTTGCAACATTCGTCTCAGAAACCACATCTCTGTTGCTTCCAAGCTCTTCCTAATTTGTTCATTTACGTTCCAAGATTCACAGCCATACAGCAAAACAGGTTCTATATAGCACTTTAGCACTCTCTTTCTTACATTCAATGACAGAGACTTATTGCATAAGATATTCTTCATTTTCTGAAATGCAGCCTTTGCCTGCCCTATTCTGCTCTTAATCTCAGTTGTGCATCTTCCATCTGATGTTATAAATGCCCCTAGGTATTTAAAACTATCCACTTGGTGAAGAATTTTCCTTTCTATTTCTATGCCACATTTGGGTGTCACCTTTTTCTATATCACATCACCATTGTTATTGTTGTCTTGATATTCAAGGAGAGTCCTTTCTGTGCACTCTCTGTTACTAGAATGTCCACCAATTGTTGTAGGTCTGTTGCATTATCCACCATCAATACTGTGTCATCTGTATGGTGTATATTGTTTATATTATAATCTCTGAATATTATTCCTGGCTTTTCTTTGATCTCTCTCATCATTACTTCGCTATAGAGGGAGAAGAGATCCGGTGACAAGACACAGCCCTGTCGTACTCCTAGCCTTGTTTGTTAATAATTTCCTTCTTTATTTCCCATTTTAAATTTTAATTGCTGTTACTTGGTTCCATTAATTTGGGGGGGGGGGGGGGGGAACACTCTTTTGAACTCAAGCATAGTGCACACACACTACTTCTAGTAGTGATGGACTGGATTTTGCATGTGGATTAGCTTTCCCTATTAACAGTGTCCCTCGTCATCAGGCGAACCCACTCCGATTTCAGAGGTACTTGTAATTTACGCCTCCAAGTCAAGGACGATAGGTCAACATTTTAGTCCAGCTGTCCAGTGTAGGGGTTGAACCGCTTACCTCAGCATCAGCACAATAGATGTTTAAGAACACGCGTTCTTACCCATTTGCCCATACAGTTCCAGTAAATATTTTTTTTTATTATTCTGAGATCTTTCCCATCAATGTTAATATCTTCCAACATTTTAATCATTTCATTATGTTTGACTGTATCAAATGCCTTAGTATAATCTATGAAGCACAAATATATGTCTTTCTGTGTCTCTATTGATCTTGTAATAGTGTCTGTAATGTATATATTGCATTGTTAGTACCCTTTCCTTCCACAAATCCATACTGTTCTTCACAAATTTCCATTGTTATTTTCTTTCTTGTTCTTCTCATTGTGATTCTGAGTAGAAGCTTAGTGACATGGTGTATGAGGTTAATCGTACAAAAATCTTTGCATTCAATTGCTCCTGGTATTTTTGATATAGCTATAAATACAGATTTCAGCATATTGCTTGGTAGATATTCACTGCTGTAAATATTATTCACCTTATATATATATCTACTCCAAATTCTCCCATTACTTCTAATTCTTCTATTGTAATTCCATCTAGCCCAGCTGTCTTTCCTTTCTTTATATGTTTGATAGCATCAGCGACTTCTTTTAGAATAGGTGGGCCTTCTAAGTTTATTCTGTTAATTCTGCCCTTTCTCCAACATATAATTCTCTTATATACTCATTCCACCTCATCATCATAGCATCTTCCTCCAATAATATCTTTCCTGTTTTTGATTTTAAATCTGTATTTATTCTTATTTTTGCTTCCTGTGAGCTCACTGACTTGTCTGTGCGTATGTTTTGTATCTTTAATAGAATTTAATTCAATTTTCTGTACTGCTCGTTTAAGCAGCATTCTTTTGCCTACACACAATTTTTTCTTATTTCCTTATTTATCTCATTATATTCTTGTTTATCATTTCTACTGTTTTCTTTTGGCCATCGACTTTAAGATTTCTTCAGTCATCCATTTTTCCTTAGCTTTTTGGCTTCTCTCCGGTAATATTTCTTTGCTCGTCTGATGAATGGAGTCCCTTAACATTTCTCATTGTTTGTTTATATTCTGTATTTTAACTATTGCATTGTACCTATTTTTCATAATCACTCTGTATGGTTCTTGAATTTCTTTATCTACCTTCAAAACCTCTTTATTAAGTCTCATGTTCTTAACCACATTTCTCTCTCTCTCTTCAGTCTTACTTTTATTATTCCATGTAGTGGTACATACTACAATGGCTAGGGCATATAGAAATAATGGAAGATAATAGGGAAACAAAACTCGCTTACACTCAGGAAATAAATGACTATAGACCCCGAGGTAGACCAAGAAGACGGTGGAGAGATAATATATATGCAGACCTACAAGCACTTGGAATCAACGACTGGCAAGAGAAGGTCAACCAGAGAGACAAATGGAGACGGATTGTATCTGCAGCAAAGAACCTCAATGGTTTGGAACGCTGAAGAAGAAGAAGAAGTAGTGGTACATGATCACTATTACAGTCAGCACCCGGCATTGTCTTTACATTAACTAACGCATTTCTAAACCTTTTATTAATAAGTATGTAGTCAATTTGCTTGAGTATTTTCTTATCAGAACTTTTCCATGTATAAAGTCGTCGTTTATGGTGTTTAAACAAGGTATTCTAATTATCATATCATTGATATTTGCTCATTCTATTAGTTGCTCTCCTCTTTCATTTTTTAGCCTAAACCATAATTCCCCACTACATCCTCCATTTTTCCTTTTCCTACTTTTGCATTAAAATCACCTAGTATTATTTTTATATTTTGTGATTTAATTTGAGACATCACCATGTCTACTTCATCATAAAAATGTTGTATTACTTCATCACTACTGCTTGTGGTTGGTGCGTATACTTGTACAATATTTATATCTATTGGTTTGCCTTTCAATTTGACCATAATAACTCTATCTGAAATACACCAGTAGCCATTAAGTTATTTGGCTGTTTGTTTATAAAATATTAGCCCTACCCCTCCAGAATAAATTATTGTGTTTGCCGTTTATAATTTTGCCTGATCCCTTCCATCTCGTCTCAATTATGCCTAGGATATTCAATTTCATGCTTTCCATTTCACTTATAACATTGTGCAACTGAAAAAGCTCATTTAACATTCTAATATTCCATGTACCTATTTTAAATTTATTTGTTTTAATTAAGATGTAAGATTCAACAGACCTGCAACAATTGTTGGACATTGTAGTAACAGAGAGTGCAAAAAAAAAAGGACTCTCCTTGAATATCAAGAAAACAGTAACAATGGTGATATCAAAGAAAATTGTGACACCAAAATGTGACAAAGAAATAGAAGGAAAAAATTCTTAACCAAGCGGATAATTTAAATACCTAGGGGCATTTATAACATCAAATGGAAGATGTACAACAGAGATTAAGTGCAGAAAAGAGCAAGCAAAAGCCACATTTCAGAAAATGAAGAGTATTTTATGCAATAGGTCACCATCACTGAATGTAAGAAGGAGAGTGCTGAAATGCTATATAGAACCAGTTTTGCTGTATGTCAATGAATCTTGGAATGTAAATGAACAAATTAAGAAGAAATTAGACGCAACAGAGATATGGTTCCTGAGACAAATGTTGCAAATTCCTTGGACTGCAAGAGTAACTAACGGCAATTGTCTGAAACAGGTTAATGAAACTAGAACATTATATACAACAATAAGAAAGAGACAAACAGCTTTCTTCGGTCATGTGATGAGAAGAGAGGCATTGGAGAACATTGTGACAACTAAAAAGATTGAGGGGAAGAGAGGCAGACCAAGAGAAATGATGCTGGGTGGATTGAGATGGTGGCATAGAGGAATATCATCAGCAGAGTTGATCCAGAACACCAAAGACCGAAATCTGTGGAGAGTCATGAATGCCTATGCCATATGGCAGGGCACTTGATGATGATGATGAAATAAGATGTTGCTTTCAGTCTCTGGATGATGGTGCACCTGTGGCACATGTCTGTCCCTACCGGACAAGGATGTCCTAAGACAGACATTGACCTTGTTTACTGCCATTGAAATATGTTTTGTCATGAAGTCTTGGGAAATGTGGTGGTTTCCCCTTGACTTACACATCCACATGGAGTTCTGTTACCTCAGCCTTTGACAGTCATTTCCGACTGTCAGGACAAGTGAGTGCCCTGCTGTGCTCAGCTGCAGAGCTGTCTATTTATCTCGGTGGTTACACAGTCGTTTTTGAATCTGGTTGTAGTATAATTTGACTTCGGCTTGCAGTTTATATACACATTTATGTAGCTGATTATACCTAACATCAAGATAACGCCATCATTGCTGTTGATGATAATTTTTCTTAGGCACATATGTCATCTTTTTATGATCTGCTATAGAAGATTGGTGTAGCCTACAATTTTTGGTGGTGGTCGAAGTCTTCTTGATTTGATTATCACCAAAGTTACAGCATTGTAATTTTGAAAAGAGAACTCAGAAATATTCAAGTGAAGGAATGGTGATGTCAGATGTATGTGATTTGGATTATATCTGCAATTTCTGGTTACCTGGGATCTTTGTATGAATTCAGTCTGAAATTTGATTGTACATTAGCTTGTTTCTTTCCGCGGAATGTTTCATTTTGATAGATGCTGTTCTACCAGATGTGTGCTATTCACAACCAAAACAATGACATCATCGCCAATATACAAAAGCTTTAGCCAATGAGTTAGAGATTACTCCAGAAGCAAAGTTAATTGTAAGAAATGACATATTTACAAGAATCGATGGTAGGACAAATCCAAAATATACAAAGAAGAAGCACATAATTGAATTAAATGTCTCCACATTTCTGTCATTTCTGTACTGCTGAATCAAAACTTATCAACCCCGAATTCATAAATATTGTGGACTGATGCCATTTGTGAATTCCTTCATGAATCTCTCTTTGACCTTCACAATGGAGTGTTTACTATGCAGACAGAGAAACATTTTACATAAAATCCACATCTCATTTTTGAACCAAACACTCAGCTCAGTAGCTTGATGAAATCGTATAATTAAAGTCCAAAATGAGGAAATATGCGTAAGCAAACCTTATCCAGAAGTAAAACCACACAAAAACCTTTATGGATCTCCGACCTATCAGTCATATTGGACCGGAAACAAGAGCTATAATACTATAATAATCAATAGAACACTCATACTCAACAGAAAAGACAGGCAAGTGAGAAATATTTTCAAGCAATGCTAGCTTTAAAAATGTGATTTTATAGAAGAATGCGGAACATTTCTTGGACAGCCAAAATGAGCAATCTGGATATGCTGAAGACAACATATCACAAGCATCAGAAAGAGGCAGTCTTCATCTTTTGGCCACATTATGAGAAGACAAAAACATGAATAACTGGAAAGATTTGTGAAAAGAGAGAAAGAGAGAGAGAGAAATCTTGACAGTCTTGTGTCTGGCATGGAAGGGGGTCAACACAAGAATTGATACATGCTGTTGGCGATCGCAAGATGTGGAGGGGGAAGGATATGTGTTTGGGGGGGGGAGGGGGGAAAATAATGAGAGAGGGACAGAGACAGATATGCATACAAAAATTCTACTTTGTACATGGGTGGACAATGAACAAGCTGTTAGTACTTCAAACTGATGGCCTAGAAATGTAGATATATGTAGCAATAGGTTGCATTTTACACAAACAAAAACAGAAGCTCAACATGAAGTAAGAGTTAATTTAAAAAAAAAAGAGACCAAAAATTTTGTTCACATTAAGAGACATGCTACGAGGGCTGTTCCAAAACCAACCTCCGATTGGCTGGTAAAAATAAAGTGGTTGCCATAGAGACACCGTTCATTGCTTGCATCATTCAGTAGTCTATTAGCGCACTACACATCAACCTACAGTCGCATTTGTTCAGTGGTTCACGAACCACAAACGAATAAACATGGACACTGTTATTGCCTTGCACGCCAGCTGTGAAATTCATGTGATTCGTTTTCTTCAAGCAGAAGGTAAAAATGCGGCCGAGATTCATTGTTGATTTTGTCGTGTGTACGGTAATAACGTTACGGTAGTAACGTTGAGTGACAGTTATGTAATTGATTGGTGCAAGAAAATTCAGAGATAGGCATAAAGATGAGGGTTGACAAGGATGAAATTCATGAGTGACAATTCTGTGAGAGATTGATGCAGGAAATTCAGAGATAGGTGTAAAGATGTGCATGATGAGGGTGGACAAGTATGACACCCATGTGTGATAGATGAGCTCATTCAAAAAGTCAACCAAGTCATAGTCGAAAAGCGCTGTTTCACAATTTCAGATCTTTTTAAAGAATTTCCACAAATTATTAGGATTAGTCTGTATTGAATTGACACAGAGAGGTTAGGTTACCACAAATTCTGTTCGCAGTGGGTACAAAGGCAACTGACTGACATTCACAAAGCTCAAAGAATGGGCTCAGCTTTGACATTCCTTCTGCGATACTGGGAAGAGGGGGGTGCATTTCTTGACAGAATAGCGATATGGGTTCACTTTGTGAATGCAGATGAATGAACAGTCAAAACAGCCTATGCATACTCATTCAAGAACAAAATTCAAGCAAACATTTTCGCAACGAAAAATGATGGTTAGTGTTCTGGGACCACAAGGGCATTTTGTTGACAGGATTCATGACACTAGGAACCATAATAACATTAGAAGTTTATTGTGAAACACTGAAGAAGCTTCATAGGTCAATCCAAAACAGAGGTCGTGGAATGCTCACCAGTGGCATCATTACCCTGCACGACAAAGCTGGGACCTACACTTCTGCTCGCACAAAGGCTTTACTTGAGCAGTTTAAGTGGGACATTTTCAACTACCCCCCTTACAGCCCAGACTTGGCACCAAGCAATTATCATCTTTCGGCAAGATGTCGGTCTGGTTGGCCACCCAGCGCTTGGATACCGCCAAGGAGCTCATGGATGGCGCCAAAAACTGGCTAAGTACCCTGGCGGCGTCGTTCCTTGGCGAGGGGTAAACAAAAAAACTCGTGCCACGGAACGAAAAGTACCTGAATTTAGGTGGTGACTATGTGGAAAAGTAATGCATTGATGTATGTAACTTTTGTATGTATTTAGATGTTATTGTCAATGTGTTTACATTTTTACCAGCCAATTGGCAGTTGAATAGCCCTCATATTATAAACACTATACTAGAGGAAACAGTAGAAGGCAGGTGAAAAAAAAAAGGTAGACAGAAATACAAGTAGAAAGATACCATCAAAGGATTAGCAAGCTGCAGCCCAGAAGAATGTGCCACAAGAGCTGGAGACACAAGGTGCTGGGTGTGCATTGCAGCCAAACTTGGATGTGCAGATGGCATTTGACTGATTGAGTCAAACTGTAAGTGGTCATACTGACAGAATGAACTGTTTACAATTCAGACAGTAAAAGAACATGGAACTTACCTTCCTCTTTTTGCCTTGAATTGATTGGAAAGTTTCAGCCATTTGTAGAAGTGAGTTTCTTTGCTCCTCCATGGCTTTCTTCTGCTCCTGCATCTGTAGTATTAAACGTTTTTGCTGCTCTTCCTTGCGACGAGCCTCGGCTAACGCTTGTTTTAATGACAACACAGTTTTATTTTCCTGCAACTGATAAATGAACAGCAATTATTTCTAACTAATGCATGCCTGAGGAATGACCACTCATGTGAATATGCATGCATAACAAAGCTACAGTCACACAGCAAAAGCTGACTCACTTGCCAGCACAGTTATGTATTCAAGGATGGCATTTGTTCACATCCAGCAGCACCTTGGTGTGGACCCAACTTTATAGAATGAGTGCTAGAGAGTTCTCTGGGCAGGACAAGAAACTGGTTACTCCACTCATAACAACTGAGTGTACATGAAATAGTATCTCTGGACACTCCCAGGGGGTGATGTGTTCTGGGATGACATGTATCTCTACAGTTTACATAACAACTGAGTGTACATGAAATAGTATCTCTGGACACTCCCAGGGCATGATGTGTTCTGGGATGACATGTATCTGTACAGTTTACATAACTGAGTGTACATGAAATAATATCTCTGGACACTCCCAGGGCATGATGTGTTCTGGGATGACATGTATCTGTACACAGTTTACATAACAACTGAGTGTACATGAAATAGTATCTCTGGACACTCCCAGGGGGTGATGTGTTCTGGGATGACATGTATCTGTACAGTTTACATAACAACTGAGTGTACATGAAATAATATCTTGGGACACTCCCAGGGCATGATGTGTTCTGGGATGACATGTATGTGTACACAGTTTACTCTTCAACAGTTGCACTCAATTGGCAAGTGCAATTATAATGAACCATGCCCATTATACAGATAAAATTCTTCCTGTGCTATAACTTAGGTATGCTGACGATACTGTGTTACAATCAGAAAGCGAGCAAGAGTTACAAAACCTAGTGGAACAAGTAAAAAGGCATAGAGCAGAATGTGATTCAGATCCATCCATTATGTGCCATGCCGGTAAGCGTAGGCGGTCATGTTCTGCCATCTCACTCGATCACCAGAGTCGTGGATCAGCTCTGTGTTGCTGTCTCGACCATGCCACGTGGCCAAGCCATCCAGGTATTTGCTTCTAGGTCTTCCCCTTGGTCTCTTCCCTTCGATCTTGCCAGTTGTCACCAAGTTCTCGAATTCATTTCTTCTCATAACATGCCCAAAAAATTTTGACTGCCTACGTCTGATTTAGATATTACAATTAAAAAAAAACAAAAAAACTATGATAATTAGCAGTGGAAAGGAACGGTAATCAATGAACATCACAATAAATGGGGAGATACTAAAACAAGTAACAAGTTCTCCTATCTTGGACATGTAATAAAAGATGATGGCAGAAGTGAAATAGAAATAAAAAAAAGAATAAGAATGACCAAAAATGCTTTCAGCAGCATGAAATCAGTATTAAAATCTAGAGAGATTAACAACACATTAAAAATGAGAATTGTCAAAAGTTATGTATTAGTTAGTTAGTCGACAGATCATCCTCATTGCACATCAAACCATTTCATAAGTGCTCAGATCCCCTCCTCAGTAAATTCCACAACTTGTAGCTATGGAGCAGCCTCAACCTGGAAGCACCAGCTATTGATTATGATAGCTCCCATGGATATACAGAAGAATATGTTATGTATATTCAACACAACTGTATGGCGTGGAAGCCTGGACATTGAACAAGCAACTAAAGTCAAATAGAGGCCTTGGAAATGTGGATATACAGAAGAATATGTTGTATTTCATGGAAACAAAAACAATCAAATACAGAGGTTCTAGAAAAACTGGGAAAGAAAAAGAGAGTTGATGAAATAAATAAAAAAAGAAGCAAGTGAAATATTTTGGCCACGTTAAAAGACACTCTTATAAAAACCATGTTAAGGCAAGCAAGCAAGAGTCAGACAACGATACAAGTGGGAATATAACATCGAGACATGGGCGAACATCAATCTGACAGAATGTACAGTCAGGGCGAGAGACAGACAGTGTTGGAGATCCATGGCAGCCAACCTTCATTGTGGAGACGGCACCTGATTGATTGATGTGCTATAAACAAAATCCTCTGCACATTTATTCTGTTGAGGATTACATTCTGATGTCCCTTTTATTTTCACTTGTGATCAGATGCTTCGTGTTGTAAGGTTCACTTGTGATGAGATGTTTTCTGTTGACAGATTCACTTATGATGAGATGCTTTCTGTTGACAGATTCACGTATGAGATACTTTCTTTTGACAGATTCACTTATGATGACATTTTGTTGTAAGATTCACTTGTGATGAGATGTTTTCTGTAGTAATATACCAGCTTAGTGTTAGCGTATTTCATAATATAAATGAAATGTGCTGAAACTGGTAAAGCTGTGGAAATACAAAGACAAGCTTGGTCTTTCTTCTGAAATCTCCAAGACGCCTGTCATTCAACTTGTAAACTTAAATACAACTTACTGGCTGAGCAGCTGCAACTTGCTGTATAGCTCTCAAGGCAGCTTCTTTTTCTTTCAGCTCCCGCTCTTTCTCCATGATCTTTCTTCTCTGGAATATGCCAGGCCTTAACATTATAATCAAAAGCAGAGAATCCTGAGACTAATGTTTCAACTGAATTATGATACCCGCAAATCTGTAAGAATCATGGTAGTTTCTGAACTGAGCCACACAAGGGTTAACTCAGCCTTGTCAAATGAGTAGCAGAGATTGTGTATAATGCGAAGATGACATAAGAAAGGTGTTGGTCATCCCACCTCATAATACTGTGAAGTAGTATATGTGAAGGCCTATGACTTCTTGTGCTTCAGCAACTCTTCTCTAAGTGTAGTTACACCTATATAAGCACGCTGGCTACAATATGTGGCAGGCTATACTCAACAATAACAACTGATATTCACTACTCACGGGTTGAGACAAGAGATCTAAAAACTCCCCTGAAACTGCTAGGAGGCTGAGAACTTAGAATACCGATCACTCAAATCTACAGGTGTGGGTACTCAAATCTACAGGTGTGGGTTCTCAACCCAGATATGGAAATATTTGTATCTATCAGGGAAGAAGACCAGCCAGGACAAGTAAGGATAACTTCAGCTCACAAAAATGCCCCATCAGACAACAGTAACAATGTAAACATGGTATAATGATGTTTTATCCTGACTCCACCCTGTGATCACTGTTACATTCACACTGACTGGGCAATGAGTGTCAGAAAATTAGCTGCGGGTAATGAGAACCAGAAACATGCAAACATGTGAAGTAGTCACGAGTATGATAAAGTAAATACATGAAAGATAAAATAATCGGGTCACAACATGTATACTAATAAGAAGTCTAAAACTAACTTCATGGGTTCACTGATGATCAAATTAGTAATCTTATACATTCAAGTCTATTATCAATGATAAGAAGAGATTTACACCTATTTCTCAACTAATATCCAACAACAGGTCATTAATGAAAGGCACATCAGAAGAAAACAATCAGTTAACCCTTTAGCAGGCAAAACGTCCATTTCCGCCCGAACCCGTTAACGGGTGAAACGTTTGAATACTAGTCATTTAAAAAATGTGATCTTGTGAATTTCTGAGACTTCCTGTTCCTTTCTACCAGTCTCGCTGATAGAGTGAAAGCGTGGGTGACATTTGCAAGTGTTTTCTTTAAATTTGATAAGATTTTTCATTAGTTTTCAGGGTTTTTGTGCGTTGTTATTCAAAATGGATTTCCTCAATTCTTCAAGCGATAGCGGCGATTTCGCTGGGTTCAATATAAGTGACATTGAAGTGCATGAAAATGACGATGAATTGGAGCTGGATCTCAGTGAAATCAGCGTGTGCAGCGTGCACATTTCAGATCTTTCGGACTTTGAAGAAAGTGGATCTTATTCAGAAAATGTGGCTGAAGAAAGTCGGGCGGGGCCGTCTCGCGATGCAAATGGTTGGAGCAACAAAACAACAACATTGAAAATCGAAGAATTTACTGAAGAAACTGGCGTCAACATAACAACTGACGATCATTCTCAGCGTGCCTTCTTTCTTCAACTCTTCGAGGAACAAACTTTTCAAATGATTGCCGATCAAACCAATGTGAGACAAAAGATTGAACAGATAGATGATCAAGGCTGGGTTCCAACAAACGCAACCGAAATGCAGGCCTATTTTGGTCTGCTCATATTATTGGGGATCCACAATCTTCCTCGTTTGGAATTGCATTGGTCGACAGATGACAGGTTGGGAGTGTGATGTGAAAAATCCCCCCCCCCCCCCCATTTTGTCATAGAGTGACTTATTTATATTCCCGACGTGCTGTCCAATATCTCAGAAGTCACTGTTTCTCACACTGATCTTTATTTCAGCCTATAAAAGACTTTGCTCGAGTTTTCTCTCTGGGATCTGGAGTGTAAGGGAGCTGTACCTGCACCCCAACCTAAACACCAGTATGAGAAACAGTGATTTCTGACATATTCTGCAGCACATCCTAAATATAACGTGAGTCAAATCACTGGCATATTGAATTGCTAGCCCGGGATATTATAGCATATTGTTTGCCTGTCCGGGAGCTAATAAGTCAACTGACTTATGGGACGGCATGTCAGCAATATAAAATAAGTCACTCCATGACAAAGATGCATGTCAGAAATTAAAAGCAGAATAGGCCATGTTGTAGTTTGGAAAATGGAACATATCTTATGCAATAAGTTACTTTCACTGATTTAAGGAAGAGAGTGCTGAAATGTTACTTAGAACCTGTTTTGTTGTATGGCAGTGAATCATGGAACATTACTGAGCAAATTAGGAAAAGCTTGGAAGCAAGGGAGATGAGCTTCCTGAAACGAATGTTGCAAATGCCAAGAACAATACATACAACAAGAGACAAACAGCACTCTTTGAGTCATGTGTAGAGAAGAGAGGCATTGGAGAATATCATGACAACTGGAAATAGTTAGAAAAGAGATAAAAGCAGACCAAGATAAATTATTCTGGATAGACATGAAGAGATACCACCAGCAGAGTTCATCCAGGGCACCGTGGACCGAGATCTGTGGAACAGCATAACACCTATACAAGCTGAAAAGGTCACATGATGATGGGGCCATCACTAGTAGACTGATTTATAGTAGCCTATTCAAAGCATGAACAGTGATTAGGAAACACCTGTGACCATCAACCAATATATTGATGTATCATAGAGTATTACAAGCAGAAATGGGGAGGAGAGTGTAGTTGAATGCGTGTATGTATGGGTGACTAGGTAGGCAGGGGGGAGGGTGTGTGTGTGTGTGTGCGTGCGCGCGCGCATGCGTGTGTGTGTCTTTTGTGTGTGTGGGCATGGAACCGCCCACTAGTTTATTGATGCTATCATGGATACAGAATTAGTAGTAGTACATGACGAAACTAAATGGAAAATCACTGGGGCCATCAACAAGTGGATTCATGCAATCACAGAGTATTCACAATAAGGAATGGTGAATGAACGAACGAACAAACTTTATTTTCAAAGGGTTAAGAATTGGGCACGCAGGCCTGTCTGATATTCTGCCCTTCTTATCTCTTTGCTCTCATACATTATTTCCCCGGGAAGGTCAACCCGGTCAACAAATGCCCGCAGAAGTCAGATGTGTCGGTCTAACGGCGCGAGAACGCAGCTCTGCTGTAAACAGGCACAACACAATCAAATCCGAAAAAATTCTCCGGATGAACACAGAAGAAGAAGATACATTATTTCTTTCATGCACTTATGAAGCTAATCTCGACAACAACAACAGAAACAATATGCCTAAACACATGGAAAATATGCAATAATCAATAATGCATGACTAACTAATACTAATTGTTGACTTGGCAATTATAAGTAGCTATGGTAGATGTAATGTACCATAGTTAGGAGAATGTCTATGATACTAGTTATCATTTGAAATAATGATTATAGTTTGAGGTTTTTTTAAAAAAGGGGCATGTAATCTGTACTGAGATAGTGTTCAAATAGGTTGCAATTGTATGTATAGGAATTGGTAGTGTCTTAGCTTCTTGTGGAGGATTGTTTCACAACTGAGCTGTGGAGAACACCAAGCTTGTTTTGCATAAGACTATCCTAGTCTTAGGGACATGAAGTAGATTTAGTTGTTCGCTATGTCTTGCGTTATATTTAAACAATGGTCAAAGGTAGCTTGAAGCATTTTGACATAGGATTTTGTGAATTAGTTTAGCCTTATTAAAAAGTTGATACCCCTAGGGTCATTGATCAATGGATTCAAGTATACTAAGCAACCCTGGAGGACAGCAAGCAGTTGATCAAAGGTAATATTATGGTCAATGATTACAATGTTTTGTTTATATGGGACTCTCCTTGAATGTCAAGAAAACAGAAACAAAGGAAAAGATAATAACCAAGTGTGATATAACAAATGAAGGGAAAATGCTT
This sequence comes from Cepaea hortensis, assembly GCA_963921405.1. NCBI lineage: Eukaryota > Metazoa > Mollusca > Gastropoda > Stylommatophora > Helicidae > Cepaea > Cepaea hortensis. The sequence goes on from OY992886.1 coordinate 45,638,593, forward strand.
AATAAAGTCAATAAATTCAAAATCAGGGGGAAATAACAACATCAGATGGATGATGTGTGACAGAAATTAGAGGCACAATAAAACTGCATGTTAGAAAATAAACCTATCTTATGCAATAAGTCACTACCACTGAATGTCAGAGAATGCTGAAATATATAGAACCTGCTCTTCTGAAAGGCAGCGAATCACGGAACATGAATGAACAAATTAGAATGAGCAAAAAAAAAAAGGGATATGGTTTTTAAGATATATGTTGCGAATACCTTGGACTGCCAGAGTAACTAACGATTGCCTGGAAAAGGTTAAGGAATGTAGAACATTATCTACAAATATAAGAAGGCCACAAATAGCGATCTTCGGTCATGTAATGAGAAAAGAGGCACTGGAAAACATCATGAGCAATGGAAAGTTGACTGGTAAAAGAGGAAGGGGCAAACTGAGAGAAATGATGCTGGATGGACTGGGACAGTGGAATGGAGAAATATCATTTGCAGAATTGATCTAGAACACTAGGTATGCAGATATGTAGGGATGCTTAACACATTCTGACTTTCCTTAAATTTTGTTCAGTTTTCAAATTCAATTCAATAAGTTTAGATTATCATTTAACTGATTTTAATGTGAAAAATGTGTCAGTAGAAATAAAAAGTTAAACTTCCACAAGTGTGGCAATTACTGCCACACTACTTGAGAGAAGGATGTTGAAGAGTTGCTGCGGCAGTGCCTGCTAGCATCACACACACAAATATCCATGGAATATTCAGACAAAATTGAACATAGTACTTACTTTGGCTTCCTCCTCTTTTTCTTTCTCCATTTGCTGCAACCTCTTCCTCTCTTCTCTGTAAAACAGAAGACAGCAATTGGCTAACAATGCTTATTTAGTAATCAATAAGCAAAGCAGGACAAAGGTTTGCTGGGGTGCCATTCATTCATTCCAATAAACATTAAGAAACAGTTCAACTGCGGCAAAGCTGTAAACATGGAAAATGAGAAGTGTATGGTAGCTTTACAAAGCTAAAGTTAGTTGCATATCCTTTACAGGATGTAGCAGTCCAACCTAGCATTTTTGGCTGTTTGTGATTCCTGGGCAAGTTTATGTTCAGTAGTTTGCCATTGCTTTCTGAATGACCAGCGCTCATACCATTTCATAAAAAACCAACGCAAGGCGGTCTCCTGCCAAATGGCCCACAGCAGTGTTTCAAAAGGAAAAGGAACTGGGCCCGTAACCCTTTCGCCACAGAGGCGGCTTTACAAAGCTACAATTACCAAAAAATAGAGGACATTGCTTTCATCAGCAAACAACAACAAAAAAACACAAAAACATACACAAACTGTAATGACCCTAGAGTAACTCTTTAAGGCTGAATAATGTAGCCTGGCAACATACTTGGTCCACCTGTCCACTACCTTGTTGATGCCTGATTGAAAAACAAATTTGGGTGTGGCCTTAAAACAATTGTGCAGTCTCCCTCACCATCTGCAAGTATCTGACCCCGCAAATGTTCTTTCAGGGGTCCAAACTAATGAAAGTTCGATGGCGCAAGTCTGGACTGTATTCTGGCTATTTCAAGACCTCAAATTTCAGAGCATGTAGTTTATCAACAGCCATACCAGGGTGGGAGTTTTCATGCACCATTAATGCTCCCTGTAAGAGAAATTCCCAGCATTTAAGTCATATCTGGGTTTCAGTTTGTTCAATAGCATGTCATTGTATCCAGTGCTAGTCACAGTTTCACCCCCTTCCTGGAAATGCACCAATATAGGGCCCTTGATATCCCAAAAGACCATCATCATGACTTTCCCAGTGGATTTCTGCATCCTGAATTTTTAACTGGAGACAACGGATGTTTTCACTGCATTACATTGGCACCTTTCCGTCTTGAAAGACGATAGTTTGGTACATCGTGCTTCAAAAAGGCTTAATAACTACGACCCATGGCAGTGGCGAGTGTGGCTGATAAGGCCAATTCGCGCTGCAAATGTTTGTCCACAGTGGATGCATGTGAAAACATGGTCATTTCCACCATCATGCATCATCTTACGTCTCTAACGCTCTGTGTGTGCTTTATCTGCAATCATTTTCTCCTTTGTCTTTATTCCATTTCTGATAGTTGCTCTCCATGCAACATGCTCAGCAGCGACTTGCTCCCAATGTGCATCATTAATGCCTGTATCAATCATGTCCCGCCGACACACATCTTTGTACCGTAGTAGAGGCCGACCCTGAGATCTCTTACCCACCTGTAATTCACCAAAAAAGATGTCCTTTGGCTTCTACCATCATCCATCCTCCTAACATGTCCTATCCATCTAAGTCTATGAAGACTGAGCATGAACACACCGTCACACAACCTCAACCTGATCTTTCCAATACTTCAATATTTGTGATTTTGTTTTGCCACTTAATACCAAGTATTCTTCGCAGACACCGCATATGAAAGCTGTTTAAACGTTTCTCTTGGTGTGAGTAAGTTGTCCAGGTTTCACTGCCATAAAGAAGAGTACTAAGGACACAGGCTTGGTAGACAAGGACTTTTGCTTTGGCAGTAAGTTTCCTGTTCTCCCAGACTCTTTTTGCTAACATGTTCATTGTTGTTGCTGCCTTGCCAATACTGATGTTGATTTCCTGATCTAGGGATAATTTGCTATTTATCACTGATCCTAGATATGTAAAATAGTCTACTATCTCTAGTTCGGCGTCATCAATAAAGATTGATGGTACCCCATGTGCACCTTGTGACATAATCCGTGTCTTCTATTTGTTAATTGTTAAACCAAATTCAGAACAAGCATTGGAGAATGCAGATAGTAGATGTTGTAATTCTTCGTCAGAGTGGGTCTAATTTCAGCATCATCCGCAAAAAGCAACTCTCTGATTAGTACCCTCCTAATTTTGGTCATGGCCTTCAATCTCTGAGCATTATAGAGGCCGCCATCTGAGTGTGAGTGAATGTATATATCGGCATCCTGATCACGAAAGGCATATTTCAGTAGAAGTGAAAAGTATATCCCAAAGAGAGTGGGGGTTAGTACACAACCTTGCTTAACTCCACTCTTGATTTCAAACTCTTCTGAAGTTGCACCATCAAACTTGATTATACCCTTCATGCCTGTGTGGAACGATTCCACAATGGACAAAAGAGATCTTCTCCAATCTTCTTTAGTGCTTTGAACAGACCCTCACGACTGACCAAATCAAATGCCTTTGTGAGGTCAATGAAGGCAATAAACAGTGGTTGATTTTGTTCCCGGCATTTTTCTTGCATTTGTCGCAATGAGAATATCGTATCAATGGTAGACCGGTTCTGTCGGAAACCTCACTGTGATTCGGGGTAGACTTGAAGTCTGCGCAGAACAATTCTGGCAAATACTTTCCCAACAATACACAGAAGAAACCCCTATAGTTGTTACAGTCACTCCGATTGCCCTTGTTCTTGTACAGCATTATGATGCTTGAATCTTTGAAATCCCGTGAGACATGTCCTTCTCGCCAGCATAGCTCTATTAGCTGGTGGACCTGTAGAGTGAGTGTGTCTTGCCCACTCCTCAGTACCTCTATTGGAATCCCATCCTTACCTGGAACCTTGCCCGATGCAAGTTCATTTATAGGACACTTAACTTCTGTAATGTTAAGCAATACCCCATGAGGGATCATAAGCAGATTGCACATGCGCAATAGTGATTACAAAATGGCTACCCCATTATCGACTTGAACCATGGAAGAACAAGGCGTTATTTCACTGCATAGACAGCCTCATACTCTCTGGTTCGTAATGATGCATCCAGGACTTGTGATAGAGAAAAGCACCTCCTCCTCAAGCATGACTGTCCAAATGCTCCTGACAAAACATAAGCAGTGCACATTTGTGATCATCAGAAAGCTGTCTAAGGACACATTTGTGATCATCAGAAAGCTGTCTTAGGACACATTTGCTACAATTTCCAATCTCTGAGGTCATCATGGACAGTTTTGTATGCAGCACCGTGACTCATGTTGAAATCCACAGCTATGTCATCAATAGTGGATCGCCTTTTGTCCCGGACCACAAAAAACAATTAACTCCTTGTTGTTCTTCCATGGTTCAAGTCGATAATGGGGTAGCCATTTTGTAATCACTATTGCGCATGTGCAATCTGCTTACGACCCCTCATGTGGTATTGCTTAAGAGCCAGTTTGTGTCTTGAAATAAGATGTTTTTTAAAAAATGTTGTCCATACTCTTCCATCCACCTTATAAAAAAATTCCTGTTACTTAATGACTTTCCCTCTAAGAATCAAGTGGTGGTGGTGGTGGGGGTGGGGAGAAGGTAAGCAGAATGGAATAAAATATGTGATACTTAACTCAGAGGCACCAAATAAGAAAAGGGTGAATGATGGCAGAAGTCGCCATATATAGCACAGTCAGAAGATGGTCGGGTGGGGCGGGCACTGTTACAGCAGAGAAGGTGAGAACAGAAACAACAGTTCAGTGGGAATGGTGGGAGTAGAGTACAACAAAATTCCATCCATCCATCATATACCATGCCGATAAACGCGGGTGGTCATCTTTTGCCATCTCACTCAATCACCAGAGTCGTGGATCAGCTCTGTGCTTCTGTCTCGACCATGCCACATGGTCAAGCCATCGAGGTATTTACTTCTTGGTCTTCCCCTTGATCTCTTCCCTTCGATCTTGCCAGTTGTCACCAAGTTCTTCAATTCATTTCTTCTCAAAACATGCCCAACAAATTTTGACTGTCTACATCAGGGGTGTCGAACTCAATCGCTCAGCGGGCCAAAACTCAAATCACACGTAAGGTTGCAGGCCCAACAGGATAAACATTCAATAAGCCGAAAATTAAACCTTTTTTAAAAACAATATAAATTAAAACAGAAAAAAGTTTTAATAATAAAATATCATTGGTATACACATACTCCGGTGCATGCTGGTGTGTTGGGGAATGAACAGGCAGACAGATTGGCTGGCTCTGCAAAACTTGGTGGAGTATTGATGCATGATAAGGCAGACGTGGTTGCGGCCTTGTGGGAGCACGTGTACACCTCGGAGGAGCAAATGGATCACCATGGTCTGGCAAGAATGCGACAGCGTGGAGTGACGAGGGGATCTGGCCGATGCTCGATGCTTAGAGGAAAGGTGAGACGCACATATAATCAGATTGCTACTGGTACTATTGGGGTTGGAACTCTTCGCTGGCTTCTGAGGATGGAGGCGGAGCGCTTATGGGAATGCCCCGAATGCTGTGATGTCGGTTCCTAAATCAATCAATCAATCAATGTCAATCTGTCAGAGCACGATGTCTGGCATCTTTTCTTGGCTACAAGTTCGTTTATGTTGGGTGTAATGTTCTGTGACACTGAGATTCTCATGATGGACTGCACGTGTTCATCAGTGAGGTGACTTGTGTCTTGCGTATCGTTTTGTTAATCTTCATCACAGCAAACAGCTGCTCACACAGATATGTGCTACTAAACCATGCTCAAGATTCCAGCCGCATGTAGACAAAGCCGGGCATCTCTTCAGAAATGAAACGAGTGAACTATGCAGGCCCCACAGTGTCATACTTTGCCTTTAGTGTCCCATTACACCGCAGCTCTATTAACTCCATCTGCAAATTTACAGGTACAGTTTCCACATCTATGGCAAATGGATTACGAAACAGGATTTCATTCCAGTATTTCTTCTGTAACATTCATACTGGAGTCCACACCACGGATGAAGACGGCGAGCTGTGCAGTGTCAGTCGTGTCATTACTTTCATCGACAGCAAGGAAGAATGCAACAAAGTCTTTGCCTTTTTCGATCAGCTGTGTTTTCACATCAGTGGCCATCTCACAAACCCGATCAACAACCATATTTCTGCTAAGGCTTACCTTTGCAAACATCTGCTTTTTGTCTGAACACAAGACGTCACACACTTTCATCATGCAGTGCTCCAGAAACTCTCCTTCTGTAAATGGTCAGCCTGATTTTGCAATTTCCTCCACCACAATAAAACTTGCTTTCACAGTAGCTTCAGTTTGTGATTTTGCTTTGGTGAAAAACATCTGCTGTGATGTTAGATGGCTCTTCAATTCTTCTACACTCTGTAGCTTCTGCTCTGCATTCAGGCTGTTTAACTTGTCTTGATGTTTAGTCTCGTAGTACAATCTCAGATTATATTCTTTGATCACAGCCACATTATCTCCACAAATTAGACACACAGGTTTATCGCAAATATCAGTAAATATATATTCAGCCTTCCAGTGGCTGTGAAAGGCTCTGTTTTCAGAATCAACTTTTCTCTTGGTCATTTTAAAGGCAAGCTTTGATTTTTAAAAGATTGTGTATCTACCAACAGACGCTTGATTGATATCAGGTTAGGTGTAGTGGGGAAAGGTGATGTAATATCCGGGCACTATACTACTTTCATTTCTTATGTGCCAATCCAAAACAAGCAACTGAACATTGCTAGGTCACTATAACGACGAACATTCACACACTACACAACTTTTATTTTCGCCTATTTTGATTGAAGCGAGAACGCTCTCAGGTAGCCCATCATTTGGTAAGGCTGCTAATTAGGGAATTTGATCTGCACTTTATATCGTGGCCATTAAAAAATATTTTTGCCCAAAATTCTCTCTCAGGCCGAATATATTTGTATGTTGGTTGCGACCTCTCGGGCCTCATATGATTGTACGCCGGGTCTGATGTAGCTCGCAGGCCTCGAGTTTGACACATGTGGTCTTCGTTTAATGTCTCTAATCAGTTTACGAATGATTTTCATTTGTTCCTTGAACAACAACAAAATTGCCATACATGTGAGTCATGTAGAATGGAGTGGTCTCGTGATCTGCAACTTCACTCTTACTGTTCACTATAAATACAGAGACAGTCAGGTTGGTGGTCATACTATGTATTGTCAGATCCAATGCACCACCTCTATCAATTTTGCCATAGAGATAGCGAGAATGGATGATATGCTCTGTCATTGGGAGTGTTTGTAATACCACTGCCCCTGATCCACATGCGATAAGATAGCACAACAAGGATTAATGTTATACAGTGATACACTGATTAATACAACATGTCATCTCTCTTGCTGTGTATTAACTGCATCTACACCATGCAAACATAAATACACATATAATAAAGACAGCACAGATGATTGATAAACTGTGAGTATAGGTGTGTGTTGAAAGCATTCACCACAGCTCCTCTCACAGTTGCTTCAAATAGTAAGCAAGAACAAACAAGAACAAAGAGTACTACAGTCATACTACTCTACTGCTGAAGGATCTATATGGATAAAGAAGTGTAGTGATATCCTTATATGTGCCCAGGACACAACCATGATAACTCTTAGTATTCAACCAACAAACCGAGACACCAGAGATGACATTCTGCATTGTGGGTCCACTGGAACAGCCAAGGAAGAGAAAGAGTGGAAGAAAACTGTATTACTGAGCCTGGAGAGGAGATATAACTGGTAGAATGGTGGGATGCCAAGGAGAGAACCAATGTCCCTTGTTAGATACAGCTGTGCTGGGTGTTGAGGCCATGTGGTGGTAAACACCCCACCAAGAAGATGATTTTCAATGATTTTGCTGTGTCTTGTCTTTAGAAGAGCATTACTGGACGGCTGTGACATCAGAAACCCCACAGTGATTGTTTGTTTTAAAGTGGGAGGAAATCAGCCTAGGGGTGTTGCTGCTGATATCTAGGAGATGATGGAATCTGTCTGTTGAACAAAGGCTAGTTTCACCAATGTTTCAACAAAAAATGCTTCACTGTATACTATCATGAATTAGCCCCAAACCCATTATGTGGTGCACTGGAATATGATAAATAAAACCTGCAGTTCACCATCAAAGTGTCAGAATATGGGACACACAGATCAAGACAAGCACTATCTGACATATAGATCAGCATGGTTTTATACTTTTAAACACAAGATAACAAAGAAACAGAGAACACTGAAGTGGTGAAACAAAGGGGGTATGGAAAAGAAAGCGACCCAATGTTGTAAAAAAAGTACGGGATCCGTGTATACACTTGGAGGTGTGCTGGCTATATGACAGACAAATACAACAGTGAACAGTCCTGTCACATGCCCTGAGGCGTGCTGGCTATATGACAGACAAATACAACAGTGAACAGTCCTGTCACATGCCTTGAGGTGTGCTGGCTATATGACAGACAAATACAACAGTGAACAGTCCTGTCACATGCCTTGAGGTGTGCTGGCTATATGACAGACAAATACAACAGTGAACAGTCCTGTCACATGCCTTGAGGTGTGCTGGCTATATAACAGACAAATACAACAGTGAACAGTCCTGTCACATGCCTTGAGGTGTGCTGGCTATATGACAGACAAATACAACAGTGAACAGTCCTGTCACATGCCCTGAGGCGTGCTGGCTATATGACAGACAAATACAACAGTGAACAGTCCTGTCACATGCCCTGAGGCGTGCTGGCTATATGACAGACAAATACAACAGTGAACAGTCCTGTCACATGCCTTGAGGTGTACTGGCTATATGACAAACATATACAACAGTGAACAGTCCTGTCACATGCCTTGAGGTGTGCTGGCTATATGACAGACAAATACAACAGTGAACAGTCCTGTCACATGCCTTGAGGTGTGCTGGCTATATGACAGACAAATACAACAGTGAACAGTCCTGTCACATGCCCTGAGGCGTGCTGGCTATATGACAGACAAATACAACAGTGAACAGTCCTGTCACATGCCCTGAGGCGTGCTGGCTATATGACAGACAAATACAACAGTGAACAGTCCTGTCACATGCCTTGAGGTGTACTGGCTATATGACAAACATATACAACAGTGAACAGTCCTGTCACATGCCTTGAGGTGTGCTGGCTATATGACAGACAAATACAACAGTGAACAGTCCTGTCACATGCCTTGAGGTGTGCTGGCTATATGACAGACAAATACAACAGTGAACAGTCCTGTCACATGCCTTGAGGTGTGCTGGCTATATGACAGACAAATACAACAGTGAACAGTCCTGTCACATGCCTTGAGGTGTGCTGGCTATATGACAGACAAATACAACAGTGAACAGTCCTGTCACATGCCTTGAGGTGTGCTGGCTATATGACAAACAAATACAACAGTGAACAGTCCTGTCACATGCCTTGAGGTGTGCTGGCTATATGACAGACAAATACAACAGTGAACAGTCCTGTCACATGCCTTGAGGTGTGCTGGCTATATGACAGACAAATACAACAGTGAACAGTCCTGTCACATGCCTTGAGGTGTGCTGGCTATATGACAGACAAATACAACAGTGAACAGTCCTGTCACATGCCTTGAGGTGTGCTGGCTATATGACAAACAAATACAACAGTGAAGAGTCCTGTCACATGCCTTGAGGTGTGCTGGCTATATGACAGACAAATACAACAGTGAACAGTCCTGTCACATGCCTTGAGGTGTGCTGGCTATATGACAAACAAATACAACAGTGAACAGTCCTGTCACATGCCTTGAGGTGTGCTGGCTATATGACAGACAAATACAACAGTGAACAGTCCTGTCACATGCCTTGAGGTGTGCTGGCTATATGACAGACAAATACAACAGTGAACAGTCCTGTCACATGCCTTGAGGTGTGCTGGCTATATGACAGACAAATACAACAGTGAACAGTCCTGTCACATGCCCTGAGGTGTGCTGGCTATATGACAGACAAATACAACAGTGAACAGTCCTGTCACATGCCTTGAGGTGTGCTGGCTATATGACAGACAAATACAACAGTGAACAGTCCTGTCACATGCCTTGAGGTGTGCTGGCTATATGACAAACAAATACAACAGTGAACAGTCCTGTCACATGCCCTGAGGTGTGCTGGCTATATGACAGACAAATACAACAGTGAACAGTCCTGTCACATGCCCTGAGGCGTACTGGCTATATGACAGACAAATACAACAGTGAACAGTCCTGTCACATGCCCTGAGGCGTACTGGCTATATGACAGACAAATACAACAGTGAACAGTCCTGTCACATGCCTTGAGGTGTACTGGCTATATGACAGACAAATACAACAGTGAAGGTGGCATGCCTTGAGGTGTGCTGGCTATATGACAGACAAATACAACAGTGAACAGTCCTGTCACATGCCTTGAGGTGTGCTGGCTATATGACAGACAAATACAACAGTGAACAGTCCTGTCACATGCCTTGAGGTGTACTGGCTATATGACAGACAAATACAACAGTGAAGGGCCCTGTCACATGCCTTGAGGTGTGCTGGCTATATGACAGACAAATACAACAGTGAGGCGTACTGGGTATAAAGTGCTAGCACCATATTGTGATAGACCAATCAACAAGAGATGGGTCACATGGTCAGTATTATGTCAGCCACCTTGACTTTCCGGAATATTTATTGGTACCCATTTTAAGTTGGGTCAACCTGAGATAGAGTAAGGGACAATATATTTTCAGAAGGGAAGCACCAAACAGCTGCTACTTACTGCCTTCTCTTGAATGTTTTCTCATATGTCGGCTTGACGGCCAAGTCTTCATCCTCTGGTTCTTCGGGTATGTCACAACGACTGAAAGACATCAGAAAATAATTAAGTCACATACCTCCATGAGCACAGTGACAAATGCTAAATAAGAACTGAATGATAAAATATAAAAATACATCTGATTAAAAGCAAAAACAAAAAAACCAGGGTCAGTAAATATACATCACCAACCGGCATCAGCTAGCAGTATGACAAAAAACAAACAAAGTCTATTCTGTCCCTTGATCAGAATTTCAATTCTCAAATTTGTATTCATCTATGCACATTTTGTCCCTTGATCAGAATTTTCATTCTCAAATTTGTATTTTATGTATAACTTATTCCTTGCTCAGAGTTCCAATCTCAAATTTATATTAATCTATGTCTCTTGCTCAGAGTTCCAATCACCAAATGTGTATTAATGAGAAAGTGACACATAGCAAAGGAGAGGAGGATTCATGAGATTGCTGAAGTTTGTGCTAGACCAACAAGGAAAAGACTGATTGATTGATTTAGGAACCGACATCACAGCATCCGGGGCATTCGCATAAGCGCTCCGTCCCCATCCTCAGCAACCAGCAAAGAGTTCCAACACCAATAGTACCAGTAGCAATCTGATTATATGTCCGTCTTGCCTTTCCTCTGAGCGTCGGCCAGATCCCCTCGTCACTCCTCGCTGTCTCACACTTGCATCAATACTCCACCAAGTTTTGCAGAGCCAGCCAATCTGTTCGCCTGTTCATTCCCCAGCACACCGGCATGCCCTGGAGAAAAGATCCAGGCGATGCTTGCCACCCGTCACCTCCGAAGCGAAGCAAGCCACTCTGTCCGAAACTTGCCTGTCCTCACCATACTTTCTGAGTCAGTTACAATCACGTTGTGTGTGTGTGTGTGTGTGTGTCGTATTCCTCATCCAGCGGAAAGCTGCATTGACCACCTCCACCTCCATTCTTAAGCTAGATGTTGTAGTATCATATGCCAGGCTCCCCTGCACCAAACGTCGACCATTAGATTTTGCTAAGAACCCCCAGGCACTTCTCCTACCTCTCAACACCGACCCATATGTGTAGATAATCACATCACCGAGCGAGCATTATCCTGAATTAGTTGCTGGATTTCCACTTTCGTGGCCCCTGCTGGCCACTCCCTGCACAATGTGATTATAACTCTGCACAAGTCTAACTGCTCCGCTGGCGCTCTGGCCCACTCCTCTCCTCGCCTAATGTTCTCCAAGATGCATACCTGTCTGATCGTATCCTCTGCCTGAGCCATCCATGATTTCCCTCTTATCAGTCGCTGACCCTTAACAGCATCCAGTGCCCCATGCAACGGGTGATCTGTGTCTGCAGCTACTCTGAGGTATGCCTTCGCCTGCATCACCTTGTGCCTACCACCAACAGTCGGCAAACCAAGGATTAACGCATCAACACTACTGGGGTGTCTCTGATGCATCCCAAAATGACTCGCATAGCTTCATTCTGTATGCGCTCTAATTTCACTGACTCTTTGAGACAGTGAGCAGTCCTAATCCATTATCAATCACTGAGAGGATCAAGTTCTGGTATAGTGTGAAAAGCATTCTTTGCTCTGTGTCCATTGCAGCCATAGTTTTAACGAGGAAAAGAATTCATCTACTTACTTGTGTAGCCTCTGAGTTCATCCTGCAGTACCACAACTCTGGCAATGAATCACTATGTATATTATCTACTTACTTGCGTGTAGTATCTGGGTTCATCCTGCAGTACCACAACTCTGGCAATGAATCACTGTGAATATTCTTCTTTTTCTTCTGTGTTCATCCAGTTTTTTTTTCCGGATGAGATTGTGTTGTGCCTGTTTACAGTAGAGCTGGGTTCTTGTGCCGTTAGGCCGACACATCCAACTTTTGCGGGCATTTGTTGATTGGGTTAACATTCCCGGGGGTTTCTCAGGGCGTTTGACTCTCACTATGGTGGTGTTATCCCCCATTCCAGGTGGCCCATTTAGAACAGCCAAAGACACCTTGATCAGCCCTCAAGCGAAGGCTGGGGCAGATTATGGGCATTCCCCGCCATCCAAGGAGGCTTCCATAATTGCAGAGCCAACACACAGTGCTCTGGTACTGGGCTCACCCAAGGAATCGTCACGTCCTGCACATGGCTGCTTAGCCTCACTTCCGTATATTGGGCCTTCCGTTCCCCATAGGAGGTTCTTCTGGAAACCAGAAGAATGCAGTCTGCAGATGACATCCACACAGTGAGCTTTCGATTAGGACTTTCCACGTAATGGATTTGCTATCCAAGAAATATTCCATTTCGTGCCACTAGGACACTTTTTCTACCTTTTATGAAGCCCACACAGTGAGCTTTCGATTCGGGTTTTCCACGTACTGGATTTGCTATCCAAGCAATATTCCATTCTGTGCCACAGGGGCGCTTTTTTCACCTTTGATGACGCCCACAATGAGCTTTTGATTCGGACTTTCCACGTAATGGGTTTGCTAGCCAAGCAATATTCCATTTCATGCCTCTGGGATGCTTTTGTAACCGACATACCTGTGGTATGAAGTGTGGCAGTCTAAATACTTCTTCATGCACCTTTAGGTGTCAACCTGAATGTGTTAAAGTAAGCTGCAGTCAACTTGAGCTTGTTGATATCTCCATAGAGCTTGTCCTGAAATGAAGCAGGTGTGGGCCAAAATATCTTTCTCTGTTCTGCATATATTGGACATTCCTGCAGCAAATGTTTAGCTGTCATTTTACCAGTTCCACAATTACATTCATCGGTATCTCCTATCTTTAGTTTATTGAACAAGTGGTGTTTCAGCCTGTTATGTCCTGTGCGGAGTCTGAAGATTGCTACTTGTTCTCTTCGGTCGAGTTTGTAATATGCATCATCTTTCTGGTGACCTGGATGCTCTGATTCCTTTTTGGTTCTATAAGTGCTTTTTATAAACCTCTTTGCCTCATTATAGGTTATGTCTATGTCAGGCTGTGGTAGTCGTCCGCCCTCTTTTGCTAGTCTGTCAGCCTCTTCATTTCCAGGTATACTGCAATGTGATGGGATCCACTGTATTACAACTTTTTTGGATTTCTGGCATAGACCATGGAGTGCTGCTCTTAGGTCAGCTAGTTCTGTACTGTTTTTTACTCTTCAGTATTGAGACAGCTGACTTTGCATCTGTGAAGATAGCTATTTGCTTCTCTTTATTTTCCTCCATCAAGAGCATTTCTGCTGCAGTTTTCAAAGCCTCCACCTCCGCTTTGAAGTTACTTGAAAATTTTCCAGTTGTCACTGGGTGTGTTTTTTTCACTCCATTTGTTAAATTTAGAATTCCTCCTCCTCCATTTTCTATTGAATTTTTGGCTGATCCATCTGTGTATTCATGGGTCCAATTGCTACTTGATGTTCTTTTATGTAGTTTAGGGTTATTTTTCTTCTTTCGGTTTCATTCTGAGTGTTCTTTTTCTCAATACCAGGAATGTTTTCTATTATCTCAAGTAGTTGCTGCTGTCTCCAAGCCGGGAACTTGTGTGCATTGTAAATAAGTTTGACTGTTGATATGTTAAGTATAGGATATGCCTTAATCTTTCATTTTGCTGTTTCTACAAAGTTGCTATGCTTCAGTCTTCCCTTTCCAAAACCATTAAATCTTTTATACAAAGAGTGGTATGTCAATCTTCTAAATATTTCTGCTTGTTGCTGGGCTCTGCTATCTCTTCTATCCTGCATTGGTTGTAAACAAGTGATCTTTTCTAGTTAATTATAGGCATTGTCTTCAGGCTTCCAGTTATGATCCGCATTCCTTGATTTTGGACTCTACTTATTTTATGAAAGTTTGACTTAGCTACTGTTGCCCAAGCTGTGATGCCATATTCCAGTTCTGGCCTCACACGTCCTGTATATAACTTCTTGAGAACTTTCTTATCTGCTCCCCACGTTGTACCAGCAAGCTTTTTCATGATTGCCATTCTTTGCCTTGCTCTTGTTCAATTGTTCTCAACCTGTGTCTTCCATGTCAGGCGACGATCAAAGGTAACTCTTAGATAGTTTGGATTTTCTTCATGGCGCAATATTTTCCATTCAATACCAGCTAAGGGTGCAGTTTTATTTGAGAGGGAGAACACTGTGCATGTTGTTTTCTCCTCATTTATCTTCACTAGCCATGATTTTGACCAGTCCTCTAGCGCTAATAAGGCTTGCTGTATTCTGCTGTTAGCTGTACTAATATATTCTTCAGATGTCCATATGGCTATGTCATCTGCAAAGGAGGATGTGTGTACTCTAGCTGGAAAATTGTCAGTGATTTCATTTATATATGCTAGGAATTTCAATTTCGCTTGCGCTCCCACCTATGCTACACTCTTCATGTGTCTTCACAAAGTCGGACTAGTGTAACAGTACAGGCACAGGGATGATTATAAAAACAAGTCCCGATGTTGTTCTCTAAAAGGTTTTATTGATCATAATAAACTGAAGAATATTACACAAGTTCTTTGGTATGATGTTTACCTCTCCGGACCTTAGCTGTAACTAACCTCCCCAAAAACCCTACGTCACGGATTGAGCATCCTTAGTAACCTTCTAGGATGCTCAACCGTGCCCAAACCTTGCACATCAAACCTATTAACAGAGATGGTACTCACTCTGTTATACTAGAATCAAGCTCAACTACTTTTAGCTTATGGGAATATCCTGAATGCTGTGATGTCGGTTCCTAAATCAATCAATCAATCAACTACTTTTATTGTTTCTTTACTTATTCAGTCAGTCGGTGGAGATTTGCTCACAAAAGACGAGCAATATCTCCGGTGGGCCTATTCTCGCTGGTCGCGAAATCCGCACAGTGGAAGGATGAGAGATTTGCTCGCAACAGATGAGCAATATCTCTGGTGATATCTCCGGTGGGCCTATTCCCGGTGGTCGTGGGATCCGCAAAAGTCTGACGGTAGTACATGCTTTACACAGGTCTGGACACTTGTGATTGACAGATGTACACGTCCTATGATCCAGGCACGTACGAGGCCCTCACCTGCGGGACTTGGCTGAACACCTCTAAGTCGGGTCCCTTGGGTTCCAGGGTCTGGCCACCACTCGCCATCTGCTCATGGAGGCGAGGTTGACGCTGAGCCACCAGCGTCTACAGCCTACCTTGTTCCAGACGTATTGGTTACCCATTCCTCTGGAGAAGACAAGGCAAAGCCGAGAGAGGGAACATGTCATTTGGGCATCACGTTTCTCTGAAGCTCTGCCCAGGCATTGTGATGGAATTTTGGCCACATTCCAACTCACATACTTTGGTCTGTCAAGACTGCAAGGTGCCACTCATGCTAGGAATAATGTTGGTGAAAGAATTCCTCCTTGGGGAACACATTGCTCCAATAGCATCTTTTTGCTGGTTTATCCTTGTACTTTTGTCCTCGCAGTTCTGTTCTCAATGTAGTAGCTGATCCATTTGTACATTTTCCCACAAACATGCATTTTTTTCAGTTTTACTTTCAGTCCTTCCTTCCATACTTTATCAAATGCTTTTTCTAAATCTATCCAGACCGCTAGTGTGTGCTTTTTATCCTCTGTTTCCTGAGCTATATAGGTTATTTGATCTTCAGTGGATCTGTACTTTCTGAATCCTGCTTGGTGTGGTGTTAAGAGTTGGTTTTCTTCCAGATGCCATGTTAGCGTGCCATTGATAATGCGTTCTATTAATTTTCCTACACAGCTAAGTAGACTGATAGGTCGATAGCCATTTGGTTCTTCCGGGTCTTTTCCTTTCTTTGGGACTGGTATTAGTATAGCTTCCTTCCATGCTTGTGAGACTATTCCTCTCTTCCAGCTGTAATTTAGGAATGCTAGTAGTTTCTTTTTTGCTTTAGTGCCTAATCCTATTAGCATTTCATTTGTGATTCCATCCTTTCCTGGTGATTTCTTCTTTTTTAGGGTATTCATTGCCTGTTCCATTTCTTCCATTTTCAGATATGCCATCATATATTCTGCTGCTGTCTCTATATTACTATGATGTGTCTGTTTATCTTTGATTGCTTTCTTCAGTTTGGTTGTAATATCAATGTGGTTTGCACTAGCATAGTGTTCCATTTGTGCATTTGCAGCCTTTTTTCCTGTAAGCAAGGCATTTCCTTGTTTCACTAGTTTCCATAGTTTGTTTCCATCCCTGTCAAAGTTCAGGTTTTCTTTTTTTTTCCCTCCAACGATCTCTTGTTGTTTGATTCACTGTTCTTTTATAATCTGCTGAGATGGCTTTGAGAGAGATGTTCGCTTCAGTTGTTTGTTCTCGCTCTTCTGTCTTCCTGGTATCTTCAACTTTGTCCTTCAAAATTTGTATTCTTCAGTCCAGTATGGTTTGTAAGTTTTCCTTGCTCCACTTGGAATGGGCTCGCCTGTATTATTGCTCTGTTTAGACTTTCCACCATTTGCTTCATGTTGCCATATTGTGTATTTATATTTTCACAATATCTGTCCGTCAGTATGGCAAATCTGTCCCAATCAGCTCGTTTGTAATTCCAACGGGGCAGAGGCTTTTGCTCTTGTGTTACATACTCTATATTCATTACAAGCTTGATTGGTCTGTGGTCAATACCTGCTAATTGGTCAAGCACATGGCGATCGATTTTGTGGAAGATGTCTCCTGTGCAGAAAGCTAAGTCTGGAGTAGAAGTGTAAACTGTCTTTTAGAGTAGAAGCTCGGTGTGTCGTCTGCTTTGTTGAGTAGATGGAGATTTGAGTCTATTTCCCAGTCCTCCACTTCATCTCCTCTGTTGTCAGTATCTGGGCATCCCCATCTTTCTGAACGGCTATTAAAGTCTCTGACAATAATGCAGTTTGTGTCAGTTATTTTCATGTTTGAAAGTGTAAGGTCCTTATCTGCTGGGCTATACAGGTTGAAAATTCTTATTTTCACGTCCTTTATCATTATATCAACACCTATAATTTCCGTTTGGTTGTCAGAAGTCACAGATACTTCACTACAAGGTATTGTGTTTTGTGTAAGTATTAGAACTCCTCCTTTGTGTCCTTTGCGGTCGAAACGTGTGGTCTGATATCCTCTGACTGAGAATCTGTGATTAGCGTTGAGCTGTGTCTCTTGAATGCATGCCACATCTATTCTATCTTTATGAAGACGCTGTGTTAGGGAGTCTTTCTTCTTGTAAACTCCTTCAGCATTCCACTGTAGTATGTTGAGTGTCCGGGGTGTTTGGTCAATAGCCCATAACCTACTCCTCTGCGCCTTGACTCCACAGCACAGGGGAGGGTGACCACCAGTAGTCATGGGTGGATCCCCTCGAGGAAGGGGGCCGGCACTATCACCGCCTGATGGGACTTCACAGGATTAGCACCATACTGATTAAGGCAATGCTAACCCTAAAAACTTAAATTCTATAATACTTAATTTCTATGTTCTGTTACGGTATAGGGTTTGATACTGAAGACAGTTGATCGATAAAATACTGTCAAATTGACTGTGCACTTAACGGTTGCTATGGAAACCAAGATAAACAGTGGCCATATTGAATTTCTTAACGTACCTCTAAAACAGTTATTTTTTAATGTACAGGCTAACTTCTACATTTTATGTGTACATAAATAGACCCTTTACAAGTTTAGTAGAAAATTCTAATGATATCTCTTGGCATTTTTTTCTTCATAATTATTAAAAATTTAACGACTTTTTTCATGACTTTTTTTTTTTTTTTTTACTGCTGCACAAAAACTATAACTTAACTCTTTCGCTACCAAACAAAAATTGGGTCCTGACCAAACAGAAATTCATGGCAGAAAATTCGGAATAGGGGTGTGTTAGAATAATGCTTTTAAAATGGTTAAAATGGTAGCAGATCTATTGTATTACATATCAAATTAAAGAGGATTGCACAAGGAACATGACAGTGTTAATAATTAATTGATAGGTTACAAATATTATGACAATAATGAGAGGTTTAATAAAACCAACTGAAATTAAAGAGGTAAAAATTATTTAAAAAACTGCACTTATAAGGTGTTTTCTTCACTCCTATACTGCTAATCATGTTTAATTTACTGACTAATCAAACAAACACCACTTGTCTTCAAGAATATAAACAGTATTGCTCATTAAAATCACCCAAAAGGAAGTTTTGGTGCATATTCTGAACCATGTCTTTTTCACAAAAAAATGAAAAAAAAATAATGACAGAAAACTGTAAGTTGGGGTCTGTCACAATAATGTTATGAAAATGGTTAAAATTGTAGCAGCAATGTTGTATTATATATCAAAATAAAGGGGATTGCACAAGGAATATGTTGGTATTGATCTCATACATAATCATAATATATATAATATAATATAATATAATTTTTTTAATAATTTGAAAAAAACGAGGTAAAAATGATGAAAACATTGCACTTACCAAGGGGCGTTGTTATCCTGATCACTGCTAATCCTGTTGAATTTACTGAACAAACACCACTTTTCTAAAATATGAACACAATTGCTCCAAAAAGAAGTTTCAGGAACAATCTGAGCTGCTTCGCGATGTGCACTTTCAATTAAACTTTGCTTGAAATCCTTCAATGACAGTTTTTTTTTCCTCCTTTCTCTGTTTGGCATATTGAATGTAGGATGTTTATTTTTATTTGCGATATGTGGCAGTCTATTTGTGATAGGCTGCAAAGCAAACTTTGGGGCACAAGTGTGGTCTATTAGTGCAGCCAGAGCAAACAAAAGACGATCTGTGTCGTTTAGTTCAAGCGCTGCAAAAAACACATTCCGTTCTCTATTGACACCAATAAATTCTATTAAATGCTTGGCTCCTGTCAATTTCCTGCAGCAGACTTTTTTAAATTATTTGGCATGCAGAGTGTCAAAATTTCAGGAATAATCTGAGCTGCTGCGCAATGTGCACTTTCAAGTAAAATCCTTCAATGACATTTTTTTTTTGCACCTGCTGTGAAACATGGTGTGATAAATAGATTCAAATCGATTCCTGGGAAACATAGTGGCATACTAAGGAGTATATAAATGTGCACTTGTACACCAGTAGACTTTGATAGATGGTGCTGGATCAAGTCCCATAGCAATAATGACAGACGTAAACTTCAGCCATTCGTGCTTCGTGAGTGGGGTCCAGGATAACAGACTAGAATGTTTTCTTTTAGGAGTGTTCTGCATCAATATCTTTTTCTTATATTTGTTTACATTTTTAATTAAACAATCCACTATGTCATCATCAAAAAACACTTTGAGAAAATCCATAGGTGTTTGCAGATGATAAAGTTTAGAGTTGACGTGAGATCTTCGAGGACAAAACTCATACTTCAGTTTTGTTTCTCCTTCTGACACATCTTGCCATGGTGATGGGATAGGTGCATCACGCTCTACAGAAGCTTGTAGATTCAAATTTTTCCTCCAGTTTTATTCTTATTTTGTACTGTTTGCTTTCCTTTGTGCTGAGAAGTGATTGTGACAACCTGACATTCATTGTCAGACGGACATTCATTGTCAGACACCTCAGCTGAAGATGAAGTCCCACTAGTATCTTTATCACCACGTGCTAAAACTTTAGATTCACATATAAAACTGCTATATGAAGTCATTCTACGTGGACACATACCGGTGGGCGTTTTCATTGTGAAAAACCAAAACAAACAACTTTAAAACTGAAAATACACAAAAATCCAATGTTAACAAATGTTTGACGACACAACCATGATGTAGCTATCTTTCTGTTGTGCGACTTTTCAGTTTACTGTAACTTAAAATTCCGAAACGGAACAGAAATGAATCAGATAAACCACTGATCATTCTGTGTCGATAAAACTACCAATTGCCACTACAGTCCGTCCAATGGGGCACGAGATCGGCGCTTGGTAGCGAAAGAGTTAATATTAAAGATTGCTCTACTCATAATGTAAGTAATACACCGAAGAATATCTGTGCACAGTTTCATTACAATCTAACTAATAGTTTTAAATCAAATTGTACCTAAGTATAAGAAACTGGCGAAATGAGAAAACGGGGCAAAACGAATTATTTTTGTTTTTAAAAAATACTATTAAAGTTATTTTCATGTTTTAATGACTTTTTTAAATACAGAAAAATAGTTTACAACTGTGACATTTAGAATAGTCCTGCTGCATATGCAGGACCTCCCTCCAGGGCATGCAGCTCACCTTGTCTGTTCAGTTTGGCCGCTCGTACAGTGTTGCGTCTTTTGGTTTGTTTGTCCTCCTTGTACTTCAGACTATTTCTTACTTGCTTCTGCATCCTAAATGTTCCTAGTCTCTGCATATGCAGGCCTGTAGAAAGTCCATAAAACTGGGCAGTGTCTTGGGCAGCAGCAGCTCCAAAGTTGAACTCTCTTGCTGTAGTTACAACTGCAAACTGAACGCGCTTGCGTGAGGCAAAGTTGTCTTTAGTACATCGAGCCCATATCAAGCTGTGTAAACACTCATTTGAATTCTGAGTTTGTCCTGACACACATCTACTAAGTACTTCAGTGTCAGACAGCCTTTCATAAATTGGCAACAGATATTTCTCAAGCTTGTCACGGTTGAGCCATGTGTGTAACATCTTGTCATGAGGACCCGGGACCTGATGCTTAGCCAGGGCGGATTGAAAAAAAACAACAACACCAAGATTGCTCTCCACTTGGGCAAATTTCATGATGTGGACTTTTGTCTGTTGAAAAACAGTGATGCAGTGAAACCATAACACTTTTCCTCATGGACTCTACACTTGTGTTGTTTCTTATGGCTCTATTGTAATAAATTGTCAGCCTACGGATGGCATTTTGTGTAAGCTGACCTTTACCGCATCCTCCTAGGGTCACACCTTGCTTTCGGCAGTCAGCAACAACATTGCGGAACACTGTTCCAAAGAGTTTACTGACATGGTTGATACACTCCTCTTTGTCTATCTGAATGTCATCCCCATATGGTTTGATCTTGGTAAGCTCAGCAAATGTTTTTGTCACCATCAGAAAGTATTGACGTGTAGCGAAGTTTATGACGGGTCAAAGACCGTCGCCACAGCACCATTGCAGCCTCCACCTCCATCATTCCAGCAGATCCTGTGAAATTTTTATCACAGTTTAGAAGATGTTCTGCCTTCCATGCAGCAAATTAATCTGGTTTGTCTCTGGAAAGTGTCTTACCAGTGGTTTCACACACCTGACAATATGTGGACATAACATGGGCATCTATGCAAAGTCCTGTAAGAACATCCACTGCACAGCCAACTCCAATGTGGGATGTGTGGCCTCTGGTCAGCCAAGTGCCATCAAAGCTGACACTAATATCTAGCACATCATTGTCATGTAGAGTTAAGCCTGACTGTTGTGCATGAGCCTGTCGAACACACTTTACGGTTTGAGAGAAAACTATTGCTCTTTGTTCCCGTTTTTGGTATCCATTATCGTCACCAGAAGCATACTTGCTGCTAGTGGATGTCATGTATTTATACGTATCTCTTATAAACTGGCTTCAGGTAATAAAAGAATCACTTCCACAACTTTGAGAAGAACACGATGGCACTGATTCATTCACATTCACTGTCAAAACACTGGGATTTGAAAGAAGTGGCATGTGACTTTAGCTGGGTCGCTTTCAGAATTGTCTGTACCGTTTACGGCATTCGGGTAGGCTTTTCGCTGTTTACGAGCATTTGCGAGGTGTAGTCTGAGAGATTTCTTACATTGAGTAGATGACTGGATGTTAAATTTCTTGGAACGAGGCATTTTTCAATGTGTGTTGATCTATCGTCAATTATAAACATACGGCGTCTGAATCATTGCGAAGTATAAACACCACAAATCAGCCATCTTGGAAACCCACGTGATCAGTTTCAGCCATCGGGGATCGCGCATTGCTCGCCGTCTCGTGAGGTTTTCCATATATGGAAGTTTCCGGAAGATTACTGACATGAAACAAACTGTTGTAGACATAAGCGTTTCCGATTATGCAAACTCAGAATTTCACGAACGATTACGGGAGATCATGACGTTTACAACGATGTATGATACGTGTGTGTAGCATTTCGCTGAGATATCTTTGCTAGGGTTTGAACACCGTCAATTTCATAACAATATTCAATAAGTAGACAATTTGACACCTAGGGTGGGTTCAGTAAACAGTTGTTAAACAAACACAAGCACAGAATCTGATAGAAGACATGATAAGGTGTCTAAAAATGAACAATTCCAAAAATAGCCAAATTGACCAAAAATCGATGTTTTTACTGCCGCACATCACCTTAATTTTAAACTGGCATCATGAATTGATTAAGTTACATTGCACTGCTTTGTCAAGCCTGTGGCTCAGTACATCCAATTTCGACAAGCATTATTCAGGGTGCTTTCCCTAGCCTTTGACTGTCCCCAGTCTGCCTACAAGGCAGCAGGTTTGTGTGTCTCTTAGTCCAGTTCCTCTCCCTTGACCTGTCCGACATGGGTGACCCTACCAGTAGCTTTGCTACCGTCAGCATAACTTTTGGGGTCATTGGAATGCGCAAGCCCCTCTATCTCGTCACGGTGGACACACGACAGAGGGGACTGTTAACATTATCTACTTACGTGTGTGTAGCATCTGGGTTCATCCTGCAGTACCACAACATTGGCAATGAATAACTATGGATATTATCTACTTACTTGTGTGTAGCATCTGGGTTCATCCTGCAGTACCACAACTCTGGCAATGAGTCACTGTCAATATTATCAGGCAGCCGTCGCCACTTGAGGCAGTGATCACATTGAGCCCACAGCCAATCAGGATGATTCCTGGCAAATGTAGAAAAGCATGGCAGTGAGTGGACATCAAGCCATGTTCATTAAATGAATACTACTGCATGTCTCACAGGAATAATAATAACATGATGTTGCAATCAGTACACACATACCCACAGATTTCACACAAACACATACCATGCTGCCAAAGAATGGTCAGAGTTCAATTCCTTGCAGTGCCAAACTGTGGAGCATGGGATTGGCCAGCCACATAACTTCAGACTTTTCTGGAGACCGGGATGAAAATGTGGCCAGGAAGGGGATTGACCACCATTTTGTGGTGACTTAGCACATGTAAAGGCTCAAAACTTGGCACCCTTACAAAAGTATCTTTTATGGGTTACACACACACATACATGCTTGTAGAAAATATTAACATAGTATTTTTTACTGTGGCTTTAAATCTTTGCTTGTGATAGAGGCATTCAAAAATCCTGTAAATGGCTATACTTCACATGACTGAAACTGTGGTATTAAAACGACAACTCACTGCTAAACAGTAATTGTGTAATGAATGACGAACAAATACTGAGCATATGGTGCCAGTCCCAATGTTTAGAGTGATCAGCATGAGATACATGATGTAGTCAACATCATGCCGACCTGTAGAGCCATCAGCATGAGATACGTCATGTAGTCAACATCATGCCGACCTGTAGAGCCATCAGCACGAGAACACCGACCTGTAGAGCCATCAGCACGAGATACGTCATATAGTCAACATCATGCCAACCTGTAGAGCCATCAGCACGAGATACGTGATGTAGTCAACATCATGCCGACCTGTAGAGCCATCAGCACGAGATACGTGATGTAGTCAACATCATGCCGACCTGTAGAGCCATCAGCACGAGATATGTGATGTAGTCAACATCATGCCAACCTGTAGAGCCATCAGCACGAGATATGTGATGTAGTCAACATCATGCCGACCTGTAGAGCCATCCGCACGATACGTGATGTAGTCAACATCACGCCGACTTGTAGAGCCATCAGCACAAGATACGTGATGTAGTCAACATCACGCCGACCTGTAGAGCCATCAGCACGAGATACGTGATGTAGTCAACATCACGCCGACCTGTAGACCCATCAGCATGAGATACATGATGTAGTCAACATCACACCGACCTGTAGAGCCATCAGCATGAGATATGTCATGTAGTCAACATCACACCGACCTGTAGAGCCATCAGCACGAGATACGTGATGTAGTCAACATCATGCTGACCTGTAGAGCCATCCGCACGATACGTGATGTAGTCAACATCACGCCGACCTGTAGAGCCATCAGCACGAGATATGTCATGTAGTCAACATCACACCGACCTGTAGAGCCATCAGCACGAGATACGTGATATAGTCAACATCACACCGACCTGTAGAGCCATCAGCACGAGATATGTCATGTAGTCAACATCACACCGACCTGTAGAGCCATCAGCACGATACGTGATGTAGTCAACATTATGCCGACCTGTAGAGCCATCCGCACGATACGTGATGTAGTCAACATCACGCCGACCTGTAGAGCCATCAGCACGAGATACTTGATGTAGTCAACATCACGCCGACCTGTAGAGCCATCAGCACGAGATACGTGATGTAGTCAACATCACACCGACCTGTAGAGCCATCAGCACGAGATATGTCATGTAGTCAACATCACGCCGACCTGTAGAGCCATCAGCACGATACGAGATGTAGTCAACATCATGCCGACCTGTAGAGCCATCAGCACGAGATACGTGATGTAGTCAACATCACACCGACCTGTAGAGCTATCAGCACGAGATACGTGATGTAGTCAACATCATGCCGACCTGTAGAGCCATCAGCACGAGATACGTGATGTAGTCAACATCATGCCGACCTGTAGAGCCATCAGCACGAGATACATGATGTAGTCAACATCACACCGACCTGTAGAGCCATCAGCACGAGATACGTCATGTAGTCAACATCATGCCGACCTGTAGAGCCATTGTAACAGTAAAGGGAGTAGCTTAGGAGTAAAGAGTTAAGGAATGCTGCGCATTCCTTGACTAGTGGGAAAACCATAGCTAGTGAACGTGTGTGCATGAATGAAGAAGTGTATCTAGGCTGGCACACACGTCACTTGGGGCCCAGCTAGCAGGGAGTGAGGAAAACATGAAAACATCCGAATTTGAGCATAACATCATGATGCTGTAGTTGAACGATTCGACAAATAAAGAATGATCTAAACAACGCGGAGTCTTGTGTGCTGAACGATCATCACGTGCCTTCTAACCTGTGTGTGTAACATCTCTACACTATAATACAGGTTGATTTGGTGCCTTTGACCTCAAGAAATATGGGATGTCGTGGAGAGAGTTACCGCCATGAAAGATTCTTGTGTCTGGGCGTCTGGAGAAGGAAGTTTTTTAAGTAAATAATAATAAGAAACGCAACAGCTGAAAGCCCACCAAGGGGTAGTTGTTGTGGGTTCTCAGTGTATTTCTGTTTAAAAAGGAGATCGATTTCTCAGGCCAGCTCAGAAGGTTTGACTGATTAACTTATTTTTTTGAAAGACTGATGTTTTATCTAATTAATAGTATGAAATAACTTGAGCACTGACCAACGCTAATTGTATAATGAGATCAAGTAATGCCGTTTTGCATCAAAAATTAGTACACAAGCATATAAGAATGAACTCGCTGATTATGAAGTCTCGAGGTACCAGAAATGATTTCAACAGAACAATAACCTGCTCCAAATAAAACTCAAAGTAAAACAAAGAATGCTGAAAATTATGAGTTTTAGCTCATTCGACTGTTGAAGGTGAAGTCAAGGTTATATTGCAAATTCCATAATTGTTAAATCGATATTCTCAATACTCTCTACAGTCACTTCACTTAAGTGAAGGCATTGATGAATATAGTCAACTTGTCTTAAGTCAAAAGTTGTTACAAGAAATTTAACTGACCGTTGTTGGAATGCCACCTAACATATAACGGAGTGGATAGAGTCAGGTTTGAATCCAATTGTTGTTGACTGGTTCATTTTTACGCTGAAACATATGAAAATGCCAGATTTTTGCTGAAACCGGGAGCAGTTGTCGGTTGAAAAATCGTGAAGGTGACCTTGCTTGACGGAAATTAAAGTCTAACGCTTACAGTCAATCGAGCAAGTAATCAAGCAGTTTGTTATCGAGCGTTATATCGAGCACAATCAACGACAGGAAAATAATTGGAAAGAACTGATTTCGACTTCGATTGAATTAGGAAATCCAGAGGTTTTTTTTGTGTTCTGATCCTTTCAACGGTGTCGATTTCATTTAAGTTCTTTTATCAGGATTCGTGATTAGAACAGAAAATTTTCTTCGTCAGGATCTTCGATTGGAGTTAGTTTTTTGTTAGTATAGTTAGATAATAGATAATATTAGAGCAATTAATTGAACAGATTATGTATTGCTGCTGAATTTGAAATTAATATTGTTTGAAATATTTGTATATTGCTTAATAATTTCCATTATAGATTCTAGAATGGAACCCCAAGATTTTTCACAGGTACTGACTGGAGTTGGTGGGGCAATAGCAAGGTTGGATGCAGTGTTAAGACAACAAAATGTAAGCAGTGATGTTGAGAGATTTAATGGACAAGCAAACCAGTTTAAGAAATGGGTCATTTCTATTGAGAAACATGCTTATTTAGTAAACGCTACAGATGAGGAGAAAAAGAATTTGGCATACAGAACAAGTACAAGTCCAGTTTCTGACCATATAAGAAGAAAACTAGAAGCAGGAAGAGGTGAAACCTGGGAAGAATTTAAAGATGATCTCGCAAGAAAATACGCTGAAATTACTGATCCACAACACGCATTCTCAGTATTGCGACAGACTAGACAAAATACTACAGAAAGTGTACAGCTATATAGTGACAGGTTAATCAATTTAGCGGAAGAGTCATTTTTAGGACAGAATGTACGTGCTGAAGAAGTGGAACGGATGTTAGTAGGGATTTTTGTTGATGGGATTAGGTCAGATGGATTGAAATTTAAATTACTAAGAGAGAATCCGGCAAGATTGTCACAAGCGGTAGATATCGCTATACAAGAGGAAAGCTTGAGGAGAAGGTTTAGATTAAGGGTAGGACGAGAGTTAGGTAGTAGTTCGGAAGATAGAATTGAAGAACCTATGGAAATAGGACAGTATAGACATGGATGGAGAGGAGGACGAGGAGAAATACAGATGGTACAAAGAAATGATAACGTATATAATCAAGGTAGAGGAAGACAAGTGAGAAATACTATAAGAAACATGGAAGGTAACACAAATAACTCGAATGTGGTTTGTTGGGGATGTCACCAACGTGGGCATTTTTTTCGCTTTTGTGGTAACAGACGTGTCCCATCGAATACACAAAATAATAGAGCTGTTCAGACGAGTACACAGAATAGAACTGCAAATGGCAGACCAGCAAATAGGAATTATGGAGACATGCAGAGAAATTTTAGAAGCTCAGGAAATCAGGGAAATTGGCATCCCGCTTACTGAACAGGATCGGCAGTAGGGGGGAAGATAGTAAGGTCCAAAAGGGGCATCAATGTGTTAAAAACCCAAAGGATGAGTATAGTAGGACATTTAGAAATAAAAAACAAGCCGAGATAAAACAATTGTCATTAAATATGGTAGATCCTAGTTCATGTATAGTACAAATAGGAAAATATAAAGTTAGAACATTAGTTGATTCGGGAGCACAAGTTAGCGTGATTAAAGAAGCATTTTTATATCGAATGTTAAAAAATTGTAAAATATTTAGAATTCAGGAGAATCTTCATTCAGTAACGGGACAAAAATTAGAAGTGCTAGGACAAACGATGATAAACTTGAAATTAGGAGGGATAAATGTCAGGCATATGTTCCATGTGGTCAAAAATTTAAATAGAAATATGATATTGGGTAGAGATTTTTTATTGAAAAATGGGGTGAGACTTTTATTTGATTTGCATAAATTAAAATTCCAGGATGTTTACGTAGATTTAGAAGAAGATATGCATGTGTCGACACTAGTTAGAGTCAAAACGACCATGAATTTAAAACCACAGTCAGTTAATTTGATACAAGCAAAGCTGAAGAGAAACCCGTATTATGTAGCAGGAAACATAGTCAGAATCACTGAATTGCAAAAAGAAATAATTGATGAGCCAGGTTTGGAAGTTCCGGATGGAATAATAGAATTGGATAAAAGTTTAACATTTCCAGTGATGGTTATTAATAACACAGGTAGAGAAATTAAATTATACAGAGGATGTGTAATAGCCAAGCTAGAACATAACGTTAGTGACATATTGACAACAGATAGAGTAAATATGGCAGGCATAAGTTATTCAGAAACCTCTAGTGAAAGAATTAATAACAGGCGCGGATGCGGACGAAAAGGGAACATAAGAATGGATGAATCGATCCATCCATCCAGAAGAAATACAGCCCAAATACATTCACTAGACAAAGTTACAAGGGAACAAGAATTGTTGGCACAGTTAAAAACTCCGCCAGAAAATAAGGAAGTATTAGAACAACTTATAAAACAAAATCAGGATGTGTTTGCAATTAATGATTTAGAATTGGGAAAGACAAAAACAGTTACAATGGAAATAGATACGGGAGACCATCCACCAATTAGTTTAAAACCATATAGAACTCCATTAAGAAATAGAGAAGTCGTAGAAAAGGCAATAGAAGATATGTTGAAAGCAGGCATAATAACAAGATCAAAATCAGAATGGTCATCTCCGGTCGTCATAGTAGCCAAATCTGATGGTTCGAACAGGTTCTGTTGCGACTACAGGGCGTTGAACAAAATTACTAAGAATGTAGCGTACCCATTGCCGGTGATTGATGATATTTTGGGGTTACTTAATGGCTCTACATATTTCACAACGCTGGATGCAAGGGCAGGATTTTGGTGTATTCCGATGTCGAAGGACGCGCAAAAGAAAAGTGCCTTTTGTACTCATATGGGTTCTTACGAATTCTTACGTATGCCATTCGGTCTCAAAAATGCACCGTCTCACTATATGTTCTTAATAAATGAAGTACTAGACGGTATGCAAAATTTTGCCCTGGCCTATATAGATGACATATTGATATTTACGAAAGGGAATGTGGAGAATCATTTGAAACATATTAGACTAGTATTTGACAGATTAAGAAGGCATGACGTTAAATTAAAGCTTAGTAAGTGCCAGTTTTTAAAGACAGAAACAAAATATTTAGGCTATATAATAAATAGGGAAGGTATTAAACCAGACCAGGACAAGATAAAGGTTATTAAAGAATTACCTCCTCCAACTAATGTTAAGGAAGTGCGTGCGTTTATAGGTACGTGTGCGTATTATAGAAGGTTTGTACCAGCATTTTCAAGGATAGCAATACCTATTACGAATTTAACGGGAAAATACGCTAGATTTAAGTGGGATGATGAGTGTCAAAAAGCGTTCGAACTTTTAAAAGATAGCTTAACAGTAGTACCATTATTGACACATCCAGACTTGAATAAACAGCTAATACTATACACAGATGCTTCAGACAACGCAATAGGAGCATGTTTGGTTCAACCATATGAAGGAGAAGAATCTGGAATACCAGGGGTTAAAAATGAAAGACCAATCTATTTCTTGTCTCATAAACTCAGCAAGACTCAAAAGAAATGGCCGATTATTGAGAAAGAAGCATATGCTATACACTACGCTCTTCAAAAATTAAATTACTATTTACATAACGCCAATTTCATTATTAGAACTGACCACATGCCATTAAAGTCGATATTAGAAGCACCAATACAAAATAGGAAAATACAAACGTGGGCATTGAATTTACAGGGATACAATGCTAAGGTTGAATATGTTTCAGGGAAACATAATACATGCGCCGACCTTTTGTCTAGGATCCCATATACACAGTCGTCAGGGAACACGGAAGATGAAGCTGAACCAGAGATAGACGATCGAAACTGGCAAGTAAATATATTAGATTCTGCCATAATAAATAGGGAAGAATTTGAGAGTTTACCATCGGATCAAGAGTCTGAACCTAGAACAGAAGACCCACATTTAGAACAGTTTGATATGAAAACAGAACAAGAATTAGATCCAAAAATAGTACAGATAAAAAGAAAACTGAAAGAAACAGGGGAAAATAGTTTTAAAAGAAAGTTTGTAGAGTTACAAGAAGACAATCAATTATATTATATCAGTGAAAAAGGTGAAGGAGTAAGAAAATATATTCCGAAACATTTAGAACAAGAAGTCTTAAAGGCATATCACGATAATAATGGTCATTTTGGACGAGATAAGTTAGTGAAGGCTATTAGCAGTAAATATTACTGGCCGAATTTATTCAAAAGTGTATATGAATATGTTGAAGCGTGTGAAAAGTGTAGGTTAAGAAACATGAAGATAATCAAATGTCCTTTACAAGATACCGATATTCCTCAATTTCCAATGCAGAAAGTAAGTTTGGATATTTCAGGTCCTCATCCAAAAACATTATCGGGAAATGTATACCTACTACATATAGTTGATTCATATAGTCTCTGGCCAGAAGTTTATCCAATTCCAGACAAGAGTGCTGATTCAGTTATAAATATGCTTTTACAAGAATTTATACCAAGGTTTGGGTGTCCACAAATAATACTTACAGACAATGGGAAAGAATTTGTAAATAGAAAGTTTGAAAAATTGGTAAAAGATTTGAATATAAAACACATTAGGACTTCATATTACAGACCAACTTCTAATGCTAAAAATGAGAGACAACATAGAACACTATACAATATTCTAGCGAAAAATGTAGAAGAACACGATATGGATTGGGATCTTTATTTGGGGATAGCATTAGCGGCGATACGTACACACAAAAATGAAGGAACAGGTTTCTCACCATTTTACTTAGTACATGGGAGAGAACCAATATTGCCAATTGATAATTTATTAAAGCCTAGGAGAAAATATCTGGGGGAAGATTTTCAGGAAACAAGGTTGCAAGAGATGCACAAAGCACATCTTCGTTTAAGAAATAATATAATTAAGGCTAGAGAAAGACAGAAGAAATATGCAAATAAAAATGCACACTTACAAGAGTTCAACATAGGTGATAGGGTGTATTACAAAAAACATAGAAAAAACTCTAAGTTTGATGCTCATTGGGTCCCGGGATACTATATTTTAGAAAAAAAGGGTCCAGTGTCATATACTATTAAGAATCAAATTTCAGGGCATGTTGCACGTTCACATGTAGAGCACTTAAGGCGGGATAATGAGGAAAGGGATGCAGAGAATAGTAATAATAATTATTGTTCCGAAGAAATATTGTCAGGTGGACAGATTGTCAGACAATCGGTATATCCAATACCTATAGAGAATGGGAAACAAGTGACAACAGCATCTACTACAGCTGAACAAGAAGAAACAGTACCAAAAACAGTCATGACGGAGGAAAATAACATGTATGACGATTATATTAGCGAAGAATCAGTCAAAGAAAAAATAGAACCTCCATTTATGAATACAAGACAGGCTGTAAAAAGAAAGTTAGATAGTCAGAAAGAAAAAGAAATTAAGAGGCAAAGGAAACTTAGAGTGAGTTCTTCAAGTGGTGAAGATATGCCATTATTTGAAAATTTGTTGAGACGGCAAGACAGGAAAATTAGATTGGATTTAGAAAGGAAGAAATTAGCGGTTGCTAGTAATGGATATACAGATGGGGAAGAAGAAATGGATGAAAAGTCAGAAACTGATGAAGAAGCTGATATGAAAGAAGATAGCTCTCCTCGGGAGGATAGCGACATTGATGTAGATATTGCAATTATAGAAAAAAATTTGAAGTTATTAAGAAAATGGAGAAGGGATAGATAAATAGCCTGGTAGAATATTCTGCAGATGGCAGATAGAAGAAGAAGTTAGACACGATATTTTTGTGTTTACAAAGAAGATGGTTGGTAAATAACTTAAGCAAGAGTTGTTGGGAGGAATATACATAATATGGTAATAACTTGAGACTTATTGGTATATGTTTTGTGATCATGTTGGTTTTTAAGTGAAGTGTGGAGTTTTTCTTAAACGGAAAACAATTATCGAGTAGTCATAAAATGGTCTTGCATTTCCTTATATATGTGTTTAATTTGATTAATGTGTGGGGATAAATATGATGTCAAAGAATGAGGGGGTTGATATGGTTTAGTCAATTGTTTGGACTTCAATGGTGTTTTATGAAATGTGAAGAATAAGTTAACTTAGCTGGTTATTTTTACAATGTTTTGGTTTTATTGAGTTACCCTGAGTGTGTTTAAAATGATTATTGGTTCGACGTTCAGTTAGAAGAAACAGATGACTTAAAGTAGTTGAGTCGTTTAACGTATATAACGTGTATAAATAGAAGTTGAGGGTGAAACATGATGGAGTTAAGGGGGAAGAAGTAGTGGTTAGTGAAGTGACTCAATATGTTGTAATGGAGGAGTATGTTGATATTATTGGGTTCGCAATGTAAATGTTTGGGTTAAAAATAGGAGCTGGGTTGAACAGCGTTTAATGGGAAAATAAGGGGGGAATGCCAGCTTGAGTTTTGGCATTTAAATAAGTTGGAAGAAGAAGACTGTATGTAACAGTATACTAATAATTTGGAGTTTTTTTGAAGGAATGGTAAACTTGAACTTGACGAGGTGAATGATACAAAAGCTGGTAGTTTTGGATTAACATATTTTTTTGATAATAACGATTATTATTGACGGAAACTGAAGATAAATTTTGAAACTTTATTTTTATAAAGTTTTGAGAATGTATGGGAAGAGAAAGGTGATTACTTCTTACTTTTTCCTTACTTTTTCTTATTTATTTTAGGTGCGCACCTACCAAATCTAATCTACCCAATCTAACTATTTTTTTCTGTCTATCCTAGAATAGTGAGAGTGTGAGAATGTGAATAAGGGAGAAATAAAAGTTAAGGGGAATATCTTCAGTTTTGTCAATCATAATTTAGATGGACACTTTAAATTTAAAAGCGGTTCGCTTATGGAGAATTTTATGGAGAGTTTTGTAGCGAGTTTTCTAGAGAACTTTATAACGAGTTTTGTAGCGAGTTTTCTAGAGAACTTTATAACGAGTTTTGTAGAGGGTTTCGGTATTATTGTCTCTGGTTAGCAATTGGCTATGATGAGATAGGAGAATGAGAATTGAGTTAGGAATTATATGGAATTGTTAATTGTGGTATAGAGATGTATAGTTAAGTGCTTAAGAGTTGGGGTTGAGATTTTTTCAGGGAAAAATTCTCTTTGAAGAAGGGGAGGTATATGTAACAGTAAAGGGAGTAGCTTAGGAGTAAAGAGTTAAGGAATGCTGCGCATTCCTTGACTAGTGGGAAAACCATAGCTAGTGAACGTGTGTGCACGAATGAAGAAGTGTATCTAGGCTGGCACACACGTCACTTGGGGCCCAGCTAGCAGGGAGTGAGGAAAACATGAAAACATCCGAATTTGAGCATAACATCATGATGCTGTAGTTGAACGATTCGACAAATAAAGAATGATCTAAACAACGCGGAGTCTTGTGTGCTGTACGATCATCACGTGCCTTCTAACCTGTGTGTGTAACATCTCTACACTATAATACCATCCGCACGATACGTGATGTAGTCAACATCACGCCGACCTGTAGAGCCATCAGCACGAGATACGTGATGTAGTCAACATCACGCCGACCTGTAGAGCCATCAGCACGAGATATGTGATGTAGTCAACATCACACCGACCTGTAGAGCCATCAGCACGAGATACGTGATGTAGTCAACATCATGCCGACCTGTAGAGCCATCAGCACGAGAACACCGACCTGTAGAGCCATCAGCACGAGATACGTCATATAGTCAACATCATGCCAACCTGTAGAGCCATCAGCACGAGATACGTGATGTAGTCAACATCATGCCGACCTGTAGAGCCATCAGCACGAGATATATCATGTAGTCAACATCACGCCGACCTGTAGAGCCATCAGCACGATACGTGATGTAGTCAACATCATGCCGACCTGTAGAGCCATCAGCACGAGATACGTGATGTAGTTAACATCACACCGACCTGTAGAGCCATCAGCACGAGATACGTGATGTAGTCAACATCATGCCAACCTGTAGAGCCATCAGCACGAGATACGTGATGTAGTCAACATCATGCCGACCTGTAGAGCCATCAGCACGAGATACGTGATGTAGTCAACATCACACCGACCTGTAGAGCCATCAGCACGAGATACGTGATGTAGTCAACATCATGCCGACCTGTAGAGCCATCAGCACGAGATACGTGATGTAGTCAACATCACGCCGACCTGTAGAGCCATCAGCACGAGATACGTGATGTAGTCAACATCACGCCGACCTGTAGAGCCATCAACACGAGATACGTGATGTAGTCAACATCATGCAGACCACCTTGACCTCCCAGGAAATTTCCTGATACACACTGTAGGCTGCATCAACCTGTTCAGTCCAGACCAATGAAAACACCTGCTTTTGTAAGGGGATTCAAACGCAAGACTACTGGCCCAGCAAGCAAAGTTTTCTAGGCACTGCACTTTGGCATCTCACTTCAGAATCGCACCTACAACTGAATTCACAATGATGCACACAATCGCACTCTAGAATCATACTTTGAAACACATTCAGAATGCTAGGCACACAATCCCACATTAGAATCATACTTTGAAGCACATTCAGAATGCCAGACACACAATCACACATTAGAATCATACTCTGAAGCACATTCAGAATGCCAGGCACACAATCACACCTTAGAATCATACTCTGAAGCACATTCAGAATGCCAGCACACAATCACACCTTAGAATCATACTCTGAAGCACATTCAGAATGCCAGGCACACAATCACACATTAGAATCATACTTTGAAACACATGCAGAATGCCAGGAAAACAATCACACCGTAGAATCATAACTTTACACACATTCAGAATGCCAGGCACACAATTACACCCTAGAATCATACTCTGAAACAAATTCACAATGCCAGGCACAAAAATATATTTTAGCATCATCCCTAGAAATAACATCACAATGTTGGGTGTAAACTATAATAATAAAAATCATATACTGAATTAAAATTATGACAAGAGCAAGAATTCAAAACATACTAAACAAATAATACTTATGGACAGGAAACCAGATGTAAAATTATAGCTAGAATCAACATTTGAATATTAGGTACATATACAAATCTGTTTAAGTCCCCGCTAATCACTGGTATCATGAAGGCTAATAGACTACAATGGCTGGGGCATATAGAAAGAACGGAAGATAATAGGGAAACAAAACTCGCTTACACTCAGGAAATAAATGACCGTAGACCCCGAGGTAGACCAAGAAGACGGTGGAGAGATAATATATATACAGACCTACAAGCACTTGGAATCAACGACTGGCAAGAGAAGGTCAACCAGAGAGACGAATGGAGACGGATTGTATCTGCAGCAAAGAACCTCAGTGGCTCGGAACGCTGAAGAAGAAGAAGAAGATACAAATCCTAGCAAGGTGACACATTTCAATGTTAGGTACAGCATACAAATCCTAGCAAGGTGCCACATTTCAATGTTAGGTACAGCATACAAATCCTAGCAAGGTGCCACATTTCAATGTTAGGTACAGCATACAAATCCTAGCAAGGTGCCACATTTCAATGTTAGGTACAGCATACAAATCCTAGCAAGGTGCCACATTTCAATGTTAGGTACAGCATACAAATCCTAGCAAGGTGCCACATTTCAATGTTAGGTACAGCATACAAATCCTAGCAAGGTGCCACATTTCAATGTTAGGTACAGCATACAAATCCTAGCAAGGTGCCACATTTCAATGTTAGGTACAGCATACAAATCCTAGCAAGGTGCCACATTTCAATGTTAGGTACAGCATACAAATCCTAGCAAGGTGCCACATTTCAATGTTAGGTACAGCATACAAATCCTAGCAAGGTGCCACATTTCAATGTTAGGTATCAAATGACACAAACATACCTGGCTGACTGTGCAGATGGTGGGGCATTTGATCCCGTCTTCTCATTCCAGTAGTCATTTAACTTATTAGAAAATGCAGCCATTACAGAACTGTGGATGAGAAGAAACAGCTGCAAACATTGAAGCTGAACACGATCTGAAACACTCAAACTACTACAGCACTTCAGCTTTATCACTCAACATTCTTTTCACAATGAATGTTACTGTATTTTAAAATAAACATACATGCCTTCAAAGTAGGACTTTAGAGTAATGTACATTCAACACAATTACACGTGACAGCAATAGAGACTTATGATAGAGAGGAGAGCGGCTGGCCGAGTGACTAAGAATGCCGGGTTCTCCTTCAGGAGACTCACATTTGAATCCTCGGTAGGGTATGGATTTTTTCTTTCGGGGGCAAAAAGAAAACTCTAACCTGCACAGTTCACACCAACTGCACTAGCCAGGCGGCCTTAATTCCTCAGACTCAAGACACCCTCCCCCCCTACACTGCAAGGTACTATAGGCAGTAGACGACAGAGAGACAGACATTTCAAAATACTGTCAAGGGGGAAAAGTTCTGCTAGGGGCACTGGATGACAACAATATTAGCAAATAAGCATTTGGCAGTTTTTTCTTCTTATAGTCCATGCCGTGTGGCAATGATGAGCATGTCTGTCCACAACCTTCTGTTTTGAGCACTGCCAATATCATTTCTGATAGTGATGTTTTGAGCACTGCCAATATCATTTCTGATAGTGATGTTTTGAGCACTGCCAATATCATTTCTGATAGTGATGTTTTGAGCACTGCCAATATCATTTCTGATAGTGATGTTTTGAGCACTGCCAATATCATTTCTGATAGTGATGTTCTTCCATGCCATGATGTTAGACTGTCCAGTATCTTCTCTCTTGGTCTCCCCCTGCCTCTCCTCCCCTCCAACTTTCCCATTGTGATGACATACTCCCTTCTCATGATATGCTCCAGAAATGTGGACTGTCTTCTTCTTATGTTACTGAGTATGGTTTGGAACTGCTCAGTGTCAGCTAGTGAAACCAAGCACATACAGAATGGAGCTGTCCCTTCTTCCCTTGAGGGCTGACCAGGATGTCTTCGGCTGTGGCTGTTCTGAGTAGACCAGCTGGGATAGGGATGACACCACAACAGTAAGAGTTGAGAAAGCGACCCAAAAGCCAGAATGAGAATATTGCGTGGCTGGCAAACCCATCTTGTGGAAAGTCTGACCCGAAGAGTGAATGTTGTTTGCACCCTGACCTCTCCTGATTTGCGCGGGGAATGGCCAGTGGTGAACGAAATGACCAATATATGAAAGCGAGGAAGTGAAGCAGCCATGTGCAGGACGTGGCGTTTACTTTGGTGAGTCCAGTACCAGAGCGCTATTTGTTGGCTCTGCAATTATGGAAGCCTCCTTGGATGGCGGATAATGCCCATGGTCGGCACCTGTCTTCCCTTGAGGGTTGACTGTGATGTCTTCGATCATTCTAACTTGACCAGCTGGGATGTGGACGACACCACAACAGTGAGAGTCGAAAGTCCTTTGAAACACCCGGGAAGGCTAACCTGGTCAACAAACACCTGCAGAAGTCGGATGTGTCGGCCTAAGGGAGCAAATAAATTGGCACAACGCAAAATCGTCCAAGTGAGAGTCAAAGGTCCTTCGAAACACCCGGGAAGGTTAACCTGGTCAACAAATACCAGCAGAAGTTGGATTTGTTGGCCTAAGGGCGCAAATAAACTTGGCACAATGAAATTACATCTGAAAAAAGACTCCGGATGAACGCAGAAGAAGAAGAAGAATGAAGCTATGTGGGTGATCCTGGGATGCACAAGGGACACATTGATAATGTATGAAATTCATCTTGGCTTTGCCAACAACTGTGGACAGACTCAAAGTGCAGCAGGTTTAGTCATATCTCCAAGTGGCTGCAGCCAAGGAACACCTCCTGCATGAAACCCTGGGCACATGTAAGGGTACAGGCTGATAAGAAGAAAAATCATTGATGGTTCAGGCAGCGTATAATATTATAGAAGTGTGTATGCTTGAAAACATTGGGAGAGGAGAGAAATAGGTCAGAATGCCAGAAGAAATTTCAGACCTGTGATGAGGCATAATCACACTGGATCAAAAGTGTAGAAATTGACCAGCAAAGCAGCGCTGAATGGGAGGTGCAACAACTCACGCTAGGTGATGTAACCATCTATATGGATGGCTCTGTCTTAACAGGCAAAAAAAGTACCCGGTAGTTCATAGTGAAGATTAATGGGCAGTGTGTAGTGCAGGAGAGCCTGGGCATATAATACCACAACATCTAGCCTGAGAGTGGAGGTGGATGTAGTCACTGCGTCATTCCGCTGGCTGCAGGATAAACAGCACACACATGTGATTGTAATGGATTCACAGAAAATGCTGAGTAGGGTGAAGATAGGGATGCTTACTGCAAAGTGGCATGCTTTAATTTAAAAATCAAAGACAGGGTGCATGCACTGGATCTTGTCCCCAGGGCATGCTGGTGTGTTGGGAGCAGGTGGACAAACTGGCAAGGTCTGCACTACTGGGTGGAGTACCAATGCATGATGAAGCAGATATTTGGGATCATGTGTATAGTGGGGAAGAACAGATACACCTCCAGTGCCTGGAGAGAATGGTTGAGCAGGGAGTGGACATGGCCAACACTCAGTTCTCTGAGAAAAGGCCAGTGGCCCATACTGAATAAAAACTCATGCTTCATGGTGTGGTTAAAAAGATATTTTCAGAGACTGTTAAAAAACAAAGAGATAAAAATTTCCATGTTAGTGCAAAAATGAATCAGCATGAATCAAACCTTGCTTCTCTTAACTCTGTAGAAATGTATCTTATGCAATATGCCACGGTCATTTAATGTAAGAAAGAGAGTACTGAAATATTATATAGCACCTGTTGTATGGCAGTGAATCATGAACCATGAATGAACAAATGAGGAAGTGCTTGGAGGCAACAGAGATGTGGTTAGTGAGATGAATGTTAGGTATACCTTGGACTGTCAGAGTAACTAACAACGACTGCCTGGAAAAGTCTAATGAAAGTAGAACATTATCTACAACTATAAGAATAAGACAAACAGCTTTCTTTGATCATGTGATGAGAAGAAAGGCAATGGAGTACACCATGACAACTGGAAAGATCAGTGCGAGAAGATGTAGAGGCACAAAAAGAGAAATGATGCTGGCTGGACTGCAATTGTGGCATGGAGAGCTTCTGTGGAGAGACATGGATGCCTTCCCCAATGATGATGACCTTCGTAGACAAGTATCTTGCAATGCTCTAGTGGTAAGCATATATTTTGTGCCCAGATGAAAAGAGCTTGTCTGTTCTAATTTTATACATTTTGACCTTCATTCTACTCTATTTGGCTTTTGTGAGGAAGATAAGATTTAGCCTGCAGCCTCTTGTTACCAAACTTTTTGTTTCATATGGCTTCATAATACCAAAACTTGTCAATCAATATAAAAAAGTTGATCTTCTATTGACACTGGTATTTCTTAGAGTAGAATGGCAATCAGTAAATTGATGACAACCAGAAGAGGAACTGGTCAGCTGTACCAGCACACAATGACGAGTGGAACTGGTCAGCTGTACCAGCACACAATGATGAGTGGAACTGGTCAGCTGTACCAGCACACAATGATGAGTGGAACTGGTCAGCTGTACCAGCACACAATGATGAGTGGAACTGGTCAGCTGTACCAGCACACAATGATGAGTGGAACTGGTCAGTTGTAC
Organism: Cepaea hortensis; assembly: GCA_963921405.1. Classification (NCBI taxonomy): domain Eukaryota; kingdom Metazoa; phylum Mollusca; class Gastropoda; order Stylommatophora; family Helicidae; genus Cepaea; species Cepaea hortensis. The sequence continues at coordinate 45,678,704 of OY992886.1, forward strand.
AAGCACACAATGACAAGTGGAACTGGTCAGTTGTACAAGCACACAATGACAAGTGACAGAATGGATTTGTCTGCTATAGTCTTCATCAGCACACAAACAACAAGCAGATGCTGATGCAACTACATAACAATAGACAAGTGACATAGTTGATGTGTATTTGTCATTAGAATAGACAAGTGACATAGTTGATGTGTATTTGTCATTAGAATAGACAAGTGACATAGCTGATGTGTATTTGTCATTAGAATAGACAAGTGACATAGTTGATGTGTATTTGTCATTAGAATAGACAAGTGACATAGTTGATGTGTATTTGTCATTAGGATAGACAAGTGACATAGCTGATGTGTATTTGTCATTAGAATAGACAAGTGACATAGTTGATGTGTATTTGTCATTAGAATAGACAAGTGACATAGTTGATGTGTATTTGTCATTAGAATAGACAAGTGACATAGTTGATGTGTATTTGTCATTAGAATAGACAAGTGACATAGCTGATGTGTATTTGTCATTAGAATAGACAAGTGACATAGTTGATGTGTATTTGTCATTAGAATAGACAAGTGACATAGTTGATGTGTATTTGTCATTAGAATAGACAAGTGACATAGTTGATGTGTATTTGTCATTAGAATAGACAAGTGACATAGCTGATGTGTATTTGTCATTAGAATAGACAAGTGACATAGTTGATGTGTATTTGTCATTAGAATAGACAAGTGACATAGTTGATGTGTATTTGTCATTAGAATAGACAAGTGACATAGCTGATGTGTATTTGTCATTAGAATAGACAAGTGACATAGCTGATGTGTATTTGTCATTAGAATAGACAAGTGACATAGTATTTGTCATTAGAATAGACAAGTGATATAGTTGATGTGTATTTGTCATTAGAATAGACAAGTGATATAGTTGATGTGTATTTGTCATTAGAATAGACAAGTGATATAGTTGATGTGTATTTGTCATTAGAATAGACAAGTGACATAGCTGATGTGTATTTGTCATTAGAATAGACAAGTGACATAGCTGATGTGTATTTGTCATTAGAATAGACAGGTGATATAGTTGATGTGTATTTGTCATTAGAATAGACAAGTGACATAGCTGATGTGTATTTGCCATTAGAATAGACAAGTGACATAGCTGATGTGTATTTGTCATTAGAATAGACAAGTGACATAGCTGATGTGTATTTGTCATTAGAATAGACAAGTGACATAGTATTTGTCATTAGAATAGACAAGTGATATAGCTGATGTGTATTTGTCATTAGAATAGACAAGTGATATAGTTGATGTGTATTTGTCATTAGAATAGACAAGTGATATAGTTGATGTGTATTTGTCATTAGAATAGACAAGTGATATAGTTGATGTGTATTTGTCATTAGAATAGACAAGTGATATAGTTGATGTGTATTTGTCATTAGAATAGACAAGTGATATAGCTGATGTGTATTTGTCATTGATTGATTTAGAAACTGACATCACAGCATTTGGGACATTCCCATAAGTGCTCCGTCCCCATCCTCAGAAGCCAGCGAAGAGTTCCAATCCCAATAGTACCAGTAGCAATCTGATTATGTGTGCGTCTCGCCTTTCCTCTAAGCTTTGAGCGTCGGCCAGATCCCCTTGTCACTCCTCGCTGTCGCATTCTTGCCAGACCATGGTGATCCATTTGCTCCTCCGAGGTGTACACGTACTCCCACAAGGCCGCAACCACGTCTGCCTTGTCATGCATCAATATTCCACCACGTTTTGCAGAGCCAGCCAATCTGTCTGCCTGTTCATTCCCCAGCATGCCCCGGAGAAAAGATCCAGACAATGCTTGCCACCCGTGACTTCTGAAGCGAAGCAAGCCACTCTGCACAAAGCTTGCCTGTCCTCACCCTTCTCAGCATGCTTTCTGAGTCAGTTACAATCACGATATGTGTGTGTGTGTCGTATTCTCCATCCAGCGGAAAGCTGCACTGACTGCCTCCACCTCCATTCTTAAGCTAGATGTTGTGGTATCATATGCCAGGCTCTCCTGCACCAAACATCGACCATTAGTCTTTGCCAAGAACCCCCAGGCACTTCTACTACCTCTCAACTTCGAACCATCTGTGTAGATAATCACATCCCGCGGGCGAGCATTATCCTGAATTAGTTGCTGGATTTCCACTTCCATGGCCCCTGCTGGCCACTCCCTGCACAATGTGATTATAACTCTGCACAAGTCTGACTGCTCCGCTGGCACTCTGACCCACTCCTCTCCTCGCCTAATGTTCTCCAAGATGCTTACCCGTCTGATCGTATCCTCCGCCTGAGCCATCCATGATTTCCCTCTTATCAGTCGCTGGCCCTTAACTGCGTCCAGCACCTCATGCAACGGGTGATCTGTGTCAGCAGCTACTCTAAGGTATGCTTTCGCCTGCATCACGTTGTGTCTACCAGCAACAGTCGGCAGACCAAGGATGTAATGCATACACACCACTGAGGTGTCTCTGGTGCATCTCAAAATGACTCGCATAGCTTCATTCTGTATGCGCTCTAATTTCACCAGCTGACTCTTTGAGACATTGAGAAGTCCTAGTCCATAATCAATCACTGAGAGGATCAAGTGCTGGTATAGTCTGAAAAGCATTCTCTGCTCTATGTCCATTGCAGCCATAGTTTTAAGTGCATTGAGTCCCTTTTGAGATCTTGTCACAACCGTCTCCACATGATCCTTGAAGGATCAAATGCGATTCCCAGATACTTCAGTTTGTTCTCTCTGTTGACGCCTCCACCATCTATCGCGAGGCTTGGAACATCAGCTCTCACACTCCTGTTGTCCAGAGAGCATCATAAAACAGCTGTCTTTTCCGGGTGGATGACAGCACCCATTTCAGTGCACCAGTCAATCACTTTGTCTACTGTCCTGGGCTGTTTGCTTCCTATCTCTCCCCTGCCTATATGCAAGAATATCATCTGCAAATGTTAGTATCCTTCCAACCTCTGGTGCTTCTAGGTTTGCAATTTTGCTCGTATACACGTTAAAGAGCACCGGTGAGACTGCGGATCCCTGTGGCAGTCCCGGGGTTAAAATATATGTGGCTCTGAGGTCCATGCACCCAGACAGAGAGTAACCCGACGAGAATGCAGGACGGCATCTATCCAGTTCACCAACCAGGGATTGAACCCCTTCTCCATCAGTGTGGTCATCAAAATATCATATCGAACTCTATTGTACACATCCTCGAGATCAAGCGCTGCCGCCATTGTTTCCTGTCTACTCTGGAACCCCTCATAAACGTCAAAGGCAAAAGTGGCTGCATTTGACCAGGTATCTTTTCCTGGCCTGTAGCTCCCCAGGACTCTTGGAAGAAGCTTCCCGCTTTCCAAAAACTCTTGCAGCTTGACAGCGACTATCTTCTCTAGAACCTTCCCAAATGTATTTTGAAGGGTGATGATCCTAAAGCCGCTAAGCTTTGAATGATCCTTGAATGGTTTTGGGAGAGGAATGAGATAACTGTGTACCCAATCCCGCGGTACTGATGCTGTCCTAATCCTCTGGTTAAGGCAGTCAGTCATCTCCTTCAGGTCTACATCACTCAAAGCCGTGTCTTTTGTATTTTTCAAAATATGTATAACATCTTCAACCCGTATGATGTCTTCATAAGGCATATTCTTTATGGAGCCAGATAACTCCTCTCTAACTGATTGGTCTGCTCTAAAAATCCAAACATGTCATTAGAATAGACAAGTGACATAGCTGATGTGTATTTGTCATTAGAATAGACAAGTGACATAGCTGATGTGTATTTGTCATTAGAATAGACAAGTGACATAGCTGATGTGTATTTGTCATTAGAGTCGGCCACAAGATGAAACATAGTTGTCTGTGTGATGAAGAAGGCTGTAGCCACAGCATCAATTTTGTCACTTGTGATTGTAATTTTGTAAAGCTGATATAATCCACTTGTCGTGACCATTGATTTAGTCGTATCTTTACTGCAGTCCCATAAATTTAATTTCTCAGAACAGAGTTGTAGCATTCAGTACATAATTTATATCTAGTGCATCCAAAATAGTGTATGCCCTTACTACAGTGCTTAGAGTTGTGTGGCATTCAGTATTCCCCTCTAATAAGCATATAATGTTGTAGTATTCAGAGTTGTACTGTAATATACAGTGTTGAAGAACCCATAAAGCAAACATTGAAAGGAAATGTACAATCCACACACTACTTTTATAGTCCACAAAATACAACATCATTCACATAACAGAAGAGCTTTCACAAACTTACTGGAACTTTTCATCCTTATTGAAGTCTTGCTTGTTGTGAATTGGCTGTAGAAAGTCCACTTGTGCCACACCAACAACCCCAACACCCAGACCGTTTGGCTAAACACAAGAGAACAATTTACAATTTCACACAAAAAACAAGAAATAGAAATGTTCATATCTGCTGCACATTATTTCATAACACAAATGATCACTTGTCAAGTCCTGACTGTTGCTGGTGTCTGCTGGCATGTTGTAGAGTGTTCAGTTACAAAGGCTGGCTGCACTTGTGGGGTGGAGCATGTGTCCTAGGTGCAATGATGTGGGCTGGTTCTCCTTCGGGAGACACAGGTTCGAATCCTCGGTAAGGTGTGGATTTTTTTCTGTCGGGGGAAAAAAGAAAACCCTAACCTGCACAGTTCACAGTGACTACACTAGCCAGGTGGCTTTAATTCCTCAGGCTCAGGACCCACCCCCCCCCCCCCCCCCCACACCACAAGGCACTATAAGCAGCAGATGGCAGTTTGCTGGCACTAGTGGGCTAGGTTTTGTTGCAATGTTAGCTCTACTGGGGTTGACAGCCCATGTCTGCAGATATGAGAGCTTAACCGCTTGGCCAGCTGCCTCACAATGCTTTGTAATAAACAACTCAAATTATAGCATGACTTCAACAATTTTATTTAAATAAAAAACATTGTTCTCGCATTTTTTCCTAACTTTCCACAATGACAAATGGCAGTTCATGTTGTCTCCACCCGTGATCAAATATTGGTCACAAGTTAAATGCCAAGTACTGCACTGACATGTTGTTTTCTTGTATTTGTTTGCTAATGAAGGCTAGTTGCCTCAACACCCTTTGTTTTCCATAATTGTGCTCTGTAAGGCTGCATTACTCTGTGCTCTTGTATATTATTTACAGATACAAACAAATGATTTGACCAAAGTTGTTATCAACAAACAAAAATGACAAGAAAACTTTGCTAGAAAATTGAAATACTCTAATCACAAATAACTAACCCAGATGTCTCAACAAACACAAAGCCCTAAAATCAGGAAATGAAAATACGCTTAGCTTTCCGAATGGAGTGTTTGAAATTAGGGATGCATTCACATGCTTATGGGAATGTCCCGAATGCTGTGATGTCGGTTCCTAAGTCAACCAATCAATCAATCACATGCAAATCCTGCAAACTAATTTATGCAATCATCAGCAAAAGATGCAACAAGGGATATCTTAGAGAAACCGGCAGGAAGTTAGAGGATGATTTCCGTGACATCATATGCACATGCATAAGGAGACAGCCAAACCGGTCTCTCTCCATGTCAACAGGCCCAATCACCTAGGTGAAGCTGACCCAAATCAGTCTCTCTCCATGTCAACAGGCCCAATCACCTAGGTGAAGCTGACCCAAACCGGTCTCTCTCCATGTCAACAGGCCCAATCACCTAGGTGAAGCTGACCCAAACCGGTCTCTCTCCATGTCAACAGGCCCAATCACCTAGGTGAAGCTGACATTTGTACCATTGTTTTAATATCTTGTTCTGTTCACCGCTTCACTCATATCATTTTGGAAATCACCTCCTTCATAGTTTAGACATTCTTAAGCCACTCATTCATTCAGTAGCATGTCCTTTGCAGAACCTCACTCCCATAACAACCTTCCGCAAAACTTCTCGATCACAAGCAAGATGTTCCACGTCCAGTACACCCATCTGGAGATCATCCGCCACATCCTGTACCCATCTTCTATTTGGCCTCTCTCTTCCTCTCTTCCCAGGCATACCCCTCCATTATTGTTCTCTCCAAACTCTCATGACGTTTCAAGTGACCAAAATATGTAAATTTTCTTTTCATCATCTTTAATAGCCAACCCTCTTCAATATTCAGCTCTTGAAGTATGGATACATTTGTTCTTTTCTTTACCTAAGCATTTATGCGCTGTTCAGCTTATTTAGTTAGTGTCCAGCTCTCACAGGCGTATGTTGCAATGGGAAAAATGACCGCTCTTAAAAATCTAATTTTTGTAGTTCTGTCTGCCCCACTCCATAATTTATTCAGTTGTTTTAGTCTTTGAAGAGTGATTGATAGTCGTCGTTTAATGTCTTTCATTGTTGGTAATCAATGACCCAAGATATTCAAAAGCCACTAGGGATCAGTATTTAGCACTCTTTCATATAGTCTGTGTGTGAACAGGTGCACGCACATGTGTATGTATATACACGTAAGTATATATAAAGTTTTATGTATGTATATCCCTATAGATAATACACGTGTATCTATACTCCATTCCTTTTTAATGTGTAGTTTTCTTCTCCCATCTTTTTGTCTTTCAACAACCTTATCTCATTTTGCCTTTCCATATTTATCGTTTTCCAAACTAAGGGCTTTGTTTATGTACTCACTGAAACATTGATTATTTATTTGTGACAGTGATATTTCAGTTTTTTAGGTAAGCATTATTTGTGACAGTGATATTTCAGTTTTTTAGGTAAGCATTCTTTTTTTTTTTTTTAAATAAAAACATCGGTAACATGGCTGCTTGTATCTGTGTGTGTCTTTCCTTTCATCCAGTTTCCTAGTTACATTTGTCAATATCAGCTCAGCAGCAGCCAGTCCCTTTTTTCAATACATTTCTAGGGACCACAGTAAATGCCTATTTACCAGATGTAGCATGCGAAGAACATACAAGAAACTGTCCAATGAATCACAGGGCGCCTGATGTGCAAGGTCTTGAAATGTTAGCTAATGCAATCTGAGCAGTGTCATGCACTGTAATCAAAGTGACTGCAATGAAACTCCATTAACTTCTGTTTTACCTTGAGCAGGTTTTCATACACATTCTCTTCTCTTCGCATGCCTGTCTTACGCTATTCCATGTATTTATTGTTTACAATAAGGTGCTGGTCTGCACAAGTATTCAGTTTTTACAGGTCTAATTTTTTTCATTGCTCAACGTTTCTAGGACTTTGTTTCTCCCTCTGTCCATGGCATTTATCACAGTTTATACAGCAATTGTTGTCTTCCAGATGCATAATATTGCTCACACCTCCACACTGTACAATACTGAAATGAAGAGCACATGTAACATATGAAGACCTTAGTTTTATTGTGGAAGTATGTGCTTAGGCATGCTTTAGGCAACAAGCAAGAGTCAAACAATCAAAACAGAGTGTAGGCCTATTTATTGTTGTCTTTCTGGGGATGTGCGTGCCTGTTATCTGTCTGTATGTCACTAGAGGCCTCCATAGCACTGACGAATAACAATTTGTGTAACTCTAGTATTCTCATCTGCAGTACTCTGCTACAAGTATTTTCACTTACGACACCTGTCAAACATTCACCTACCACACCTGTCACATGTCCTCTCGGAAGGAGAATGTGGCTGACAGCTGTTGGTGTCTGCCTCCAGCTGACATTTATATTTCCTTTTCACCTATTTCTTTTTTTTTTTTTTAGTTTTGTTTAGTCGATGGATCAACATCACGGCACACGGGTGCAACCCATAAGTACTCTGTTCTCCTCCTAACTCAAACCTGAGTCTGGAGAAACTCAGCTCAGTGCACGAACTCCGTAGCACCGGCGAGGATCCTGAAATACTTTTTTTTTAAATTTCTTTTCTTAGTATTTCTTTTTTATTAAAAACCTACCCATGGTGAAATGATGCCTATGTTGAAGGTAGACACACTGAGCCATGAGTTAGAGATGCATGTAACAAGATGTGATAACATCCCCTGAAAGAGAAACGAATAAGAAGAAGAAATGTTCTCAAAGCAATCACCTGTTTCTGGTATCCCACTTTCTCAAAGGCCTTGATGAGTCTGTTTCTATGGTAAAGCATCATGCCATAATCAGAGTCGTCTTGCTTTCCCTTCTCACACGTGAAGCCAAAGATGATTTTCACTGGACGAGACTGCATGTATGAGACATAAATATGAGTTAGCCCTCATCACAGACATCAATATCTGAGAATGAGTTCAATTCCACTCAATCTAACTGAGGACAAATTGACACAATTGAACATAATAGTGCCATGCTCTGCTCAAGTTGTGATAAGCGCACTAGCCTATCCAGACTTCTCACCCAGAGTGTTTTTTCAGACGTAATTGCGCTGTGACTTACTTGTGCCTTTAGACCGACACAACAGACTTCTGCGGACATTTGTTGACTGGGTTTAGCTTTCCAGGTGTTTCGAGGGACATTCAACTGTCACTGTTGTGGTGTCATCTACATCCCAACTGGTCAAGTTAGAGCGGCCGAAGACATCCCTGTCGACCTTCAGCACAAGGCAGGGGCAGACCTTGGGCATTCCCCACCATACAAGGAGGCTTTCATAATTGCAGAGCCGACACATAGCGTTCAGGTACTGAGCTCACCCAAGGAATTGTCACATCTTGCACATGGCTGCTTAGCCTCACTTCCGCATATTGGGCCTCCCATTCACCACAGGCTGCTCCTCCAAAGACCAGGAGGGACCTGTATGCAGATGACATCCACACAGCAAGCGTGCCCCTGGGACCCTTTTTCCACCTTTGATAATGCTCATGAGGAAGGCCGCAGATGCTGCCAGGTCAGCATCTCACCTCCATGAAGCAGAGGTTGAGTAACAGCCAGGCCCTCACATCCGGGGGATATTGACTTAGAGGCATACAGCCATATCCCTCAGCTGAGAGCTGTAGAACAAGTGTCTGGACCAAGCATGTAGCAGGCACTTGTCCAGACAATGGTAGGGGTTTGACTTCCAGCAACAACAGAATGCATTTCTCCGACCAGTGATGCTCTGGAACTGACCCAGCCTCATAAAATGGGGATGAGACACATTTTCAGGAAACTGTCTTGGAAGGAGGGATAGTGAGTGAGGTAGGAGGGACTGGTCAACCCATCTCATTACGCTACAGCCTAGAATATGTAAAGTCCTAACACCTGACACCCCAAGGGTGTCTAAGGATGGCTATCTGCCATAGGACTAGCTTCAGTTCTGAATGCTATGTCCCTGAAGTGTGACAGTTCCAGGCGATTTATTTGTATCTAATTCTGGCTTGACATTGCCATGATCCTGCAGAATAATGTCAGTAGTTCCAAAATGTACCTAAACACAAAATGTTTCTTTTGTAATTGTAATTACACTATCTCTGACACACAAATTATGCATTTTTTTCTCCATAGAACAATACAGATGACAAGATTAAAGAGAACAAAATAAGTTCCTTGTACAAGTGTGAGTAAAAAAGTAAGTCACACAGTTCTGTGGGATGGCAGGTAAATTTAGTTGGTGTTTTCTACAGGTGTCATTAGGTGACAGCAACATCGAACATTATATTCCCGTTCGTTAGGCGGCGTCAGGTGTCTCATGTGCATGCACAGCGCATAAACAAAATGGCGACTGTGCTTATGGAGTGTACAACCAAAGAGCAGCGTGCTGTTGTGCATTTTTTGTGGGCAAAAGGACTGCCTGCAAAGGACATTCATAAGAAAATGCTGCCTGTTCATGCTGACAAATGTTTGTCCCATAAAGCGGTACATAGCTGGGTAGAAAAATTTTCTCAAGGACGCTCTAACTAGAGGACTGTTGTTTCTTAATGACAATGCCAGACCACATACAAATCGATTAATTCAGGACAAAATTAACCAACTAAGATGGAAAGTTCTAGAACATCCACTTTACAGTCCCGACTTAGCCCCTAGCGATTTTCCACCTTTTTGTCCACTGAAAACCCACCTTTGCGGGAGACATTTCGTGAATGACGCTGAAGTTGAATGTGAAGTGAAAACGTGGTTTAGAAAACACAGCACACAGTTCTATACAGCTGGTTTGGGAGGACTGATAAAACGATGGGATAAGTGCATCAATGTTGGTGGAAATTATGTTGAGAAATAAAGGGACAATGTATTACAAAAATAAACGGGTTTCAAGTTATCATTTTTAGTTATTTTTCTACAGCCATTTGTGACTTACTTATTGACTTCCCCTCGTAATTTTTCTATCAACAAAGTAGATTTGTAATGTTTTTGAACTAGAGATCCTAAAATACCAGTGTGTTATAACATTACAGTTTATTCCCAGACCACTCGATTGCTTTGCTTCATGCGCTTACCTCAGATCAGAGAGCAAGCGTGCAAATGTGGGAACAATAGCGATGCCTGCTAGTATATTGTCTTATGTAAAGTGACCCCCCCCCCCCTCCCCCAACACACACACAATCAATCAAACATACAACTCTTTTTAGCATTAAACATATGAAACATGAACACCTCAAGGTCCCCTCCCCAGCGCACATTATGTCCCAAACACCAAGTGTATGTCAACAAACTATAAGACCTCATGTCTGTGCCATATTGGGCACATGGTGCTAGTGCACTATTTTCACATGTCTGTGCCATATTGGGCACATGGTGCTAGTGCACTATTTTCACATGTCTGTGCCATATTGGGCACATGGTGCAAGTGCACTATTTTCACATGTCTGTGCCATATTGGGCACATGGTGCTAGTGCACTATTTTCACATGTCTGTGCCATATTGGGCACATGGTGCTAGTGCACTATTTTCACATGTCTGTGCCATATTGGGCACATGGTGCTAGTGCACTATTTTCAGCCCAATCAAACATGGATGAAGTGGTCAAGATCATGCCAGACACATTCCATCATCAAGAACATTTTCTGTTGCACATTTTGAAACTAGGTCACATGTAAATAAAGTCACCAATTATGATTTGAACCTACGCCCACCAACAAGTGTGCTAGCCACTGCACCACTGTGGCTCCTGCAACACATGCTATGGCCTAACAAGCAGATTCTTAAAACTGGCACGGGATGTTACAGAACAAGAAGATGGACTATCCTGACTAAGAACAACAACAGTCAATGCCAATACTTTCAACTGTGCCTGGAAAGTCATTCATCATGTGCCATGCCATTAAGTGTGGGCTGTCATGTTTCACCATCTGATGAGATCACCAGAGTTGTGGATCAGCTAAGTGTTCTTGTCTTGACCATACCACTTTGCCAAGCCATCCAGGTATTTACTTCTCTGCCTTCCCCTTGATCTTGCCAGTTGTCACCAAGTTCTCCCAATTTATCTTTTCTCATAACGTGGCCACAAAATGTTGGCAGTCTACGTCTAATTTCTCTAATCAGTTTACGGTTTTCATTTTTTTCACATGGGACTGTGTGTCACTGGTTTTTCTGTCTGTCCATGGTATTCTTTGCATTTTCCTTAGAAACTACATTTCCACAGCCATCAGATGTTTTTCAGCTTGTCTGCTCATTGTTAACACTTCACATCCATACAAAAGTACAGGTTCTATGTAGCACTTCAACACTCTTTTTCTCGTTGCAAATGACATCTTTTTATTGGTTAGTATGTTTCCAACTTGCAAAAGGCTACCTTCGCCATGGTGATTCTTGTTCTAATCTCTTCAAGGCATCCCCCATCAGATGTTATGTCTGTCCTGAGATAGCTGTACCGATTCACTTGTCTAACCTCTTCAAGGCATCACCCATCAGATGTTATGACTGTCCCGAGATAGCTGTACTGATTCACTTGTCTAATATCTTCAAGGCATCTCCCATCAGATGTTATGACTGTCCTGAGATAGCTGTACCGATTCACTTGTCTAATCTCTTCAAGGAATCTCCCATCAGATGTTATGACTGTCCCGAGATAGCTGTACCGATTCACTTGTCTAATCTCTTCAAGGCATCTCCCATCAGATGTTATGACTGTCCCGAGATAGCTGTACCAATTCACTTGTCTAATCTCTTCAAGGCATCTCCCATCAGATGTTGTGACTGTTCCGAGATAACTGTATCGATTCACTTGTCTAAGAATATTCCCATTTACTTGTATATTACTCTGTGGAGCCGGCTTTATGGCGAAGGCATTACGGATGTAGCTCGTAATCTCGCATACCCGCATTCGAAACACAGCTGTGGGCGATTTGGTAGCAGATCGTCTTACGTTGGTTGTTTTACAAAATGGTATGGGTGCTGGTCGTTCAGAAAGCAGAAGCAAATTTCTTAACGTAAACTTGCCAAGAGATCACAACAGTAAAAATAAAAATACTGGTGTTGACTGTGATGTCCTGTAAAGGATATGCAACTACACTGGTATTTCCTTCTTCCTAATGACGACCATAATCTGTGTCTTCTTACAATTTAATTCTAACCCTTAGTTAGTCCAGGTTCCAACTTCACGGCAACGGGTCGTCCCCATTATGCTCAGTTCCTGTGCCAGTGAATATCACACAAAATGCTCCTCATTGTCCAATGTGAAAAGTGGAATAGACAGGAGTCTCGAAAATCCAACAGACCGTACAGGTACACTGTGCATAATGCCGCCACCAGGATGCCAACACAAAAGTCATCCACGAAAATTAGTTTATCGTCGATGGAATCGAGTCACCAGAAAGACTTTATTGACCCAGGTTTTCTAACCCTAGTTGTTCACTGTGGGCAACACCCGCATCTACTAAATGTTGCAGAGCCTTAAAGAACAGGATCCATATTTGTATGCGGAACAACTTTTACACAAACCTGATATCATCACACTCTTTCCTGTTCTCTCGGTGTCTAGCCTTCTCAGATAAAGGCAAATCATTGGTGGTCGGGTAGTGCATGATAAAGATCTTTTGGCAGTTGGAAAGATTTGATTTAAATCTCCAGTGCCCAATTAACACGTCGAAATAAGATAATCCACTAACAATATTATATTCAAAACGTGCGTGGAGTTGAAGGAATGTGGCCCTGGTCAATAAAAACTGCTGTGCTGAAGTTCAAAGTTTGGGCCACAGAGTGCAAATGTCACAGGTTACCTTTAAACATATAACACAACAGCCTCCTGGTCAGTGTGAACAAGGAGGAAGAATATGAAGTATGTCACCTACCAGCCACGTTGGCTTATACATGTCTATTTCTGTTTTAGACAGTGACTTGGAAATCAGTTTGGATTTAACCCGCATGCCCCTGATAGTTATTTTCATCCGTGGCCGCAGAAACAGAATGCTGCAATATTCCTGTAGACATCAAATCAACTGTTAAGAATAACATTATACTTCTTGAAACAAGGGGGACAAAAACCTATTTTATATAAAACGGTTATAAAGCAAACATGATGTCACTATTTGTGGCTTGGGTGTGTGTGTGTGAAAAACAAGAGAGAGAGATAGAGAGGGGGAGAGAGAGAGAGAGAGAGAGAGAGAGAGAGAGAGAGAGAGAGCTGGAAGGGGAGGGAGGGGGAGGGAGGAAGGGAGAGAGAGAGAGAGAGAGAGAGAGAGAGAGAGAGAGAGAGAGAGAGAGAGAGAGAGAGAGAGAGAGAGAGAGAGAGGGGGGGGGTTGAAAACAGCTGCAGGTGATTTGGGAGATCACTTTGAGCTGATTTTGATGACATGAGCACCAGCCATTCAGACAGCAATGAGAAACTACTGAATGTAAACATTGTCTAGTAAATCACAAACGGCCAATAAATGCTAGAGCTGACCGCAATGTCCTGTAAAAGGACATGTAACTAACTTGTAACATAGAAGCATAAACTGTATCAGTATATCCACGACTCCACTTCTAAACACTCAGACATGTCTGTAGGTATGGTCCTTGTCTAACATGGAAACAAACTTATCAGTATATTTGCGAGGTCACTTCTAAACACTAAGACATGTCTGTATGTATGTTGCGTTTCTAACAAACGATACAAAGAATAGTGGTGTATGCAGCCGGTTTGGGGGGACTGATAAAACGATGGGATAAATGCATCAATGTTGGTGGAAATTATGTTGAGAAATCAAGGGACAATGTATGTATAAAAATAAACTGGTTTCAAGTTGTTATCATAGTTAGTTATTTTTCTACAGCCATTTGTGACTTACTTATTAACTTACCCTCATAAAAACACATTTGAGGGACAGACGCAAGGCAAATATGCAACTGGAAGACAAGGACTTTAAATAAGAAAATAACATGGTGAGATGAACAGGAAAGAAAATGATACACTGCAATATCATAGGGGAGAAAATGTGGGAGATCAATTGTAGCAGACCTTTGATGTGAAGATTGGTCTGATCTGACAAATGTTCTATTATCATCTCATTCGAACAATGAAGACACAAACAACTGATTGCACGATTTATTTCCTGGCATATTTTACTGCAACTCATCAGGTACCAACTGCAGAAATCACACAAATAATTATATTTGTCTTGAACTTTTAATAAAGTTGTAAACATCACATGTAGTAAGTAAAGTTTACAAATAAAACTGCTAACAATCAGCCCTCAGTCATAGCTAACCACTCAAGCAGAATCAACAAGCCACAACATGCTTACACATCAACTAGCCACAACATGCTTACACTTGACTACACATCAACTAGCCACAACATGCTTACACTTGATTACACATCAACTAGCCACAACATGCTTACACGTGATTACACATCAACTAGCCACATGCTTACATGTGATTACACATCAACAAGCCACAACATGCTTACACATGATTACACATCAACTAGCCACAACATGCTTACACTTGAGTACACATCAACTAGCCACAACATGCTTACACGTGATTACACATCAACTAGCCACAACATGCTTACACTTGATTACAAATCAACTAGCCACAACATGCTTACACTTGATTACAAATCAATTTCAAACACTTACTCTTAAAGAACACTTATACTCAGAAGTGTACTGTTGGACGGGGCGATGGTAGACGGATGTCATGTCAACCTCATGAGCTTCTGGGCATCGGATGTCAGTGGGATCACTGGCAAAGTCCAGCTCATAATGACTATCCTGCAACCTTTGAAAACAACAAGAACAGAGAAAGAGAACTGAGTCAAACAGTTCATCCATGCTCTTGTACAGCATGGATCAATATCACCAGGCACATCACATACCAGTCGGATACTCTGTGCATAAATACCCGCAGAAAGAGAAAAAAGCATAACTGAAGCTGAAAGATTGCACTGCATGTGAAACAAAACCAAATATAGATGTCCTAAAGAAGCTTGGAGTGAACAGAAAGCTGACGGAATACATAACATGAGTTGAGTCAAGAACCGACATCACTGCACTCGAGGCATTTCTATAATCTTCAACAGCCAGCGTAGAGTTCCAATACTAATGGTGCCCGTTGCAATCTGATTATATGTCCATCTTTCTTTACCTCTGAGTGACGATTGTTTACTAAATCATTTGACCACCCCTTGCTGCCGCATTCTCTCTAGACCAGTGGTTCTCAACTAGAGGGGAATTTCCCCAAGGGGGGACATTTTAAGGTTTCCAGGGGAGGGCAGAATTAAGACCACATATTGGCAGACTCAAAATGGCTTCAGGACCACACAGTGGTATACCCGGGTTCAAAACAAAGCGGTGCTGGTTTTTTCGAAAAAGGTATAGGAGCCAGTCGTTCAGAAAGCAATGGCAAACTACTGAACGTAAAATCTGCCCAGGAATCATGAACAGCGAAAATGCTGGGATTGACTGCTACGTCCTGTGAAGGACATGCAACTTAAAATTAACTTATATTGTGTGGCAACTCAGTGCAAAGTGCACATGCGTGCACATCTTTAGTTCACATTAGTGCACACTTTTCCCCTTCCCTTGGCTCCTTTTATACGAACGCTCTTCCCAGCACTCTGCAGCGATCACCCTCCTTTCTTGAATTATGTGTAAGCATTGCGTAGTTTAAACTTTAAACATATAATAAAGAAGTCTTGTTGTGGAAGTACACACGTTCTCGCTCTGCAGTCTTCTGCAAGTACCGGTAAAACCTAGGCTGCTGTGCTTCTCTAGTTTCTGTGGTGTTAACATGAACCATTATCTCCCATATTTGTGCATTTTAAAAAAAAATATTTCTTTGCATCACTTGCAATATCTACTTCTGATGATCGTGACTTTTAGCGTTCCAAATTCATTTATAAAGAAATAAAATCAAATAGCTTCCCAAATTAAGGATTTCCTACGTGTTCATGAACGAGTATTGTTCACATTAAAAAGCCATAAATTCAGGAAAGACAGCTTATCTCAATTGAGAACTTCCATTTTGCCATCGTCAAAATTGTGTTTGCAAGGTATGTGCATTCAGGATCATTTAAAGAAGAGCTGTTTTGTTCTCCCCTTGAAACAACTACCAAGGCCTCTGATATTTTGGAAAAGGTTTCATCTTCCCTTGAATCAGAAAATCTTTTATGGGATGTGTAGGTGCTGTACAGATGGAGCACCAGCTATGTTGGGGACCAAATCAGGATTTTAAGTCAGTGTGAAGAATATGCCCCGAAAGTGAAAGGCATTCATTGCATGATCCATCATCAGGCACAGGCCTACAAAACACTTCCAGCTCCATTGGCAAAGGTTTTGGATCAAACCGTTAAAATAGTGTATTTTGTTAAAGGAGGAGCTCTCAACTCACGGCTTTTCAAGCAGTTATACATTGACATGGATGCAGCCACGATTTGCTTCTTTCCCACACAAATGTTTGATAGCTGTCAAGAGGAAGTGTAACTGCGCAAGTATATGAGCTGAGAGACAAACTCAAATTATTTTTTGAAGTTCAGGGTAAGATGGAATTTTTTGCCTGACTGGATGATAAGGAATGGATCATGCGCCTTGCATATTTAGTTGATATTGTTGAGCAACTGAATAAACTCATTCTTCAGATGCAAGGAAGGAATACAAATATCATAAAATTTGTGGATGCCTTGAAAGCCTTTATGAGAAAGCTGGAAAATTGGAAAAGAAAGGTCAATATGACAAATGTTGCAATGTTTGAGAAGCTGTCAACCGTTCTTGTTGTTGATAGTAAAGACCAAGTACTTCCACAATTTTAAACAATGAAATTGTGCAGCATTTGACAGCGCTAGAAAATAAATTTGAGCGATATTTTCCTGAACATAGAGATGATGAGTTGGATTTTGTTCGAAACGTATTCAAATTATCAGTTGAAAAAGTTTCTGATGATTGTCAAGATGAATTTCTGGAGCTGAAAACTGATTTGGGAGCAAGATTTGTTCAATGAGAAACCAATCAAGGAATTTGGCCTTTGATGTGCGATTCCTTCCCAAAAGTGACAGAAAAAGCAATCCATGCATTGCTTCTATTTGTGTTATCATATCTTTTGAGTCAAGTTTTTCAGCACTGTTGGAAATTATAACGAAACGATGTAATAGATTAGAAGTTGAAAATTATCTCGGCTGTGCCCTTTCAAGCACTCCTACGCATATTTCAGAATTGCTGAGGAAAAAACAATCATAGTGTTCTCATTGATTACAATATTCATTTGAATGAAGATAATTACAAATCTACAATATCCTAGTTTTCTATTGAGTGGTTTGTTTGATGAAGCACAATTTTCTGGCATTCTGGTGTTATGTATTAAGTTAAATTCTTTGATGTTTTAACTGTTTGTTTATTGTAATATGTTTAATTTGGTGTGTTAATAAAATATTGTGAATATAAAAAATGCTTTTATTTAAGTTTCAATATCCATCAGCCATTATCATTTGCTATTAAATGTATAAAACTACACTATAAAATTAATCTATGCATGTAAAGGTTATGTACAAATATGGAAGAAAATAAGGATTTTCAGTATTATAGGCATGTTACTTTGAATGCACCTTTTGAGGCTGACAATTTTGGAAAGGGGGGAATGACATTCTGACATATGGTGAAAGGGTGCATGGGCAAAAAAAGGTTGAGAACCACTGCTCTAGAACATGATAGTGTTTTCTTCTGCATTGCTTTCTGAACGACCGGCTACCCTACCAACACATTAAAACCAGCGAGACATGGTCTGCTGCTAAATCGGTCACCGCTGTGTTTCGAAAGTGGGCAATCGGCATTATGAATCGCATCCGCAGCGGGTTTGGTAGGAACGGAATTCACATCTGCACGAGTGTTTGTTAGTACGTGAAACACGGTTCGTGAGTGTCAGGGAGAGAGAACGCTCGGGTTTGAACTGGGAGTACAGGTTAAGACACGGTCCAGGGTGGATGTGTTTAACAAGTGCGCACCCTGACAATCGCCACGGAGACCGGTGCACCTGCCTTATCATGTATCAAATCACCCCTCAATGATGCGATACCAGATAATCTGTCTGCTTGTTCATTTCCAACCACACCAGAATGTCCTGGAGAAATGATCCAGCGAATGCTCATAACCCGTGACCTCTGAATTGATGCACACCAATCAGCACGAAGCATGCTAGTCTTCACCCTTGTCAGCATGCTTTGAGAATCAGACATGTAAACTATCTGACCACATTAAATGGCATTCTTATAAAATCATACCAGAGAGGAAAGTTCAAGGCAGACAAGCAAGAAGTAGATAGCCATACGAGTGGGTAGATACCAAGAGATGGGTAACCACAGTCTGTCAGAGTCCACAAGCAAGAAGTAGATAGCTATACGAGTGGATAGATACCAAGAGATGGGTAACCACAGTCTGTCAGAGTCCACAAGCAAGAAGTAGATAGCCATACGAGTGGGTAGATACCAAGAGATGGGTAACCACAGTCTGTCAGAGTCCACAAGCAAGAAGTAGATAGCTATACGAGTGGGTAGATACCAAGAGATGGGTAACCACAGTCTATCAGAGTCCACAAGCAAGAAATAGATAGCCATACGAGTGGGTAGATACCAAGAGATGGGTAACCACAGTCTGTCAGAGTCCACAAGCAAGAAGTAGATAGCCATACGAGTGGGTAGATACCAAGAGATGGGTAACCACAGTCTGTCAGAGTCCACAAGCAAGAAGTAGATAGCCATTCGAGTGGGTAGATACCAAGAGATGGGTAACCACAGTCTGTCAGAGTCCACAAGCAAGAAGTAGATAGCCATACGATTGATTGATTGATTGATTTAGGAACCGACATCACAGCATTCGGGACATTCCCATAAGCAGACATCAACATGAATACATTTAAAGAAACCAGCAGTAAATTTCAGCTGATTGATATTGTCATAGAGTTTGTACTCAAATGGTGTGAGTGTAAGCCAAAATAATCTTGTGGAGCATTTTTTCCAGTTTGCTTTCACTAGTCTTTAACTGTCCCCAGTCTACCTACAAGGCAGCAGATTTGTCTACTCCTATCAGCTGACATTGCCAACATGATTCTGTTTCTATCATTTAAACTACAAATAAATAATAATATAATAATAGTAATAGCACATGACCGACTGATTGACTGAATGAAAGCTAGCATTAATAATGCCAATCACATTTGATTTAAAAAAATTAAAGCAATATATTAAGATAGAATATGCCCAGCTAAGATACAAGCTGAACAAAACAGCTGAGAAATAGTGCGAGGAATAATGTGAGAAATAGTGATAGCAGAGTTCATTATATTGAATTGCATGTAAAGAGTTCCACCTACAGAAACACAACATAGAAGTTAGATATAGATGGAAATTGACAAAATGATTGAATATGTTGTAAATTAAACATTATTAATTATAATTATCTACAACTTGTATATAAGAAGGACAATTTTAGAATATAGTAAATGATAAATAAACTGGATTAAAATTATACGCTGATGACAAAAGAAAATTAGAAATCATTTTTCAAAACAACCACAGTGATTTATTTAACATGAACAAACTCCATAATTTACCTTTTAAGATTAGAGATGATAATTTTAGTTCCTGTCTTAGAACCCTCCAGTGCTTTTAATTCTTCCTTCAGTTCATGCTCCATTCTAAACACAGAGTATTCAAGGATTGCATTGAGATTGTTCCGCGACTCCTGGCTCTTGATGCGTTCTAGTGGAGTCACATTAAGGTGTAACAATTCCATTCACTTGGGTTCATGTTACATCGTGTACATTCATATATACAAACCCACACACAGAGACCCCTGGTAAATTACTCCATTCAATATTCTTACACAGCAATGATCCGAGCAAATAATTCTGAAATGAATCAACTATCTAGCCAGTCCTGGGTATGCACATGTTCCATGTTCTGCTTTGCGTGAGATATAGTGTAACCCATTGAGCAGGCACTCCATGGGTATTTTCAGACACGTATGACGGCAAACAATTTCAGACTCCCAATCAGAAGCATCACATGTATGGGGTCAAGCATCAAGCTTGTCTTCTACTTCTTGACACCCCCTTCAGATGTCATCCTGAATACGTTAAAAGAAAACAGCGGTTGACATCTTCATGGTTTGTCCTAAAATGGAGACAGAATGGGCCAAGCCAATTTTTGCCTATTCTGCATATGTTGGACACTTGCAGCAAATGTTTTTCACATACATCTTTCTTGATCTTTCTATGCCTCTTCTTTGGCCTGTATTTTCCCACACCAGACTGATTTCTCTACTTCACCTCTTCTTATGATATCATCATCATCATGTGCCCTGCCAACTAGTGTAGGAGTTCATAAATTTTCACACATCTCTGTCCCTGGTGTTCTGGATCAATCATATTGATGTTCCTCCAATGCCACCATCAGTCCATCCAGCATCATTTCTCTATGACCTGCTGATAGTTCTAGTTTCAATGCCTCTCGTCTCAATACAAGATCAAAGAACACTGTCTCATTTTTATGTGTGTACATAATGATCTACTTTTAGTAGCCTTTTCCAGACACTCTTTGTTAGCTATTCTGGCAGTCCAAGGCATTCACAACATATATACAAACAAGACTTTACATTATAACCCCCAACTCACTTTACTGACCTCTCTCATTATTACTTCGCTATAGAGAGAGGAGAGATCCAGTGAAAAAGCACATCCTTGTCTTACTCCATGCTTTATCTGTTCATAATTGCCCTTTTCACTCTCCATTTAAATTGCTGCTGTTTATTATTCTGAAATCTCCAAGCTATTCCTAATGTGTTCGTTCTCATTACAGGTCTCAATGCCATACACTAGAACAGGTTCAAAATAACACTTCAGTGCTCTCTATTTAACATTCAATTAGAGTGATTACATCAGATATTTTCCATCTTCTTAAATGCAGCTTTTGCTTGGCCTTTTCTACTTTTGACCTGTCACACATCTTCCATTTAATGTTTTTATTTCCTCCAAATACCTGAATTTACTGACTTGATTATGCATCTCCCCTTCTATTGTAATATCACATTTTGGTATCATCTTTGTCTTTGATGTAACCACTATTTCTATTCTCTTTATATTCAAGGAAAATGCATGCTATTTTTATAATAGGACATGATATAGTGAGTTTATGATGGTATATGATAAAGCTATAAAGAATAAACAATGAAAAAGGATATGACTTGGTAATCTGTATTCCAGGATGGGCACCACCACAGAGTCGGACTGCATGGCTGTCAGATATGTCTGTGACAAAAACCCAATGCATGCACTTTTCTGACACCTAGTGAAGACTAAAGCATCCTGTCCAATGCGCATGGAGCCAGACTTAAACCCATTTCCATAATGGCCAATTGGCTGATGAGAGCCTTGTTTTTCATAGATTTCCTTCTCACAGAAACCAAAGCTGAAATACAAAATAAGCTTGGTAATAACTGTAAACATCAGTAATTTCAAACTGTCTTACATCTGTATTTTTATGATGTGTTTATCTAGTTCTGAAATGTTTTGGCCATATTAAACATCACAAAGGTACAAGAGGAACATGATGAGATGAGAAAACACCACAATCATTTGGAAAGAGCAGTGATAAATGACATAGATCCTGGAAGAAGATGGACACAGTACATTGGAGACACTGGGCATGAAAATTGTGTGAGGTGAGGGACTGGCAATAGATCAAGAATCTGGCCAGTGGGCAGTGATGAGAGCAGCAGTCTACAACTAACTTGTTACATGATGATGATTTATTTGGTTTAGTTGGACTTCCAAGTTGTTTGATGCACTGTTTAGTTTAGTTTAGTTGTTGGATCAACATCACGGCACACGGTTTAACCCATAAGTGCTCCGTTTTCCTCCTAACTCAAACCTGAGTCTGGAGAAACTCAGCTCAATGCACGAACTCCGTTGCATCGGCGAGGATCTTGAAATACTTTGGGTAGATTTTTAACTCGAAATTTAAATCCACCTGGACTTCCAGTAATAAAATTTCCCCTGGTCTCTGGGTAGTGAGATCGGATGCCCGTGTGTATTGTTGTCTCTGGGTAGTGAGATCGGATGCCCGTGTGTATTGTTGTCTCTGGGTAGTGAGATCGGATGCCCGTGTGTATTGTTGTCTCTGGGTAGTGAGATCGGATGCCCGTGTGTATTGTTGTCTCTGGGTAGTGAGATCGGATGCCCGTGTGTATTGTTGTCTCTGGGTAGTGAGATCGGATGCCCGTGTGTATTGTTGTCTCTGGGTAGTGAGATCGGATGCCCGTGTGTATTGTTGTCTCTGGGTAGTGAGATCGGATGCCCGTGTGTATTGTTGTCTCTGGGTAGTGAGATCGGATGCCCGTGTGTATTGTTGTCTCTGGGTAGTGAGATCGGATGCCCGTGTGTATTGTTGTCTCTGGGTAGTGAGATCGGATGCCCGTGTGTATTGTTGTCTCTGGGTAGTGAGATCGGACGCCCGTGTGTATTGTTGTGCACGTGAAAAATCCCTTGGCAGTTGGAAATCGAAAAAGAGTAGCCTAACGGCGCTGCCCGGGCAAAATTTCGATTTTTGTTTGATGCACTGTGAGTGTCTATGATTATATACAGCAATATGTACTTTATGATATCCATATTTGGAAAATTAATAAATAATGACTGTGTCCAGACTATAAACGCCTCTAATGTTTGGGTGTTCAATGGTTTTCTATACTTGACACAAAATGCCATAGGCTTCAATATACTATGTAGAAATAACATCAAAATAACCCTATAAACAGACATGTATGGTGCAGGTGAGCCAACCAATGTGCCACCATGGCTCATTTGTTGTCCAGGCATGATAAAAATACAGACAAAAGTTCATAAAAATAACATGCTATTGACATACTTTTAAGACACTCTGACTGAACACACCAGACCTGCTTTGGTCAGGTTTGTGAAGCCAGCTTGACCCTAGGGTCAGACAGAACAGTTGGAGAGAACAGATTCTGTCACCGCTGGAAAGTCAACCCCAGATTTCTATATTGTAAGCCGGCGCACTGTCAACTACACTACCACATATCCAAAGCAGACTTTTTATCCTTCTCCTCCTCCTTCCACACTTCCAGGTTTCTAGCCTCAAACATGAAGATCTGTTTTCTGGATACAAGTTAGAGGCAACAGTTCTGAAGGATGTGCAGTGAAAGTTGACAGCTTGCTTTGCACATGCAACCTGGAGGGGTATACAATCAGTGGTGGCAATACAGCTGTGCAAGCAAACAACAGTATTCTGTGCACAGTCTGGAGTTTGGTGTTGATGCAACAGTTGATATGGGCACGTAATACTGGATTAAGCTAAGCCACTGTTTCACATATTGATAACTTGATTATTCTGATCTCAATGGGCGAGGTATGTGTAATATTGCTGCCAGAGTTGCCAAATGTTCAAGCTTGTGTGTTTCTTGATATGCTACATTTTCTAGGAGAGAGGACACAGCAGATGTAGCATCTCGAGGCATTTGCTTAGCAACAACAGATCTTGGATAACATATCTGCTATTCATGAGTAAAACAGTTTTCATGTTTGGGCAGTAGTATTGGCCAATCTGGCAGCCTGATGGAGGACTTTAAGCTGGCCTCAATAGTGAGTGGTGAGAGAACCAGCAGCAGCAGACAATGAAGTGGTGTGTCCATCTAGATAGTGTACATGTCACTGCCACTGTTCTGACTGGCTTAGTCTGCCGATCCATCAGTGCTCCACAGTGTTTATTTCAATCAACCATTTCCAAGTAAGGAATTTCTTACATTCGTTTGGATGATTTTGTTATTCCAAAAGAAAACTGGCGAAATTTTACATGAGACCCATAAGTGCTAAATAATAACAGATAAGTGTTGAATGTGCCTGCAAGTTGAAGACAGTCATACATCAACATAAAAACCTCAATATACCTCAGCATCTTGAGAAGATGATCTCTATCCATTCCAGCTCCATTATCCAAGAAAATGAGACAAGGAAGACCACGAATCTCAATATGGTCTATCAACAGTTCAGACGCACTGACATCTGGGTCATAAGCATTGTCTGCAGTGTTTAAAAAATAATCAGGAAAATCATTAATATATCATATCACAGGAATAGCTATAAAAAACTACATGTTTTCAACTTATGACACCAAGTACAAGTAAAATATTAATAAATAAAATCTAAGTCCAGTACAAACGGGGCTTAGTACGGACCCTGTTTGACCGTGCTAGGAAGATATGCACCCAGGACACACGGACAGAGGAAACTGAAACCCTGAAGAATGTCTTACACCTGAATGGGTTGGCCACTACCAAACAACAGAAACCAAAATCAGATGTAACTACAGTCTCTAAGCTCAAGGTTTTTATCCAGCTAACCTTTCGAGGGGATGACGTAATGCAATGTCTACAGGACCGGCTCAATACAACAGTCTGCCGAACATTCTGTGCTGCAACTCCAGTTATTAGGTCTACCTCTCTGTACGCCACATCAAATTGCATTTACCAATTCACATGCAGGTGCAAGCCTACCTACATCGGCAGCACAGAGCGGCAGCTACACAGCAGGGTTGTTGAACACATACCAAACTGGGTTGACAAGATATTACACACAGGCGATGGGATCATGGGAAGGCTGACACACCACAAATATAAATTTCCGGCGTCGTCCATTGCACGTCATGTCTTGGAAACCGGCCATGTAATTGACAGAGACAGCGCTTTTCGCGTGTTGTTTCATACACAAAATAGTTGTTTGTTAGTTTACAGAAGCCCTAATGATTCATCTACATAGGCCAATTTTATGCAAACAGAAAGACATGGTAGTCAATTTAAAATTACCATGGTAAACAATTGATATTACTGTGTGAACATGTGTATATTTCATCATGAACGATGTATCCAGTTATTTTACTCTACGTTGTGTGACATCTGCAGTATGTACCTGATGAGATGCAGCGAAATATGCCAGGCAATAAATCGTACATTCTATGGTTTGTGTCTTCGTTATTCAAAATCTAAGTAAACAAAAACAAAAAAAACCTTTAAATTCATATTATTATATTATTACCATCACCACCAGGTTAGCCAATCTGATGAATGATACTGAGGTTGTCCTCAGCTCTGTATGTCTGAACTCCACTGACCCTGCATGCCTGTGCAATGTAGTTGTTTCTTGAACATCCTATTGTTCTCTAGATTTTGTTTTCCAGTATTTTCAACAGAGTGACTTTCGGTAAAATGGTGACGACATAGCTGTGTTTTCTTTAGAGGATGTTCTTATGTTTTTCTAGGGAGGATGTGCTGCTATTTCGCATTTGAGTTTGGAAGTTGTTCACAAACAACCACAAAAGGCAGGCGGCGGATGAAATTGAGAGGGCAGCCAACAGATAGTTGTTGGTTATGGTCTAAGTTTCGCGACTTTAGGCAGAAGATCTCTTTCACGAGACATGGCTATTGTCACTAACCAGTATAGTCACTGCCAGGAAGGAAAGCAATGGCAAACTACCTTCTTTAAAGTTGCCTAGTTTATCATGAATCACCTAATTACATTGGCCACTTGGCATGGTGGTCGAGAGAGGAACCATGAGCTGATCCATGAGTCTGGTGATCGAGTGAGACAATGAAACATGACCGCCCACACTTATCAGCATGGCACATGATGGATGGATGGATGTTCAACAGCAGACTTCCATGTCTCACATTGTGACCAAGCCAAAACAGCCAACCCTCGTTGTAAAGAGATTTTATACAATTTCTCAGATACACTTTATTTTTATGTTAGAGCTGTACAGTGGTACAGACCTATAAGCGTAGTGGCTATTCTTTTTCATAGATCATTACTGATGTTAACTCATGTCAGAAATGTTTATTGTTCCTAAATGTTTGTTGTTGTTGTGGCTACTACAATCCTGCAATTCTAGATATTATTTCACCTTCACAATGAACATTCTATGTGATAATTTGGTCGAGAAACACTTGTTCGGAAATTTCTGTAAGTGTTCACTTGTCTTTCCTTCTATACTAATATTTGTGCTTTGTGTTTGCTTGGCAATAATTATCACTTTAATCTTGGTGAACTATTGTCGGTGGTGATTTCTGCTCCCTTCTGCTGTGATGGCATGCTCATCCGTCAATTTGCTGGCACAAAAGCACTAACAACTGACTTAAATTTCCATGGTGTTTTCTTCAAATCTGTGTCCATCATTTACTCTAAGTATTGAATAGGTTTGATGATTTTCTGATTGCTATTCAATCAATCAATCAATCATGTGCCATGCCGGAAAGCGTGGGCGGTCATGACTTGCCATTTCACTCGATCACCAGAGTCATGGATCAGCTCAGTGTTCTTGTCTCGACCATCCCATGTGGCCAAGCCATCCAGGTATTTACTTCTCGGTCTTCCCTTTGGTCTGTTCCCTTCGATCTTGCCAGTTGTGACTAAGCTAATCCATTTCTTCTCATAACATGTCCATGCCAGTTGTCACTAAGTTCTCCAATCCATTTCTTCTCATAACATGTCTAAAAAATTTTGACTGTCTACATTTAATTTCTCTAATCAATTTATGATTTTCATTTGTCTCCTGTAGTACTTGGTCATTGGTTTTTCTGTCTGTCCATGGCATTCTTTGAATTTTCCTCAGAAACCACATTTCTGCAGCCATCAGATGTTTTTCAGCTTGACTGCTCATTGTCTAAGTTTCACATCCATACAAAAGAACAGGCTCTATGTATCCCCTCAACACTCTTTTTCTCGTTTCAATTCACATCTTTTTATTGGTCAGTATGTTTTTCATCTTGCTAAAGGCTATTTTCGCCATGGCGATTCTTGTTCTAATCTCTACAAGGCATCTCCCATCAGATGTTATGACTGTTCCGAGATAATTGTACCGATTCACTTGTTGAAGAATATTCTCATTTACTTGTATATTACATCGTGGTATTTCGTTCTTCCTAGTGACAACCATAATCTGTGTCTTTTTACAATTTAATTCTAATCCCAGTTGTTCACTGTGTGCAACAACCGCATCTACTAATTGTTGCAGATCCTGCTCATTGTCTGCAATCAATACTGTATCATCAGCATATCTAATGTTATTGATGTGTTTCCTCCAATGCTGATTCCATTTATATCTTCTACATTTCTGAAAATATTTTCACTGCATAGGGAAAAAAGATCTGGAGACATTACACATCCCTGCCTAACACCTCTCTTAATAGGTTGATATTGTCCCACTTCATTATCAATCATTATGGCAGCTTGTTGTTTCCAATATATGTTAATGTCTTTCCCATCAATTTGTAGATCTGCAAGCATATCATGTTGACATTTCTTACTCTATCAAAAGCCTTTGTGTAGTCAATAAAGCAAAGATGTATATCTTTGTTTACTTCTATAGAACGTTCAATAACTGAACGCAGCATTTACCGTACCCTTTTCTTCTACAAACCCCCATTGTTCTTCCCCTATTTCAGGTTGTATTTTCTTCCTCACTCTTTGCATGATAATTCATAGCAAAATCTTTGTGATGTGACTCATTATACTAATTGTTCTATGTTGATCACATTCCAAGGCTCCTGATTTCTTTGGGATTGCAATAAATTGAGAATTACATAATTCAGAAGGTATATGTCTGGTATCATATAATGAGTTCAGCAGTCTGGTGACTTGATCTATTCCATATTCTTCTAAAGCTTTAATCATTTCTGTTGTTATGTTATCTGAACTGGTGGGCCTTGCCAGCTTTCATATGTTTAAGAACATTTCGGACCTCCATCTTCAAAATTGGCGGTCCTTCATTATTAAAACGAATATCATACTGTTCATCTCTGTTATCATCATAAAGGTTTTTCACATAGTCTGACCATACATGAAGAATCTGATCTTTTTCTATCATGATTTTGCCATCTTTAGTATTTAGACAGCCTGCTGATGTACTTGTTCTTTTTTTTTTTCTTTTTAGTAATTTCCTGGATTCTTTTGTGCACTAATTTGGTATTTTGACTGTTGTGTTGTTTTTCAATTTCTAAGCAATTTTTCTCAAGCCATTCTTCTTTTGCCTCCTTACATAATATTCTGACTTGTCTGTGAATTTCTTCATATTTGCCAGAATTATTTTTGTTGAGTCTTCTTGTTTCCATTAATTGTAAAATTTCTTCAGTCATCCATTTCTTACGACCCACCTTCTTTAATTTTGGAATAGTTGTTTCTGCAGCCAAACTGATTGAATTCTTCAACATTTCCCATTGATCATCCACAAACTGGAGGATCTCTAGATCAGACAATATATCAAATCTGTTCTGTACTTTGTGTTCTGTATTTTGTTTCCTTTCAATTTCTTATATGTGTGAATGTTCTCAACTTGCTTACTTTGTTGTCTTCTCTTCTTCTTCTTCTTCAGCGTTCCGAGCCATTGAGGTTCTTTGCTGCAAATACAATCCGTCTCCATTCGTCTCTCTGGTGGACCTTCTCTTGCCAGTCGTTGATTCCAAGTGCTTGTAGGTCTGTACATGTATTATCTCTCCACCGCCTTCTTGGTCTACCTCGGGGTCTACGGTCATTTATTTCCTGAGTGTAAGCGAGTTTTGTTTCCCTATTATCTTCCATTCTTTCTATATGCCCAGCCATTGTAGTCTATTAGCCTTCATGATACCAGTGATTAGCGGGGACTTAAACAGATCATAAATGTCTTTGTTGTCTTTATGGCTATTAATACACGCATTTACAAATTAAAAGAATTATGTTTGTGCTCACCTATCAGTTCTGCAAAGGCACTGAAGACCCATGTGTGGCTTGTAGAGTTGGCATGGAGAAATGCTGGGCTCACCTGAAATAAGAAGTAGAAATATTAACCCTTTACCAGGCAGACCGGCCATTTGCGGCCGATGCCTTTAACGGGCAGAGCGGCCGATTCCGTCCGATACTATTATGCATTGTAAAAACGCGATTTCTCGGCCTTACGATACTTCCGACGGCTACTTTCACTTTCACCGATAGCTTGACAACGTGGCCCCATAAGTAAGCGCCGACTATGAATTTGAACGGACTTTTACAGACGTTTTTTGATAGTTTTTGGGGTTTTTATGCTTAGTTTTTCAAAACGGATTTCGGCGATTCTTCAAGTGATAGCCGAGATTTCGCTAGGTTCAATTTAAGTGACATTAAAGGGCACGAAGTTGACTATTAATTGGAGCTAGATATCAGTCACAAAGCGTTACTTTGCATTAGCAGTCTGAGTCGGACTTTAAAGAAAGTGATTATGATTCTGAAAATGTGTTTGTAAATTGCCGTATAGATGACGGAACATCACAAACAACATGCTGTATTTCGTAAATATTTGTTTTCATATATGGATTACCGGCAACAATCACGTGAGTAACATATTCTGCATGCTTTTCCCTTCATTGTGTTGTTTATTTAACTAAAATCGGTTGACTAACACCTTATTTATGATGTTTTTACTAACGCAACCCGAAATTTTACCGAACCTGAAAAAAATCTTGCCCGTTCAGGGCTAAAAAACGGACAAGCATCTGCCCTGTAAAGGGTTAACTAAAATCGGTTGACTAACACCTTATTTATGATGTTTTTACTAACGCAACCCGAAATTTTACAGAACCTGAAAAAAATCTTGCCCGTTAAGGGCTAAAAAACTGACAAGCATCTGCCCTGTAAAGGGTTAACTGATTAACCCAAAAAGAACAATTTATCTGTGTGTAGAAATCCTCTGCCAACTTACAGGTATCTCGGTTTCTGATTCCTATTTCAGACTGATGGAGCGAAAACACACAAATGTGAATTATTGTTAAGTTCATTAAGTACAAATAGCTTGAGTTGAGTTGAGCTAAGAACCAACGTCACTGCACTCAGGACATTCTCATGCAAGCTCTGTCCCCTCATTCAACAGCAAGCGAAGAGTCATACTACTAATCGTTCCCACCGCTATCTGATTGAAAGTTCTCCTGGTCTTCACCCTCAGTGTTGAGATTTGCCCAGAACCCTTGCCGATCCCCTGCAAATATAATTCTTTCCACATACAGGTTCTCAATCTGTTCCCCTGTCTTCTCCACCTGGTCCTACAGGTGCTCAACTACCTTGTCCATAGGTAATCTACCACCAAGAGGTGCAGACCCTGTCAGCCTATCAGATTGCTCATTCCCCCCGCATTGCCAGGATAAAAAGTCCATACAATTTGTGACCTCTGAAGCGAGGAAAGCCATTTCACACGAAACACTCTGTTAATCACCTTACTAAGCATACTCCTTGAGGCCATAATGAATGCAATGTGTGTTGCAGTGGCCCCACCTAATCATCAGAAGGCCACTGTTACTGCTTCCACTTCCATTCTCATGATAGAGGGTGTAGTCTCATATGCCAGACTCTCTTTTTTCAAGCATTGTCCACTAAGCCTGTTTCTCATCACTGACCCATCCAGTGTAGATCACTATGTCACCTTGATGTGTGTTGCTCTGGATCAGTTGTTGCACCTCAAAATCTGTGCGGCCCGCTGCCCATTCTCTGCACTCACTACCCAGTGTTACTATTACAATGTGCCAGTCCGACATGTCTTCTGGTACTTTAACCCACTCTTTTTCAAGATTGATGGTCTCAAGATCACACACCTGGCGTACACATATTTCTGCCTGTGTCATCCAGGACCTGCCTCGTCTCAGTCAATGACCTTTGACCATATCTGCAGCAACTCTCAGGTACCATTTGGCTTGTAGGACCCTATGCCTGTCCGCCATTGTTGGTAGTGCCAGGATGTGTCTCATGCATATAATTGGTGTGTCCTTTGTGCACCCCAGGATCACCCGCATGGCAGCATTCTGTATGAGCTCCAAACTTTCAAGCTGGCTCTTTGATATTGCCAGCAGTCACATACCATACTCAATGACTGAAATTATTAACAGCTGAAAGAGCCTGTAAAGCAGTGATGGCCAACACGAGGCCCGCGGGCCACATGCGGCCCGCCGGGAGTCATGTTGTGGCCCGCGGAGTGGGAAATGACGATGTGGTCGAAGCTGTAGCACGCTTGCTTGTTTAATTTAATTAACAAAAATTTTTTTTTTTTAAATTAGGTGCGTGGCCCGACAGGAAATATTATTTCTGAAATTTGGCCCGCCTGCTGAAAAAGTTGGCCACCCCTGCTGTAAAGCATCCTCTGCTCTACCCCGGTTGCTGACATCCCCTCAATGCATTAAGTCCATTACTACCAGCCTTCACCACCAAAGCCTCCACATTATCCTTAAAAGACATACACCTGTCAAAGGTGATCCCTAAATACTTCAATTTACTCACTCTAAGATGATATCCATTCAATATAATACATGGGACATCTGCCTTCGTGATTCGTTTACTCAGGAAGTACCACACAACCATTGCCTTGTCAGGGGTTATAACGGCCCCTGGTCCCTGCATCACTCCACCACCCTGTTTA
This sequence comes from Cepaea hortensis, assembly GCA_963921405.1. NCBI lineage: Eukaryota > Metazoa > Mollusca > Gastropoda > Stylommatophora > Helicidae > Cepaea > Cepaea hortensis. Next base: position 45,710,446 of record OY992886.1, read on the forward strand.
ATGTCACCTGTAAGTCTTCAGCCAAACCTTCATCATCTGCAAATGTCAAGATTCTACCAATTCCTGGTGTCTCAATAGCTGCGACTTTGCTGGTGTATATATTAAAGAGCACTGGGGTCATGGCAGATCCCTGTGGCAGCCCAGGTGTGATAATATGTGGGTCAGAAGTCCATGAACCAATGTGCAGTGCAATTTTACACTCATAAAGGACTGTCACAATCCATCTGACCTCCATGTCCAACAGAGTGTATATCAACCAATCATATCTGACCCTGTTATACACATCCTCCAGGTCAAGTGCTACCGCCATCATCTCTTGTTTGTCCTGGAAGCCCTCATAGACATCAAATACAAATTTTGCCACATTGGCCCAGGTATCCTTCCTAGACCGGTGACTCCCAAGCCCTTTGGGAAGTAGGATACGACTTTCCAAGTGGTGTTGTAGCCTGCATGCCAGTATCTTCTCGAGCACTTTGCCAAAGTGTTTTGTAGAGTTATGATTCTGTATCCACAAAGTTTTGAGTGATCCTTACCTGGTTTTGGGAGTGGGACCAGGTAGCTGTGCAACCAATCCTGGGATATTTTTGCCATGTTCATGCTTAGGTTGAAACAAAGAGCCATCTACTCCAATCCCCCATCATTCATGTTCTTTATATGGGTGTACCTAACCCGATCCGGGCCTGGCGCTGTGTCTTTAGCTCTCTTCAGCATACGTCTAATATCCTCTACATGTAGCATTTCTTCATATTCCTCATTCCTAGTGACCTGTGACAAGGCTTCTTTGACTGTATCCCTAATAGCCATGTCCTGTGATCAGTCTGTTTTTGAAATCATGCAAGAAAAGCCTCCCCTCTGTCCTTGTCAGTTTTCATAGGTTGGTTGTTATCATCATAAACTGTACCATGTGTACTGGGCATCACCTTTCTGTTCATCAGTCAGTGAAGCCTCCAGAATTTTCTCAATGTCACATCCCCTACAACTTCATTTACAAACTGTTCTCACTTCATCTCTGCCAAGGAGCAAGAGAGCACACACATATTCGTATTTTCGGTCCATTCCTCCTTGTCTGTTAAGTGAAAACCAAAGACGGCCACTGCAACCAAACCTTCACAAGACGACACTGAATAGTTTTTTCCCACAGTCCACTTTAATACGATGATTTTGACATGTCGAAAACAAACGTAGTCGCTCCACAGAAAGTTCCAACCATACCTGACAACCTACACATACTATTCTAAAAAAGCGGCATAATATTAGCCGTGCTGTAGTGACAAGAAACCATGTCCGACGTGAACGCCAGCTCAAGTCTAACTCATCTACCGTGACGTTTTCGTGCTTGCACCAAAACGTCTTGCACACTTTTTCATTCTTCTTTAACTAGTGCCATGCAAATTGTGTCTTACAATCCTGTCGCTGTTCACGTCTTATCAAGGGACTGTTTAAGTCTCTTAGCCACCTGTACTTAATAATCCATAGCCTGATCCAGGTGTATGGCAATCTCTTTTTGCCTCTGTTGCTTGGGAGTCCTTTTAGCCTCCAAATCTGTGTCAACTGAATTGGTTGCCCTCCGCACCCTCTGCCAATTCCTTATGGCCGCCCTCTTTTCCCTCCATGATTGCTCCATCTTTGGTGTCCACCATGGTGGTTGTGTGAAGATTCTTCTTATTGGTTTAGACTGTCCCTGTGATCTTAGATGCCCCACGCGCGAAGAATGGTTGCAAACATAATTAAATGCCCTGCTGCTCTTATGTTGTTTGTCCATCAAGAATGATGATGACCATTCATTTCATCCAGTGGGGTTGAAAGCATGGAGCCGTGGGTTCTAAGATGGCTGATAAGGCCTGTTTTGGCTCGAAATGTTCTTTGACAATGTGGACAAAGAATGCTTGACGTTTCTGGAGGAGGATTTCCTGCAGTGGTCTTTCTGTCCTGCCTTTTCTTTACAGCTCTTGCAGTCCTGGTTGCCTCACACATGACTGCACCCTTGTGTAATGATGCACGCCACGAATTTCGGTCTCTGGCTGCAGTCTCCCAGGTGTCATGATGAATTCCAAAAGCATTCAGAGAGATTTTCAGAGTGTCTTTAAAGCGTTTCCTCTGGCCGCCTTGGGAGCGTTTACCACAACGCAGTTCGCTGTAAAAAATTCGTTTAGGGAGCCTGTGACCTGGCATGCGAGTCAAGTGACCAGCCCAGCGAATCTGATTCTTCATCAGTAGAGTGTGGATACTGGGCATGGATGCTCTTTCTAGGACTTCAGTGTCTGGGATCTTGTCTTGCCATTTAATATTCAGTAGCTTCCTTAGGCAGACTGTGTGGAAGTGGGTTAATTTCCTAGCATGTCGCTGATAAACAGTCCAGGTTTCACAAGCATATAGCAGTGTGGATAATACAACTGCTTTGTAGACTTTTAGCTTTGTTTGCAGGCTTATTCCAGTTCTGTCCCATACATTCTTGTACAGTCTGCCAAAGGCCACACAGGCCTTGGAGATTCTTCCATTCACTTCGTCATCAATTGTGGCAGCTTGTGACACAGTGCTGCCAAGATAGGTGAATTTGTCCACAACACTTAGTCTATGACCATTCACTTTGATATTCGGCACAGTGTGATTATTCCCTGGAGCTGGCTGGTACATAACTACAGTCTTCTCCAAGTTGATATTGAGCCCAAAGTTGGCACAGGCATGTGAGAAAGCTGTGACAATATGTTGCATGTCCGCCTCTGAGTTGGCGTATAGAGCGCAATAATTAGCAAACAGGAGCTCTCTGACGGTGTCGCTGTTAATTTTGGTTTTAGCTTTCAGCCTTCTGAGATTGAATAACTTTCCATCCATACGGTAGTTGATGTCTATTCCAATGTCGTCGTTCTCGAAGGCACTCATCAACATGGCTGAAAACATGAGGCTGAACAGTGTTGGTGCCAGGACACATCCTTGCTTCACTCCATTGGTGACAGGAAAGGGTTCAGACAGTTCACCATTTTCCTGTACTCTTGCCTGCATGCCATCATGAAATAGCCGCACTATTTGGACAAACTTTCGTGGACAGCCATATTTTGCCATGATCTTCCACAGTCCTTCTCTGCTGACTGTATCAAAAGCCTTGGTAAGGTCAATGAAAGTGGAGAACATTTCGCAGTTCTGTTCCTGACATTTCTCTTGCAGCTGCCTTGTAGCAAAAATCATGTCAACAGTTCCACGTTCTTTTCTGAAGCCACATTGACTCTCAGGAAGAAGACCTTGATCGAGATGGGCCGTGAGGCGATTGAGAAGAATTCTGGCGAGTATCTTCCCTGCAATCGAAAGCAAGGAGATGCCTCGGTGGTTGTCACAGGATTGGCGGTTTCCTTTACGTTTGTAAAGGTGGACTATTGACGCGTCCTTGAAATCTTGTGGCATGGTCTCGTTCACCCATATGTTTGTAAAGACTTGGTGAAGCTGCTCTGTTAGGACCGGCCCACCTGCCTTGTATATCTCTGCTGGGATGGAGTCAGGACCAGGTGCCTTGCCGCTGGAGAGTTGCTGGATGGCTTTGTTTACTTCCACTATGGTTGGCAGGTCATCAAGTGTCTCACTGGTGTGAACTTGAGGAAGGCAGTTGATGGTTTCATCATCGAAGAAGGAAGTTGCAATTAAGATGTTGCTGAAATGCTCTGCCCAGCGTTGAAGGATTTCTTTCTTATCGGTGACCAATGTTCCCCCATCTGCACTGAGGAGGGGAGCTATGCCTGGTGATGAAGGACCATAGACCGCTTTCAGTGAGTCGTAGAAGTTTTTCATATCATGTCTGTCAGCAAAGCCTTGAATTTCATCAGCTTTGCTGCTCAGCCAGGAGTCCCGCTTGTGCTGAAGTTTCTGCTGCACTACTCTCTGAATGTTCTTGAAGGTATCTTTTTTTTATGTTGACTTCGGGTCATTCAAATGTGCCTTGAGGAGAAGATGTTTGTCAGCCAGCAATTGGTTGATGTCTTCGGAATTTTCATCAAACCAATCTTTATGCTTTCGGGGGGTTGGACCCAGGATTTCCATAGCAGTGTTGTAAATTATGTCCTTTAGGGCTCTCCACTCTGTTTCTGTATCCTGTTTAGCAGCAGCATTGGGCTTGAGACGGTCTTCCAGCATATTTTCAAACGACTGCTGCATTTTCTTGCTGTTTAGGCAGGTGACATTTAGTTTTTTTTGCATTTTTACCCCTTGAGGATGCTGTGGTGGCTTGATGTGAATGTTTATTTTCGAGACTATGAGACGATGGTCTGTCCAACATTCGGCACCACACATGGATTTTGTTATCCGAACGTCTTGTCTGTCACTTCTCCTGACGATGACATAGTCAATGAGGTGCCTGTGTTTCGAGTGAGGGTGCATCCATGATGTCCTATTTCTCATGGGAAGACGGAAAATTGTGTTGGTAATCAGGAGATCGTGTTCGGCACATGTCTGAAGGAGGAGGAGTCCATTGCTGTTACAATTTCCGACTCCGTGCTTTCCAATAATGCCACTCCAAGAGGTGGTGTCCGTGCCTACTCTGGCATTGAAATCCCCAAGGAGTATAAGTTTGTCTCCTTTGGGAACAGATGTTAATACATTGTGCAGGTCCTCATAGAACTTGTTCTTGACATCATCTTCGCTGGTCATAGTTGGTGCATAGACACTCACAATGGTTGTATGCTTCCTTCCAATCAGCAGGGGCAACTTAATGGTCATGAGCCTGTCGTTTATAGCCTTTGGAAATCCAGCTAATTTGCAGACCAGGGACGACTTAATGGCAAATCCCACACCGGATTGGCGTCTTTCCTCGCTTTTCCTTCCACTCCAGAAAAATGTGTAGCCGGCACCTATTTCACAGATTTGGCATTCTTCTGCAAGTCGTGTCTCGCTCAAGGCTGCAATGTCGATGTTGTACCTTCCCAGCTCTCTCCCAATCATTGCTGTTCATCTCTCTGGACCCGACACGCCGTCTCTGTCAAGTAGGGTGTGTACATTTCAAGTTCCAATTGTTAAGGGAATATGGTTTCCTCTTTTAGCTTTACTTGTTTTATCTTTATTTGTATGTCGACCGCAGTTAGGGTACCCACCGACCGCGGCTAGCTGGTTAGGTAGTGATGGAGCAGACAATGTTTAGGGCACCTTTTCTAGCCCCTTCCTCATGCTATGGAGGTGAGCAGTGTGTTCCTATAGAGGGCTGCTCAGTCGCTCAGGGGGCTGCCGAATCCCACTGCTGCTCCAGTCAGTAGAAGACGACCATATGGCCTGAGCCGCCTGTGTGCAGGTCTGCGACTACGCCTGCCGCTTCGCCGCTCGCCACAGGGCTTGAAGGTGATATTGGCGTTGGATGAAGAATGACTTGTGCGATGACTTGGATTAAAGTGAGGAAGAGTTGCGCAATTCGTCGACCTCACTCTCTCGCCTGAGTCCATCTGAATCCAGTGGCAAGACAAGTCGAGACGACTGGAGACGAATACAGGTGCAGTGGACGACCAGGGCGCTCTACGTGCCTTGCCGTGCTCATTACGTTCCGCAACACTTTGCAGGTAAACGCCGTCTTGCCCGTTGAATCAAAGGCTCTTATAGCCTTGGCTGTGCTGGACTTATCAGTACAGAACAGGGGAGATGGTCACTTTCATGGTACCCAAGGACACCATTTTATGTCTGATGCCGCCTCTTGGGATACAAGTGCCAGGTCAATGGCCATGTCAGAGTCCCCTGGTCTCATTGCTAGCCTAGTTCATCTCCGTCATTTATACAGACCATATCTGTCTCAAGCAAGGCTTCAGTGAGAGCTCTAGTCTCTCTATTGGTCCCACATCGGTGCAGCCTTTAGTGAATGGGTCTGCAAATAGGTGTGTCTGAGGTAATGCATTAAACAAATTTGATAGTTTCCTGAAAATCTATGCAGACCTACATCTACAGCAGACACACAATTTAAGGAAGGAAGTGTCTATTCATACCTGGAGTATGTATAAACTATTCGTTTATTCAAACCTCAGCTATGTATAAATTATCCGTTTATTCATAGCTGAACTATCACATGATTTTTCCCGGTCCTGGAAACCCAGGTTGGTCCTGGTCACGTGATTTGCCAAGTCACGTGACTTAACATATGTGACGTCATCGGGACATGAGCGTGGCTATGTTATATATTTTTGTTGATTCAAAATCGTATCCTCAGTAGCACAGTGGTAAGTGTCTCTGCCTGATAAGCGGGAGCTGTTGGTTCGATTCCCTGCTGGACACTATTTTTTTTTTTTAAATTCTTCAGCAATTAATTGGGTGAAAGCGACTTTTTAATAAACAAATATTAGGAACTATGATTATGAACTGATGTTTTAAATATTTGTTTATCGAAGTTATTTCTTTTTTGTCACTTATATTATCTTATTTGTCTATATCTATAAAAGGCCATGTATGTATGTATGTATTTATGTGGGTCCGTTCTTTATGCGTTCGCGAACGGTCCATCCGATTGAGATGAAATTTTCTACACGTCTTCTTCTAATTCCAGTGCAACCAACTGTCATAGTTTTTTTTAGTGTACTATCAGCTATTACCTTACTAAAATTTAATTTTGTAATTACATGACTGAACATAAGAAAATATAAAACAAGGGACATAACTTTTGGTAGCATTGTTATATCTTAAGTTAAGTCCCCTGGCTATAGATAGATAGATAGATATATAGATAGATATATAGATAGATAGATAGATAGATACATAGACAGACAGACAGATCCCCGCCAGGGCCTGGGCGAAGCCGGGCCGGGTCAGACAGACAGACAGTCGGGAACGGGAACTTATATGAATTAAATAAGATGCTCCCCACCAGGGACTGGGTGAAGCTGGGCCGGGTCATACAGATAGATAGATAGATAGACAGACAGATCCCCGCCAGGGACTGGGCGAAGCCGGGCCGGGCCAGATAGACAGACAGTCGGGAACGGGAACTTATATGACTACTTATATGAATTAAATGAGATGCTCCCCATCAGGCTGGGCCGGGTCAGACAGACAGACAGACAAATAGATAGTCGGGAACGGGAGCTTATATGACTACTTATATGAATTAAATGAGATGCTCCCCACCAGGGACTGGGTGAAGCCGGGCCGGGTCAGACAGACAGATAGACGGAAACGGGAACGGGATCTTATATGACTACTTAGATGAATTAAATGAGATGCTCCCCACCAGAAGCTGGGCGAAGCCGGGCCGGGTCAGACAGACAGACAGACAAGCAGACAGACAGATAGACAGACAGAGACAGACAGATAGATCCCCGCCAGGGCCTGGGCGAAGCCGGGCCGGGTCAGCTAGTATTATATAAAAGTTATCACTTTTTTATGTCTTTCAACACATCTTTCTCATATCTCTGTCTCTCACACTAGCTTCGTTATCTATCTCTCTCCTCTCTCTTTTCAACCTGCTTCACATATATCAGGTTTTCCTGCACTTTATATGAGTAGCATGTCCTTGTTTATTTGTTAATTCATCAGGCCAGTAAGTCGGAAGTCTGGTGTTTGAATTGCCTAATCATGTCTCTCTGAGGCGACACATATTATTGACAGCTTGGACCGGAATTATGAGGACATAAATAGTAGGAAATAGTAGGTCGGTAATGTAAACAAAGATGGAAGCCTGTGAACAGTAAGTGTACAGAAACGCAAGTAAACAATTCTTGAACTCGCCTGGGGACACAATTATTTTTATTGGGGATACCAATCTGGAAAATTATTCTTGATATTTAAACAGCCATACTTCAGCTATGTATAAATTATCCGTTTATTCATACTTCAGCTATGTATAAATTAACCGTTTATTCATACTCCAGCTATGTATAAACTCTCCCTTTATGGAACACAACAGGAAGATGGTATGGAAATCTTTATCGTGCTTATGAATGATCACAGAATAGCGTCACAGAAGTTTCACAACCATTTTGAAGCACATCAAAGGCTTCAAAACGTGGTCTTAAAATCATCCTCAAGTGTCGCCACTGGCAAGTTTTGTGTTGTGTTTAACAAACATATCAGTAATTTCCAAAACATGGCCTACAAAGACAGATCATTCAAGAATGTCAAGAGATTATTCAGTGTTGATGTATTTATTTCTTGTAATTGTCGCCACTGGCAAGTTTTGTATTGTGTTTAACAAACATATATAATATAAGTGATTCCCAAAACATGGCCTACAAAGACAGTAGACAGATCATTCAAAAATGTAGAGACTGTACTCGGGGCATCTGGATGAACTCTAAACAGTGTTATTTTATATATAAAAGTCAGGATGTTTGCATAAAAATGTAAGGTACAAAGAAGCATAGATATGAGTAAAGCAAATGTGTGTACGAATGTGAATTCTACTACTACTAGTTCTTGTTAGTTACAATTCAATTGTTTTCATCAACTTTGAAAACAAAAGAAAGTGAAATGTGAAGTCGAGTGACAAGTGACGGAACTAGAAAGTATAACTTACACATTAACAGTGGCTACAAATATTAACACTATACAGTAATATATGATTAAACCGCTTGATTTTGACTACTGGTACAGATTTGTAACACAGCAGATTTAAATGAGTAACCAAAATACATATATGTTTATACCTTGCTGAGTGGAATTCCCCTGACCGTCGCCATCTTGAACAAAATATCTAAAAACAAAAGAATATCGAAAGGATTTCTCATACGAATAAACGTAATTGTTGCTATTTACATTGTTATCTATGCTATTTTCTTTGTTAATTACATTTATAGCTATGCTACATTTGCATAATAGTCAAGGGTGACATGATTCACTTTAGATTAGATTAGACTTATATATTTTGTAAATCGTCTGTCTAACCACCCTGTCGGTTAAAGTGGATATTCCCGCTTCAATTTTTTTACAAACCGTGTTTCCTTTGACTGATGAAGTCTTTCAACCGCAATGTACATTCTGTCATTTGCGGATGTGCTATTATAAAACTAAATTACCATACTTTTTAACATTTATATTTATTCATTGCATACTCACTGCTTTACCACTCCAACCATCTAGTACCACACGGATCAAATATAGTTGATTGTTTTGATTTGATTTCGGATCCCTTTCTTTACACGATTTGAGGAGTTTGGGGCAAACCGCATATTTGTATAGAAAAATCGGCGCTCGAAAGACACTTGCTCCATACAACGCCGACCGCCTTTACTTCTCGAGACATTTCCTAGTACTCATTTTAGGCTGGATCGATCTGAGAACCCAGGCCAATTTTAAAAATCCGTCTCGATATGAATTTGAACCCTTGACTACTGGCTAGTAGGCGAGCGTGGCAGCATCTGCGCCACCCTGGTCCCCATGCTAGCCATCCTTGAAGTAACTGAAAAATATTGAGAATAACAGGTTTGTTAACTCTTAAAAGAGACACAACCTTTTAAAATGCCAAATTATTATACCCCATCGCGTTTTTGTTTACTGTTAGTTTAACCATATGAAAACGATATTCCAATTCCAATTTTCAAAACAAAAATTCAAAATTCGTCCTCGTTCAACCTGCTTCCTCAGCGTCGGTTATTGTTGAGGTCCGTGGTTTTTGTGGGTTCATTCACCATAATTCTTGTCTTGTGTCCTATCTCGGACTGGTTATGTTGGTTTGTGTCTGTGACGTCAGCTGGGGGATCGGTGCTCGTCTGTTCTTGTGGTTTTCTTTGTTGGTGCAGGCTCCTGGCTCGTCTGTCTTGACTGGCTGCAGTCCTTATAAGGACTTTTTATTAGGTCTTTTAGTCTCCTGTTTTGTGTATTTTCTGTAGGAGCTTTTCGACGTTTCTATTTTCCTCCTTGTGCCTTTTTCCTTCTTCGACTTTGAGCTTCTGTCGCCATTCGATTTTTTCCTCCGCGCTCAGCCATGGTTTTCTCTCTCCGTCTTCTATGTAGTACGAGTAGTCGGTATCACATTCCAAGTGTCTAGTTGGGTATTCTACCGGTCTCCTGAGTTTTTTTTTTTGTTTCTTCTTTTCTCTTTCAATCTCTTTCGGTGTGCTGGGAAATGAACAGGCGGACAAATTGGCTGGCTCTGCAGAACTTGGTGGAGTATTGATACATGACAAGGCAGACGTGGTTGCGGCCTTGTGGGAGCACGTGCACACCTCAGAGGAGCAAATGGATTACCATGGTCTGGCAAGAATGAGACAGCGAGGAGTGACGAGGGGATCTGGCCGACGCTCAACGCTCAGAGGAAAGGCGAGACGGACATATAATCAGATTGCTACTGGTACTATTAGTGTTGGAACTCTTCGCTGGCTGCTGAGGATGGGGACGGAGCGCTTATGGGAATGCCCCGAATATGTGATGTCGATTCCTAAATCAATCAATCATTCAATCCAGCACCTTTTGAATTCCTGGTGTCAATCCTTGCCGACTCTCGTAGCTCCTCCAAGGTAGGCCACCGGGCCTCTCCGTGTCGTCCTCAGGATGCTCGTCTTGGTTCTCTTCGGATGTCTGGCGGGATAAGGGTGTCGTGGCTGGGTTGCTGGCTTTGTCAAGCGGTTCCGGCTCGGTCTCTTGTTGGATGTCATCTTGCGGTTTCTCTGTGTGCTTTTCTGTTTCTTGTGCTGGTTTGTTTTAGGTTGACTCCCTGTCAGTTGTTAGAATTTCTCTTACCGCTTTGATGTCTCGCAGAATCTCTTCATTTATCTTTGTCATCTGCCTCATATTCTCCACCTCTTGTTTGATGTCCCGCTGGATCTCCTTTATTTCAGCAAGAAGTTTCCCATTGTTGCTGGTTGGTGCCGATGTTTGCAGTAGCTTGACTAGCTTCCTGCTGATGTACTAGTGAACTACTAGGGTTAGAATTAAATTGTAAAAAAACACACACACACACAGATTATGGTCGTCACTAGGAAGAACGAAATACCACAATGCAATATACAAGTTAATGAGAATATTCTTCAACAAGTGAACAGGTACAATTATCTCGGAACAGTCATAACATCTGATGGGAGATGCCTTGAAGAGATTAGAGCAAAAATTGCCATGGCGAAAGTAGCCTTTAGCAAGATGAAAAACATATTGACCAATAAAAAAAAAATGTCAACTGAAACGAGAAAAAGAGCGTTGAGGGGATACATAGAGCGTGTACATTTTTATGGATATGAAACTTGAACAATGCGCAGTCAAACTGAAAAAACATCTGACGGCTGTGGACATGTGGTTTCTGAGGAGAATGCAACGAATACCACGGAAAGACAGAAAAACCAATGACCAAGTACTACAAGAAACAAATGAAAATCGTAAATTGATTAGAGAAATGATACGTAGTCAGTCTACATTTTTTGGACATGAGAACTTGGCAAGATCTTGGGGAGCAGAACATTTGGAAGACAGAGAAGTAAATACCTAAATGGCTTGACCACGTGGCATAGTCGAGACAGGAACACGGAGCTGATTCACGACTCTGGTGATCGAGTGAAATGGTGAGTCACGACCGCCCACGCTTTCCGGCATGGTGCATGATGGATGGATATATCCAAGTGTTGACATCTTGACTTTGGCACACATGGGCCTTTAGAGTAAAAATATGGATAGTTAGAGAATAGGACGAGGCTAACTAGGCAGTAGTCAAGAAACCATCTCAATTGGACTAAATTGTTGGCTTCGTAACCTTGACTTGGGGACGTAAATTGCAAGTACCTCTGAAGTTGAAGTGGGTTCGCCCGATAGCGAGGGACCCTGGTAAAAGGGAAAGCCACACGCACAATTCAGTCCAGTGCTAATAGTAGTAGCGCGTATGAGATACGCGTGAGTTCAAAGCGAGGGAGTAGGAGATAAAGAAAGTGTAGAAGGAACAGTAGAGTTTAGTCCTGCAATACCTGCATCTGTGCAGGTAACAATTACATTAAGCGGCCCTGTTTACACGGTTGAGTCGTAGTTGGTTTATAGCGTTAGACTTTTATTTGCTTACAGCAAGCGCCACTCGTTGCGTGGGTAGTCATTGTCACACAGAGTGCCTTTACTCTCCAAGAAATGTCCGTCGGTGACGTCGAAGAAGTTTTCTGTAATAGTACAATCCAGTTCAAGAGTCTCCTGTTTCTTTAGTGGTTGCGAAATCACCAATGATTAAAAACCGTGTGTTGTCACATGAATGTTGCTCGTTCTCGCAAGTTTTACTTCTGTTTGTAAACATCTCCCGCAGGTCAGCATGGTCGAATGGGTAAGAACGCGTGTTCTTAAACATCCGTTGTGCTGATACCAACGTAATGGGTTCATCCCCTACACCGGACAGCTGGACTAAAATGCTGTCCTGTCGTCCTTGACTTGGGGACGTAAATTACAAGTACCTTTGAAGTCGGAGTAGGTTCGAATGATGGGGAGGGACACTGTTAATAGGGGAAAGCTAACCCACACGCAAACATTCAGTCCATCACTATTATAAATAGTGTGTATTGACTATGTTTGAGTGCAAAGCGAGCGAGCGTTAAACAAAAATCTCCAAATGTTGTTAATTATGGAGGGAGCACTACAGCGGCTTTCTTTGCCAGGAGGCACTGAGCCCCGCGCTAATCTCCCCTTTCTTTGCCAGGAGGCACTGAGCCCCGCGCTATACTCCCCTTTCTTTGCCAGGAAGCACTGAGTTCCGCGCTATACTCCCCTTTCTTTGCCAGGAAGCACTGAGTTCCGCGCTATACTCCCCTTTCTTTGCCAGGAGGCACTGAGCCCCGCGCTATACTCCCCTTTCTTTGCCAGGAGGCACTGAGCCCCGCGCTATACTCCCCTTTCTTTGCCAAGAAGCACTGAGTTCCGCGCTATACTCCCCTTTCTTTGTCAGGAGGCACTGAGCCCCGCGCTATACTCCCCTTTCTTTGCCAGGAGGCACTGAGCCCCGCGCTATACTCCCCTTTCTTTGCCAAGAAGCACTGAGTTCCGCGCTATACTCCCCTTTCTTTGTCAGGAGGCACTGAGCCCCGCGCTATACTCCCCTTTCTTTGCCAGGAGGCACTGAGTTCCGCGCTATACTCCGCTTTCTTTGCCAGGAGGCACTGAGCCCCGCGCTATACTCACCTTTCTTTCCCTACTTTTATGATAAACGTATCTCATGTTTAGGTCACGAAGAGATCATGACCTGCTCACCCATGTTGTGTACTTTGAGTATATCAATGTTAATTATAGCTATTCGTGTAATAATGATAAGTGTCCTCGGATATACACTCCTGACATTTCATGCTCTTGCTTCCAGCTCGTCGTAACAAATTCCTTAGAAAGTGCTTGGGGTTTTCAGAAATGTGATATTCTCACATCTCGTTGAAGAGGATATCCCAAATGCACCTCCGTCAGGTTGAGGTTGGAGAAATGTCATGTTCTCACAAACGGAGATCCAGAGACGAGTATCCACCAAGATAAGTTGTCACCTCCGGGGTATCCATTGCCATCATCTAGATGACAACTGTCACCTCCGGGGTGTCCATTGCCATCATCTAGATGGCCACAGTGACGACCCAGCCTAACATGGAGACCAGGACATGTTCAGGGAAGTAATGGCGGTTGTCGTGACATTGACCCCACCACCCACCGAGTGCCCACTGGTCGATCTAAATATGAGACTAGCAATAATATAGACTACATCATCAGTCTTTAGTAACCTTTTAAGCTGCCAGGGTGAGTACCTTACTATGTGTTCTGTAAACAAGTAAATGGGCCTCTTACAGCCCTGAGACAAAGAGGAAGGTAGTGCTAAGATGTGGGAGTTGGTCTTCTGAGCCGACAACGATACGTCCAGGATGCCGCAGGGTTCACCACTGTCACCAGAACTATTCAACGTGTATACGGTGCCGATCACTGAACAACAGTTGGACGGGAGGGGCAGGACTCTGTCATTTGCTGCAGACATTCTTTTGTATCGACAGGGTCGAGATAGACAGGCGATTGCCAATTGCATGCAGGACGAACTAGCTCGAATTTCCTCATGGTGTGTCTGATGCCGGTGCCCTTTTCAACCATGCAAAGGCATCGGTTACATGGTTCTCCCTAAACAACCATATTGTGAAAAGAGACCTGCAGGCAGTGAGGATGGATGAAAAGGTAATGATGGCTGGTATTATCGGTTGTAGTGGGTATGGCTTGGTGAAATTCATTGATAAGGGGTGGGTAATGGTAATTAGTGATCCGTAGAGGGTCGTAGTGGTTTAAATGCTATCATCATACGAATACAAATGAAAACCTAAATAAGTAAAAATGGTCGGTATTATTGGTTGTAGTGGGTATAGCTTAGTGAAATTCATTGTTAAGGGGTGGGTAGCGGTTATTAGTGATCCGTAGAGGGTCGTAGTGGTTTATACATTATCATCAAATGAGAAACATGAAAACATTAAAAAGTAAAGATGGCCGGTATTATGGATTGTAGTGGGTATGGCGTAGTGAAATTCGGTGTTAAGGGGTGTGTAGCGGTTATTAGTGATCTGTAGAGGGATGTAATGGCATATACACTGTCATCATACCGGTTACAAATGAAAACTTAAAAAGTAAAGATGGCGTGTATTATTGGTTGTAGTTGGTATGGTTTAGTGAATTTAGTTGTTAAGGGGTGGGTGAGTGGATGAGTAGCTAGATAAGTTCTGCAGAACACTAACATCATATGATTTCAGGGAGATAAATGAAAACCTTCAATCTCTCTCTCTCTCTCTCTCTCTCTCTCTCTCTCTCTCTCTCTCGCTCCTACTATACCCGTTAGGGTGGTCCATCAAGTGTATTTGCACTTTCATTACCTCTCTGTGAGTCTATAGGGTGTTTGCCTCGTTCCCCAGAAACCCACTTCCAAGACCAATATATGTTGTCAAGCTTGTCTACTCATTATCATGTTTCACACTCACAGAAATGTACAGATTCTATATAACACTTCAACATTCAAACAAGCAATTATGTTAGACAAATTATTAAAAATTTTGTTCAAATACAGAAAACGCTCGTCCAAACTTATAAAAAGTGGGAAACTTTGTTAACCAAATGTGAAAAAATATTTGCCAAGTAAAGAAATATTGCGTCCAAATTTATAAAAAGTAGGAAAATGTGTTAGTCAAATGCGAAAAGTATCAATCAAATAGGAAACTTTGTTAGCCAACTGTGAAAAATATTGACCAAGTAACGAAATATCTTATCCAAACTTACCAAAAATAGGAACATTTATTAGCCAAATGGAAAAAATATCGACCAAGTAGGGAAATTTGTTAACTTATAAAAAAGTAGGAAACTTTGTTAACCAAATGAGGAAAATGTTGATCAAAATAGGAAATATCTCATCCAAACTTATGAAATGTAGGAACATATTTTAACCAATTGAAAAAAAAATCTTGGCCAAGTAAGAAAATTTGTTAGCCAAAAGGGGACAAAAATACTGACCAAGTAATGACATACATCGGCCAAATTTATGAAAAGTCGTAAACTATGTTAACCAAAGGTGAAACAATATCGGCCAAAGAGAGAAGTATTCCAACTAAACTTATAAAAAGTAGGAAAATTTGTCAGCCAAATGGGGGAAAAGTCGGCCAAACACAGAAATATCTAAATCAAAGTTATAAAAAGAAGGGAAAAGATTGACCAAGTAACGAAATATCTCATCGAAACTTATGAACAATAGGAACAATTGTTAACCAAATAGGAAAATTCTTGGCCAAGTAAGAAAATTTTTAAACCAAATTTGAAAAGATATTGACCAAGTAATGAAATACATCGGCCAAATTTATTAAAAGTTGGAAACTTTGTTAAGCAAAGGTGAAAAAATATCGACCAACGATAGAAATATTTCAACTAAATTTATAAAAAGTAGCACAATTTGTTGACGAAATGGGAAAACACTTTGGCCATATACATAAATATCTCGACCAAACTTATAAAAAGCTCGTCCAAACTTAGGAAAAGTAAGAAACTTTGTTAACCATAGGTGAAAAATATTGGCCAAGTAAAGAAATTGCGCATCTAAACTTATGAAACATAGGAAAAGTTGTTGACCAAATTGGGAAAAAATATCTCATGTTGACATTTCACATCCGCAATAGCGTCATGTCTCCCACCAACCACCAGTGTCTGTTATGAAGTCGACTTTTTCTTAAAACCACATCTGCCTTATTGACCCCTTGAATACCATCTACCTTATCTTCTAACCGACTTTCAACGTTTTATACCAGTTAACACTAACATTCTCTTTGATCACACCACAACCGGTTTTCTGGTGACTGCGCAAATTTCCAACCTACTAGAGATAATCGTCTGTCTCCTATTCAAACAACAGCTGTTCTCTTTATTATTTCCAAATTGAATGGTTCATGTAGAAATTTAATTGTTAATTTTTGTACAATTTTATTGATGAACATATTTTTTTTCATTCAACGATAGTGACTTATTTACATAAGATACTTTTAATTTTTTGAAATACAGCTGTTGTTTGCATAGGAGACAGACATTTGGCCGACAAATGTTCCTACTTTTTATAAGTTTAGTTGAAATATTTCTCTCTTTGGCCGGTAGTTTTTCACATTTGGGTAACAAATTTGCTTACTTTTCATAAGTTTGGCTGAGATATTTCGTTACTTGGTCAATCTGTTTCCCATTTGGCTAACAAATTTTCCTACTTTTCATAAGTTTGGCTGAGATATTTCTTTACTTGGCCAATATTTGTCACCCTTGGTTAACAAATATTCATACTTTTTATAAGTTTGGACGAGATATTTCCTATTTTGGTCAACATTTTCCCCATTTGGTTAACAAATTTCCCTGCTTGGTCGATATTTTTTCCATTTGGCTAATACATTTTCCTATTTTTTGTAAATTTGGATAAGATATTTCGTTACTTGGTCAATATTTTTCACAGTTGGCTAACAAAGTTTCCCATTTGATTGATACTTTTCGCATTTGACTAATACATTTTGCCACTTTTTATAAGTTTGGACGAGCGTTTTCTGTATTTGACCAAAATTTTTAATAATTTGTGTAACATAATTGCTTGTTTGAATGTTGAAGTGTTATATAGAATCTGTACATTTCTGTGAGTGTGAAACATGACAATGAGTAGACAAGCTTGACAACATATATTTGTCTTGGAAGTGGGTTTCTGGGGAACGAGGCAAACACCCTATAGACTCACAGAGAGGTAATGAAAGTGCAAATACACTTGATGGACCACCCTAACGGGTATAGTAGGAGCGAGAGAGAGAGAGAGAGAGAGAGAGAGATTTAAGGTTTTCATTTATCTCCCTGAAACCATATGATGTTAGTGTTCTACAGAACTTATCTAGCTACCCAGCCGCTCACCCACCCCTTAACAACTAAATTCACTAAACCATACCAACTACAACCAATAATACACGCCATGTTTAATTTTTAAGTTTTCATTTGTAACCGGTATGATGACAGTGTATAGGCCATTACATCCCTCTACAGATCACTAATAACCGCTACACACCCCTTAACACCGAATTTCACTAAGCCATACCCACTACAATCGATAATACCGGTCATCTTTACTTTTTAATGTTTTCATGTGTTTCTCATATGATGATAGTGTTTAAACCACTACGACCCTCTACGGATGACTAATAACCAATATCCACCCCTTAACAACGAATTTCACTACGCCATACCTATTGCAACCAATAATACAGGCAATATTTACTTTTTAAGGTTTTTATTTGTACCCTATGATAATAGTATATATATATATATATATCACCATGATCCTCTACATGTCACTAATAACCGCTACTCACCCGTAACAATGAATTTCACTAAGCCATACCCACTACAACCAATTATACCGACCATTTAAAATTTTTAAGGTTTTCATTTGTAGCCCATAGGATGATAGTGTTTAAACCTCTAGGGCCCTATACAGATGACTAATAACCGCTATCCACTCCTTAACAGCGAATTTCACTAAGCCATACCCACTACAATCAGTAATACCGGCCATCTTTACTTTTTAAGGTTTTCATTTGAAACCCCCATAATGGTTGTGTTTAAACCACTACGACCCTATACAGATAACTAATAACCGCTACTCACCCCGTAACAATGAATTTCACTAAGCCATACCCACTACAATCAATAATACCGGCTATTTTTACTTTTTAAGTTTTTCATTTGTAACTCGGATGATGATAGTGTTTAAACTACTACGACCCTCTACGGATTACTAATAACCACTACCCACACCTTAACAATGAATTTCGCTAAGCCATACCGGTGACACAATGAAAGAAATTAAACGGCGACTATCAATTGCTCTTCAAAGACTAAAACAGCTGAATAAATTATTGAGTGGGACAGATAGAACTACAAAAATTAGATTTTTAAGAGCATGCATCTTTCCCATTGCAACATACGCCTGTGAGACATGGACACTTACTAAACAAGCTGAACAGCGCATAAACGCCTTTGAATATAAATGTTATAGACGATTTCTAAGAATATCTTGGGTAAAGAAAAGAACAAATGCATCCATACTTAAAGAGTTGAATATTGAAGAAGGTTGGCTATTAAAGATGATAAAACAAAGAAAATTGAAATATTTTGGTCACTTGAAACGTCACGAAAGTTTGGAGAGAACAATAATGGAAGGGTATATGCCTGGGAAGAAAGGAAGAGGAAGGCCAAAGAGAAGATGGGTGCAGGATGTGGTGGATGATCTCCAGATGGGTGTATCAGACGCGGGACATCTTGCTTATGATCGAGAGGTTTTCTGGAAGGTTGTTATGGGAGCGAGGTTCTGCAAAGGACATGCTGCTGAATGAATAAATGAATACCCACTAAAATCGATAATACCGGCCATCATTACATTTTTAAGGGTTTCATTTGTAACCCATGTGATGATAATGTTTACACCACAGCAACCCTCTACAGATCATATAACTGCCATATATACATGCTTATATATTACGGTTTTCATATGACACTTGCGCGGCATGAGATTCGAACCACCTATTCGAGACCCCCACACGCTGAAACTCTTGTCCCACCCCTGAGCCCCACCCCCACGTCCGCTCAGCCCCTAGGCCACCACGAGGAAATGAACTGTAACCCTACGCCTTAAACATCACCAGTGGAATGATGATAGTATTTACACCCAGCCCAATACAGATAAAGAAAGAAGACGAGAATACAGGATGAAACTGAGGTGGAAGAGCACTGTACCCTAACAAAGCATCAATCATATGATGATAGTGTTTAAGAATCGCCTACTACACATACTAATAGCAGCCATTATTACATTTAAAAAAATTTATCACAAAAAAGGGAAGTAAGAGTGCAAAACACATTCGATTATGTATTCATGAGTTGCATCCCTTGAAAATGAGGTCCCCCCGAAGGATCCGATTTTGGAAGATCGAACAGGGGTGGTATAACAAACATATAAGGGTTTATGGGGTGGTCGCCCACATAAAAGCCCATCAAATAATAATCGTTTTGCGCCTCCCTAACTACTGATGACATATCTTGGCGTGAGGTTTGATCGTAGCCTGTCATTCAGAGATCATGTTGATTATGTCATATGAAAGCTCGAAAAGGTTTGTCAGCAATGAGAGTCATGGCATCTGCCAATATTGAGCAAAGACTGTTAATACTTCAATTCCAGGGACTGGTAGTTTCACCAATCGAGTATGCCCTGGCTATCCTCACTGTCAGCCCTACACAGATTGGAAGACTTGAAAAGGTACAAAACAAAGCTATGCGCATCATTTTGGGTTGCACGAGAGACACTAGCTGTGTAGCAGTGAGATATCTCCTTGACTTCCCGACCATGAACCACAGAATCAAGATCTGGAGAGCTCGTGCATACTTAAAACTAAGTGCAGATGAGCAGCACCCTCTGCATGAAGATATATTCAGAGAAAAGGGCGACAGGCTAAAGAGGGATCAAGTCATGGATAGGTCGGGCGAAAGATGTCATCAGACAGGTCTGCAGTCCTACCAGTATCAACCCCGGCAAGGAATGGGTGCCTGTCCCTCCAGCTTTTAAGTGCACCTTCTCCTGCATTATCACACTTGACAGACGGTGCAGAGAACAGAACCCTGCCGCTGTCGCTGTCAATGCAGAGGTCAATGCTCTCATCAATGAACACCCAGACAACCCCGAAGTGCTCATCTATACAGATGAATCTGTTGTAAAGCAGGAGAAGTGCGTGGGCATTTACAGCCCATTCAGCGGGCCGAGCCGTTCAAGAATCCAGTGGTGCCCACTCCATGACCACGAGCAGCATGACGATGGAGGTGATGGCAGTAACACAGGCTTTCATATGGCTAGAATCACAGCATTATACCAACGTGTGTGTACTAAGTGATTCAATGAGCATGATTTGGAAGGTCGATGCAGGATCTGTGCGTAGACAGTGGATTGATTCTCTGCGGAAGTCAGTTGTCCGTAAGGTCACCTTCATCTTCGTCCCGGGACAATGCGGGAGTCGAGGGAAATGAACGAGCTGATAAACTGGCTGGTTCTGCATCCCCTGCAGACGGCCAGCCCATAGATCGCGCCGATGTTAACATCCTTAAAGAGATGTCGAGAACAGAGGACTTTGACGTCAGTGAATCCACACCGTTGTCCAGGATGAAATACTTGGGAGTAAGAATTGGCACGGCCAGACACGAGAGGCACATCGGGAAAACGAGGTGCCTCGTCAACCAACACAGAACTGGCACTATTAGCCACCGCACGCTGATGCATATGCTGGGGGGGGGGAGGATCTGAGCACCTATGGACCTGTCCGGAGTGCAATGACGATACCCCAACTAATAACTGATAACTGATAACTGAAGAAAGCATGGCCGAGTGAGATCAAGGTTAGGCATGTAACGACATGGACACTATAAGCAGCTTCTTGTTGAAGGACTCGTGTACAGAAAAGTCTCTTTCCCAGACCTTGAGACCTTGGCTATTTTAAGAGCCCAGTCGGCAACCCCTGGGTGCAGGGGTCGATGTTAGGCTGTGCCCGGTCACTTCCTACTACATTTCCTGGATTCCATGTCAGGATGGGTCGATTACAACAAATCCCCGCCTCCACAGAGGTTCCAATACCTGGTCACCGGGCCCGCAGGCAAGTGTCTTTGCCACTGGGCTAGCGCGGCTGGATTTATGGGATGTACTGGAGGAAACAATGGAAGTGAAGTGCGCAAGAGGAAAAAAATGTACCTGTGAGTATATGACATCAAGGGGTGGCCCTAAAAAAGTGTGTATGAGTGCACCGTGAACACGCAGGGAAAGGGTGTTGAGACTGGTTACAGTTGACCTTCAGTGCGGAGATGGCATGTGCTGATGATATGCTGTGCTTTTTCTTTTACACCTGACAGACACACCATTTTACTCCCACCTCTTCCCCCCTCTCTCTCTCCTTGTCTCTCTGTCTATGTCTATCTGTATATCTGCCCCTCCTCTCTCTCTCTCTCTCTCTCTCTCTCTCTCTCTCTCTCTCTCTCTCTCTCTCTCTCTCTCTCTCTCTCTCTCTCTCCGTCGGTTAGCCGAGTACTTATAGTTGAAAACAGATATGGTTCAGTCTAGTCTTGGAACACATTTTACATGCAGAATTGCAAGCCCTGCGTCAGCTGACACCCCTGGTGTAAATAGGTACACTAGTGGAATAGGTGAGCGGAGGTGGAGGAATCCCCAGATGGAGCAGCCAGTACATGTGCTCGCGCGTGTGAGCGAGATGCTATTTGCGTAACTGGTGCATGCGCAGGAATTCTGGAAGTGATCAATCGCTGGCTATTATAGAATGCGAGACGGAGAAAATCTACGATTGAACGTATGCGGACAGAGAAGCTGAGAGTCGACGGGAGATCAAGTTGAGTAACAACTGTACCGTGGACATACACAATAACATCATACGGATAGCTCAGCAGACTGGATTCATACAACCGGAGATATCGACATCTTTTGGTGAGTTGTGTTCTGCCGAGTTCGTGTGCTCTCTGTCTATCAAGCTGTCGTCTTGTATCCCGCCACCCGACTCTAGAGTGATTACACAAAAATCATTAGTTTTTGTATGGTCGACATATTTGGTTGTGAAGTGCTGATGCAGCGGATTCAGGCGCTGGTACACAAAGAAGATGGATATTAATAGCGATAGCTGGAGGAGAGATCTGTACAATTCATATGGTATAAGTAATGACTTCGAGTTTTACTATATATACTCATATGTGTATGCCGTCGTGAACTAAAGTATATTTGAGTACTGCTATGGAATTCACCATACAGGCTGATAACAGTTACTTTAAACATCCGTGTGCATAGTCGTGAATGTAATTTAACACATATAACATACAACGGTACATGTCTTGTTGATATGTGTAGACACGTGCATGTTATTAAGGCAGACAAGCATCCATAACTAGAGTTTTACACACGTGACCACAATGATAAGTTGGCTCCAGCTCTGAAGCTTCCGGAGCTGTGAAGGTGGGGATCAACCCCAACACCGGCCATTGACTTCTCGTTCAGAAAGCTGAAGGTAAAATTGCCGAGTAAAATCAACCTGGGGTTGGGCTTGATCGCAACATCCTGCAATATTCTTTAGGTGTGAATTTAGTAGTACAGTGTACATTCGTGAATGTAATCATACATGATGCACGCCATGAATTTAGTAGTACACGTGTACATTCGTGAATGTAATCATACATTATGCACGCCATGAATTTAATAGTACACGTGTACATCCGTGAATATAATCATGATGTGCACCTTGAAGTTAATCAAACACGTGCACACCCCGATTAAATCACATACATAAATTATACATCGTCTGCAATTCGTTCCCAGCTGGAACACAGAACCTCACCCAACTCACGCCAAGCCTTCCTATCTGTGAGCGATTCATATTTAAAGTCACGGTCACCACTGAAATAGCGTCTTCGAGGATTCTCGTTGGACAGGGTGGTGTCGATGTGTTTAAACCCAGAGTGTCAGTGAAACGATCAGCACCCACGCCTAGCCACATTCACTGCCAGACACGGAGCCTCTATGGGTTTGCCCGGACCGTGATGGAGACGATCCTAAAATCAATAAGTCATAATGTTTTGGGTTCAGTCCCAGTCTATTTAATGATGTTGATTTTGTTCCAAATGTATATTGTTAGTGGGGCCAAGTGGCTTAGTAAAATGTCCATATACATTTCTTTAAGAAGGAAAACCGCCGAGGAAGGGAGCTAGTCACCGGTCCTTCAAGTGTCGCGAACCAGTATTTATATATAACTGACGCGCCTCGACGGAAGTAATGAAGTCGTGAGGTACCAAGCCTTTCATCACTGTTCTTTCCAAACCACCGAGGCGTCTAAAATACAAGTGTTTCCACGAGGTGATGCTGTTTAAGGACCAGTCTGGTTAGATGTTGAGCTCTTATAGAATTCAATTATACTTTATTCTTGGAGCATGGTGTTCTAAGAATTTGTCCCTAATATTTAAGTTCAAAAGTTCTGATTTTCTTCCTGAATGAATGCGATATGGTTGACGACTTACATGTGTATGTCTCCTTAGGAACGATACATGTTATAAAAAATGTAACGGCAGCTTGTTTGCTGATGTTTTGTCATGGGGGTTTAACATTGTTAACCTCTGCCTTGCTATGTTGTCTCAGTTTGACGTCTTTTAATCAGTTGACATCGTTGTTGCTTTTGGAGCCAATATATTAACAGTTTGCGACATTTCCAATTTCTTCATTGTTGATTGTAATATGTTAATGTACCCGTGGATATTATTATTGTTAAACTTTAATTCTCAGAATCAAGATTTCAATATACACTGTATCATTTGATAGGCACCATGAACTCTTCCAAACTACTATTTTAGGGGAGGACCGTGCCATCTGTATATCTAAGTTCTGGAATTGGATTTTGACTAATTATGAATAGATGAAAAGTTTCAGAGTTCTCTTCTTTTTTGACGGTTCTCCTTACATTTTCAACACAGATGTTGAGCAGATATGCGGAGATAATATGTCTTACTTCCCTTTGCACTTCAAAGCACATGATATTTCACCGGTTACATCGACAGCTGCTTGTTGTTTGTGACACACTGATGTAATTCAGTGGATCAAACGTACTGACAATGCAATATCTCTCATGATGTTCCCAGACAGCTGATGTTGAACACAGTTAAAAGCCTAATTGTAGCTCAGTAAACACGTTTTTAAGGTCTGCATTGTACTCTGCATTTCTCAACGATATTTACATTCAGTAGATTGCCATTGCTGTCTGAATGACATGTGCTCATACCAGCGTTAAAAATCAACACAAGGCTGTCTACTTCCAAATCTATTTCAGCCGATTTTGAGCGCAGTATGTGGCATGGCGAATAGCGCTTGTCACTCCTTGGCCACAGACGGCTACCTGTACTGATTTTCATTCATAGTCTGACTGATTTCCAATCCTCTTCATGATGACTGACGTGATGGGTTTGCCAGCTTTTGAATTCTGTATCCTCTCTAGTTTCGTTGCCTATTTCAGTGTTGCTGTCCCTTTCTTGTGAAATAAAAACATTACTAAAACTGTTACGAAAAACACCACACCCACCCCAGAAAATTAAAAACAACGTCCCTCTACGAAAACACAATTATTCCGTCGCCATTTTACCGAAAGCTAGCCTTTTTGTAAAGCCATCTAACGTCGAATTTACTTTTGACTTCATGTTGTGTTGAGGTAGTACTTAGCTGAACCCAACCGTATTGATCGTACTCCTTTCATAATGTTTTTCAGTTTTATTTTGAATTTGCAACAAGTAGCGCATGATCTCTGTCACCGCCTGCTCCTGACTATGACATCGCACATACCTTCCATCTTTTTTGTATGAAGATATTAGTTTGGACCTGCAGTTATCATCTTGTGAGGTTCAACTGTAGCGCCTCCTTGGGTGATGTCTAAACAACGAGTTTGTGACTGACATATTGTTTTCTAGACAACATTCGGTAAGTCTAACTACTCCCTCACTTCTTTGCCATTACCTCATTATCCTCACACCTTTTTATCTACTTCCGTTCTTAAGCTCGGGGTTTCACCTTTAAATCCCGCAAGATGAACACAATGTCCCTTTCTTCACCTTTTCTAATCTCTTGTAGACTACGGGAACATCCAAAAAAGCCACCCTCTTCTGGCGCAGCCGAGGTGCATAGACTTGTTCCTGTCCTGTTTAAAATCTGACAGCGAGGAGCTAGTCATTGACAGGGTGCACCAAAGAAGTTGTCTTTGTCAAGAGGACACAGTCCCGCCCTGTCCACTTTCTTCTTTCCCTGGATGTATAAATGTGTCTCGTATTTGGGTGACGAAAATTACCTTGACCTGTCAGTCTGCGTTATGAAATAGAATAGTAAGACATAAAACAGATATACTGGGAATTACAGAAGTCTTTGCTAGAGAAGTTATAATGTCAGCAATATCTCTAGCCATGGCTATTATAGCCCCTTTGTAAGGTCCTCGGTTATTTATACCTGCCAATGACGTCATACGCTGTTATTCCGCTATGTTTAAGCAGACGTATAACAGACATACGGTTTTATTGCATAACCGCCAAACAATGCGCTCAGACGCGCGGTTTGTTGGCAACAAACAGCCCGAGCTCGTGTTACTATAGAAACTGACACAACAAACAAGAAGGTTGTGATCTTTCAGCAATATAGCGTAGATTTCACGGAAATATTTGTGGACTAGTGTTTTCTTTGACACAGTAAACACAACAAAGGCAAATAAACAGAGCACTCACTTTGATTCTGGAGCTGCAACCCTGAGCAGATTCACCAGTTACCCGACCACTTTCATTTGTGGCTACCACATTCCGTTGAGAAGGTCACTTGTTTGAAACTGTCAATACTCTGTTCTAGTCTGGTGTTACATTGAATGTTTCTGGTATGGCTGTTACTTTATCTTCGTCATTTACAGACGTGTACTACTTTAACTCCTGCCTGTCATACAATGTTGTTATATTACACATGCAGGTCCACATGGCCGAATAGATAAGTACGCTTGTTCTTAAACATCGGCTGTGCTGATGCCAAAGTAAGCGGTTCAACCCCTACACCGGACAGCTGGACTAAAATGTTGACCTGTCGACTTGGGGACGTTAATTACAAGTACCCCTGAAGTCGGAGTGGGTTCGCCTGATAGCGAGGGACACTATTAATAGGGAAAGCTAACCCACACGCAAAATACAGCCAATCACTACTATAAATAGGGTGTATGGACATGCTCTTATACCTTATTATATTATTAAAGCACTTTCATGGGGATAAAAGAGTTTAAAATGTAGACGATATTATTATATTTGATACAGCGGCAGTATAATTATTAATCAAAATACTACATTCAAACCACCTCCCCTCACCACCCCCTAACACACACACACACAATATATATATATATATATATATATATATATATATATATATATATATATATATATATATATATATATATATATACACACATATATATACACATATATATATATATATATATATATATATATATATATATATATATATATATATATATATATATATATATATAGAGAGAGAGAGAGAGAGAGAGAGAGAGAGAAACAAGTAAAAGAGAAAACAGAAAGAACACGAAAGGAAGAAGATGGAAGAAAGAAAGAAGATAAGAAGAAGAAGAATAAGAAGACAGAGAATGACAGTAATGTGAGTGTAAACATATGTATGCGGAAAGCCACAATGTATTTATTCTAGCGCAAAAATAAGCTTGGAACTATACGTTTGAAGCCACAGCACAGATTCCAGTTGGGACCTTCAGATAAGCAAGCTGAAGCTAGCTTGCCTTGCACATGTCTGTATCTGTCAAACCGCATACTGTCTAGTCGGGCACCTAATCTCTTCTCCTATCCTCTACTTCTACGAGTGCCTATCAATATCCGTGGTTTCATTTCTAATGTTAGGTCTAATTTCTGAACTCACTCTTAGCGAACATGTCAAGATCCGATGGAATTGATAGCTCTCATTATACCCAGCTAATTACACAGAAACAAATCAATAAATTCGTTAATGGTATCTTGATTTAATCCGGCTATTGATGTGTGGAGTGAGTGATGATTTACATTAAGACATGTGAGCCACTCCTAGCCAGCTTTCTGCAACAATGACCCCGCCATTATGTGACGATTATTGTTGTATGGTTAGCGATCAGACAGTGAGCAGTTACCTCAGATTGAACATTTCAACCTTCTGACTGATAGAATGGCACGGTCACTAACCACTTATTGGTGCAATTATTGATTCAGTTACTCGCAAATGAACCTGCCAACCCGAAAGTCATGTGTTCAAATCCTCGGAGAGTTTTCCAGTGGCCTGGCTTCCAGGGTGATCAGCATAAATGGGTATAAGGACATCTCCTGGGGAGTACAGGCGACAGGCGTGTTACAGACCACATTAGGACATCTAATGGGGAGTACAGACGACAGGCGTGTTACAGACCACACCAAGACATCTCCTTGGGAGTACAGACGACAGGCGTGTTACAGACCACATCAGGACATATAATGGGGAGTACAGACGACAGGCGTGTTACAGACCACATCAGGACATCTCCTGGGGAGTACAGGCGACAGGCGTGTTACAGACCACATCAGGACATCTCCTGGGGAGTACAGGCGACAGGCGTGTTACAGACCACATCAGGACATATAATGGGGAGTACAGACGACAGGCGTGTTACAGACCACATCAGGACATCTCCTGGGGAGTACAGGCGACAGGCGTGTTACAGACCACATCAGGACATCTCCTTGGGAGTACAGATGACAGGCGTGTTACAGACCACATCAGGACATATAATGGGGAGTACAGACGACAGGCGTGTTACAGACCACATCAGGACATATAATGGGGAGTACAGACGACAGGCGTGTTACAGACCACATCAGGACATCTCCTGGGGAGTACAGACGACAGGCGTGTTACAGACCACATCAGGACATATAATGGGGAGTACAGACGACAGGCGTGTTACAGACCACATCAGGACATATAATGGGGAGTACAGGAGACAGGCGTGTTACAGACCACATCAGGACATCTCCTGGGGAGTACAGACGACAGGCGTGTTACAGACCACATCAGGACATCTCCTGGGGAGTACAGACGACAGGCGTGTTACAGACCACATCAGGACATCTCCTGGGGAGTACAGACGACAGGCGTGTTACAGACCACATCAGGACATATAATGGGGAGTACAGGAGACAGGCGTGTTACAGACCACATCAGGACATATAATGGGGAGTACAGGAGACAGGCGTGTTACAGACCACATCAGGACATATAATGGGGAGTACAGGAGACAGGCGTGTTACAGACCACATCAGGACATATAATGGGGAGTACAGGAGACAGGCGTGTTACAGACCACATCACTCATCGCGTGGCAGTTGGTCTACAATATGGGGGATAGCACTATACACCCAGTACGCTTCACGGCGTCAGCAGTCGTCCTGCACAAACTCCGACCGCACGCTGCCAACCATTTCATATGCACTAGCTGAGTGAGGTTCATGTTATGCCAGGTATGTCAGCCAGTGGGCATCGTGCCAACAACTTGAGATACATATTTATCGCCTAAAGAGAAATACAACTGCAGGAAATGATGAATATAATAACTGCAACAGAAACGCCTTAGCCTGAGCAAACGGAATAACAAAGTTTAGACATGTTCTAGACTATTCTTATTTTGTAGCCTTTCATCTCCCAAATGAAGCATACGCTCTGAACCAATTTATGACAAGCCATTTGTAAACTTGTTCATGATTGGTCGGATATTGCGGGTAAAGTTTTCAAATTCTGAAGTAGCAAGTCTCACGCCAATTCTCCTTAGTCTCCTCTTGTGACATGTATGATGGGTCACGTTAACTCTCCCTTGTCTCCTCTTGTGACATGTATGATGGGTCACGTTAACTCTCCTTAGTCTCCTCTTGTGACATTTATGATGGGTCACGCCATATCCCCTTAGTCTCCTCTTGTGACATGTATGATGGGTTACGTTAACTCTTCTTAGTCTCCTCTTGTGACATGTATGATGGGTTACGTTAACTCTTCTTAGTCTCCTCTTGTGACATGTATGATGGGTTACGTTAACTCTTCTTAGTCTCCTCTTGTGACATGTATGATGGGTTACGTTAACTCTCCTTAGTCTCCTCTTGTGACATTTATGATGGGTCACGCCATATCCCCTTAGTCTCCTCTTGTGACATGTAT